>CM060850.1:22158511-22661773 GCA_030737835.1 Acorus gramineus
GGCACCTCCTGATTTAGGACGGACTGTGCTGAATGTGGGAGTAGACCAGGCGGCCTACGGAGTGGAGGAGAGACTATCGGTGGACCAAGGGTGACCAACAGCCTAGTCAGTCCCAAAATCCTATGTCACCCATTGAAGGGTGAGGGTGTAGTGGGTTGGCGGTGAGCGACCCACTGGATTGTGATTTGATATGAATCAGTCCCAAAATCCTATGTCACCCATTGAAGGGTGAGGGTGAGGGTATGGTGGGCCGGCGATGTGGCGACCCACTGGATTGTAAGTCCCAAAATCCTATGTCACCCATTGAAGGGTGAGGGTGAGGGTGTAGCGGGTTGGCGGAAGCGACCCGCTGGTTTTGTATAGATAGTCCCAACAACCTATGTCACCCATTGAAGGGTGAGGGTGAGGGTGTAGTGGGTTGGCGGTAGCGACCCACTAGTTTGAGGAATTGTGGCTTGATAATGTGATTGTGGATGATAAAGATATCTGGTTGTGGTCAATATTGTCTGTGATGCATGGGTTGTGCCGTTCACTGAGCGTGTGGCTCACCCCTCGCATAATATTTTTCTTCAGTGTCATCTGAGTCGGATCTGGAGGAGGAGCTCCCCGAGGGATTTCATCAGTAGCGGAGTAGCGCCACGTCCCGCGAGTTGCAGAGGCTATCAGCATCCCTTGTACCAGTATGTATTATTTTCCGTGCTTGGGCACGCGTTGGTGTTGTATTTGGATGTCTTTGTATGTATATTGGCTCTCACAGGACATGTGATTATGTATGGAGTCTGTAGTGTGTTTTGATTACAGATTCAGTCTTTAGTTATCCGCATTTGGTGTATATATCATGTCAACCCTGCTTTTGTTGTCTGTGTGTCATGTGTATGATATTATTGACCTCCTGTGTAGATTCTGATATTTTATATACACTTGCCGCGTCTCGGGGACGCCCGGGGCGTGACAGCGCCTGGGCATGCGCCTGGGCGCGGTGCTGGGGACCAGTGCGCGCGGTGCTGGGGCGTGCGTGCAGTGCGCGCGGGGCGCGCTGGGCTGGACGCGCGGTGCGCCGGTGGTGTCCGGGTGTGCGGGCTGGGCTCGGCAGTGCGCCTTGGCGCGCGGGCCGGGGCTCGGCTGTGCGCCCGAGGCGGGTGGCCGTGCGTGCGGTTGCCCGGTGGGTTCGGGAGTGAGTCGGGATGCTCTGATACGCGTGCGTACAGGCCGTATGTACGTTTGTCCGAGTGTTGAGTATTTTAGAATATTTTGATGTATTTATGTATTTTACTCACCGTATAAATGCCTGTCTTGCAGATCTTGGCGAGCGGTCGCGCGACGACCCGGATTTCGGTGAGTGGGACAATCCAACCCAGTAGAGAGGCGTTATACGCATTTGGGCGTATACCGACCTCTCCTGGGGCACCATGGATTATATTAACCTGTTGTAATGTATATTTCATGCGAGCATGATTTAAATGTAGAATGCATGCTACCCTAGACTTTGCATGTTAGGGACTTGCACCCTTAGGATATGTGTATGAGCCATGCACCATGTCCCCTGTTCTCATGCTAGGAAGCCTTGGCCTATGCATGTGTCCTACTAGTTTATTTATTAAATTAAATGCTAGTGTATGATAATTGCATGCCTTAGATAATATTATAGGGAGGAGCCTTGCGAGGTCAACACTGAGACCCGGGTTAGGGTACTCCGTGTTCCTTGTTTGGTTGTCGGGGTGTCCTGTATCGGGAACTCACGCTGCCCTCCCAAGGTTTCTTGTCCCAATAATATTATAAGAAATGTTATACCAAATTATATGATTATTAGCATATTAGTGAATATTATAGGGGAGGGGCCTTGCGAGGACAGCGGTGAGACCCGGGTTAGGGTACTCCGTGTTCCTTGTTTGGTTGTCGGGGTGTCCTATATCGGGAACTCACGCTGCCCTCCCGAGTTTCTTTCCCCCAATGATATTCCACCCTTGCTAATTATTGTGCATGTTCCCCGCATCTTGGTTATGCGCCCTGGAGGAATTCTGAGGAATTCATGACATTAGAATTGTAGAGATGTGTAGTCAGCGGATCCGAGTGGATCATATGCGTATGGATAGGCTGTTCTGTCCCCTTCGTTGGATCCGGTAGAGACTGCCCCAGCGTTAGAAAGGTCGTCCCTCAAGGGTTCCCATCAGTAGGCGCCTCCTGATTTGGTTTCGGACTGGGCCGAAGTTGTGGGTGAAAGCCAAGCGGCCTACGGAGTGGAGGAGAGACTATCGGTGGACCAAGGGTGACCAATAGCCTAGTCAGTCCCAAAATCCTATGTCACCCGTGGTAGGGTGAGGGTGAGGGTGTAGTGGGTTGGCGATGAGCGACCCACTGGATTTGTGATTGGATGATTATCAGTCCCAAAATCCTATGTCACCCATTGAAGCGTGAGGGTGAGGGTGTAGTGGGTTGGCGATTGAGCGACCCACTAGTTGAGTATTTGTTACCATTTTGTGGTTGTTAATAAGAGATTGTGGATTATTAAGATCTGGATAGTGGTCAATATTGTCTGTGATGCATGGGTTGTGCTGTTCACTGAGCGTGTGGCTCACCCCTCGCATATGTTTTTCCCCAGTTGCCACTGAGCCTGAGCTGGAGCCGGAGCAGCAGTTGGAGCTTTCCGAGGGATTCCTTCAGTAGCGGAGCAGCGCCACGTTCCGCGAGTGCCAGAGGTTATCAGCATCCCTTCTTGGCTGTATGTATTTTATTTCCGTGCTTGGCACGCGTTTGTATATATTCAGTTGTATTGGTGTATATATATTGGCTCTCACAGGACAGATGATTGAGTATCGAGTCTTTAGTATGTTTATTTACAGATTCAGTCTTTTGCTTCCGCATTTGGTGTATATATCATGTCAGCCTCTTTGTTGTCTGAGTGTCATTCTGGTTGTTTGTGTATGATATATTATTGACCTCATGTGTAGATTCTGATATTATATATACACTTGCCGCGTCCCGGGGACGGCCGCCCTGGGGCGTGACAGATATCTCCGATCATGATTTCACCCTTACGTTTTGAGAACAATTTTGATACAATTGGGGTAAATATCGTTCATAATTTCGTGGCAGAAATTGATCCATGAGGAGCTCTTTCATCCTCCTCCACGTACGAATAAGTGATCTTCCTTGCCGTTGTCGAGTTTTCTGAAATTGATCCCACCAAGCGGCGACACCACTTTTTAATCGAAATGCCACCAATTTGACCATCTTCTCCTCTGGAACCTCCATCATCTCAAATAATCTGTCAATCTCTGAGATTTAATCAAGGAAGTCTTCGATCTGCATATTACCATTGAAATACGGAATATCCGCCTTCAATCGGTAATCATTGTATTTCATGCACCGCCTCCCCGGTTGATATCCATGAAGTCCATCACCTTCATCCTCCGAGTCTTCCTCATCATCAGGTTGATAACGAGTGGGACGTCGAACGATGTTCTGACCAATAGGTCGGCCTTGCGCAACTCCCTCGGCGCGTCTCCTATCACCTTCAGGATGCCTGTTATTGGCGTTGAGGTTCAGGCCAACGATCATCGTGCAGATCTCTCTCATCTGATCGCGTTGTTCCTCAATCGCCTTCCACGCATCCTCCAAACCACGACCAGCGTCATTAGATTGGTTGTCTCCCCCTCTGTTATTTTCCATCATAACAAGGTAAATCCTCGCTCTGATACCACCTAACGCAGCGAAAAACAGATAAAAGATCCAACCAGCGTTGAGATCTCATAAGCTCCTTGAATCCATAAGGAATCCTTGAATCGATAAGGAAAAAGCTCCAAAATAAAAGAAATTTAAAATATTATTGATAAAAAACTGTCAACCATAGATTACAAGTTGGCTATTTATACTAATAACATATAATTTTAAAAAATTACTAAAAATAGTAAAATTCAAAAACTAATTTTTCTAATTCTATGAGATCCTAAATGATCATAGGAATTGATAGAAATCAATTCCGATCTGTTATGATTGAGATATCACAAATCTAAAACTTACTAAAAATAGTAAAATCGCCAATTTAAATGCCTAAATGAATGAATTTTCAAAAAATAAGAATTGTTAGTTGTATAACAATTATTCCAGAAGATCTTTTTTATATATTTTACCATGTAAAATTTCATGCGATTCCAAGATCGTGACCATTGATTTATAATTTATTTGGTGAATCTCTTTTGATGATCCCATCTGCATAATCTGTCCTACATCAAATGGTTACTAAATATCTATCAAGTATCACTAATCACACACAATATAGCACCCATTATATGCAACACCACTCTAGGTGATAGTTTTTTTAAAGGTAAAGAAAACTTCTTCCCTTAAGTTTCAGTTTTTTTAAAGGTAAAGAAAACTTCTTCCCTTAAGTTTCAGTCTGGAACATGGAAATATAATGATCTGAACACATGGACGAATATTATTGTGCATTGAAGATGACTTGGCTAACTTGATAAGATGGCTGTAGAAAAAAAGCCACAGTTTGCATATTGGATGTAAGAAATTATAATTATTGGAAACGATCATATTAACTCTTCGACAGGTGTCTTAGTTGACCAAGAATCTGAATTATCTGATCATGTAACTTCTTCCAAAACAAGGTTTTTTCATAAACCTGTGCTAAGACATAAACTTCATGCATGGTAACTGTTTATTTGCTTATTTGAACATAAAGTAAATTATTTTATTAAGCATAGCCTCCATTTTTACTTTGGTTCTCATCCAACCAGCCTGACATGCCGTCGGTCCTATTGTGATATTTGCAGTTCTTGCTTGGATCAGCTCATGTCCTGAGACAACCATTCTTTAGACAGGCCTGCATAGCAGCGTTTGATGAATGTGATGATGGACAAGGTTACATCTCCATGCAACAGGTATCGTCTGACTGTTAGTCACTCTGAAAGTGGTATGTTATGCTACAAACTTCGCATTCATTAATCTGCCTTTCTTTGTTGTATGTAGCTTGGAGAACTTGTTGGACATGCGGTCCTGAATTTGCAACACGAGAAGGTCAGTGACATGATCAAAGAATGTGGTTCATTCCTCTTACATGTGGTAAAATATTTATCGTATTTTTGCCTATGCAGCTCTATGAACTGTTCAAGTTATTCGATATGGATAATGATGGGTTGATCAGTAGAGAAGATTTCATGACCTGCCTACTCAGAAACCCGCTACTCATTGCACTCTTTGCTGCACATTCGGACTTCCATAACTCACTCGAGGTTATGTGATGGATAGGGGAACACATAAAGACTATATTGATTTCGGCGGCCTGTAGAGTACTGAAAGATGAGCCACTAATACAATGTGTCCCCATTTCTTATTGGCATTTAATGTGGATCTATGGGACCCTATAGACTCACTCTTCATTGAATTGACTGCAGTTTTAGTCGGGGCGGCATGACAAGGGTCTTGTTATATTTTTGTGAAACCTATCAAACTGTGTTTTGTTGTGATTGCAATTGATCTAACTGTTGTTTACTGATGGCTGATACCAATACAATATTTGTATGTTCGATTATAATTAATGCCATCTGCATATTTTTGATACTGTGGATAAAAACAACATAACATGATATCTTTATTGATGTATCAATGGCTTGTAATTATGTCTTCCCAGTGGCCAATGGGAACTGCTGAAACAACAATTACTGAAATGCAGTCAATTATTAAAAAAAATTTCCTTCATCAATCTCTCTCTATAAACTGCAAATGCACCCAAATATATATATATATATATACAATATTATATCACCTGGACCTTGAAAATAGTGATTTGAAACATTCAACTAAAAAACAAGACACCCCAATTAAAGTCAACATGCAAAAACATTCTTCAACTATTAGAGTCCCAAAGTTATAACAATATCAAATATATATACAAAAAATGTCACCTGCACCTTGAAAAAATGGTGATTCGACACACTAACAAAAAAAAATACAACGGTTCATCCAACTCATCCAACAGTCAGTGCCAGGTGGACACGACAGTGAGAACGCGATCCCCCCACCCGAAGCACAACCCCCCGTCCATCTCCTTGAAAGTCAAACCCGGTCCAACAAGACCCGACCCGATTCTCTCCCGCACAGACTCAGCCACACCCGGCCCAAACTGCCTTTGGCGGTACCCAGCCATGCCGAGGCGCGCGCGCCACTTCCCGAACACCTCGCACCGGCAGACCCGGTTCGGTCCCTCCGCCGCGACCATGTCTCGCGCCCTCATCCCGAGCCACTCCTCGACCCTCTCCCGCTCCGCGCTCTCCCTCCCCATCCTCGCCTCCAGCGACCCGAACACCGATCCGACGTGGCCCATCACCTCCCCGAACCGGACCGCGAACGGGGCCGTGTTCGTATTCAGATTCTCCTCCACCAACACCACCACGTCGGGCCTCAGCTCCCCCCTCACCCTCCTCAACAGCACGTCGCGGGGGTTCTCCGTCGTCACGCTCTCGTCTGCCACCCTCTGCAGCGCGTACGCGAAATTCACCGCCACCGTTTCCTCCTCGTCGTTGAGCCCGACCACCTTCCGGTCCAGCTCCGACGCCTTGCACCGGACAACGTTGAACCGCACGGCGACCCCCGCCCGCTCTCCGAGACTCACGAGGCGGTCACCGACTGTCTCCGGAGGGTGCGATTGGGGGAGCTCGGACACCGCGCACGCGGTGATGGTGATCGAAGAAGGCCGCGGATGGGGGAGCGATTCGATGAGGGAGACGTACTGCGCGCCGTCTCCGACGTCGAAGTCGACGATGTGGAGGTTGGGTCGGGCTTTGGAGGAGGAGTCGAGGATGGCGCGGTTGGCGGCGACGAAGCAGAGATCGAAAGAGGGGAAGGCGTGGTGGTGGTGGTGTTGGAGCGAATGAGAGGTTCCGATGTCGATGGGTTCGGCGGAGAGGCGGGAGAGGAGGGCGGAGGACATGTGGTGGGCGAGTCTCTGCTCCGGGTCTCCTCTCGGGTCGGCGGCGCTGGTGAGGTGCGCGAGGACGGCCGAGGCGAAGTCGGGATCGCCCTCCGAGAGGGCGTAGGCGGCGTGCAAGAGGGACTGGCGAAGGGAAGGTTTTTTGATGAGGGACTGGCGAAGGGAAGGTTTTTCGATGAGGCTCTGCAGCGTCGACTCGCTCCATTCGGAGTTCTGGTTTGCGGGAGAGTCGTCTTCGATGTCGTTCAGAAGTTGATCCTCGATCTGTTGTAGGCGGGACATGGTGGTGGTGGGGATCGGGGAATCGGGTGAGGTGGGGATGGAGAAAGCGAGAGGAGAGATGGGTGACGTGTGTTGCATCAGTCTCTGCTTCACAGTCCTCAAAGTGAGGTGATGTTGGTTGTCCATCTCCGTTAACGGCCTCCGCTTGAGCGACCTCTCTCCGCCGCCACCGACTTGCATCGACTCGCCGAAGAAATCACCGCCTGAGACAGAGAGAATGGAAGACATCACTTCTAATTGAATTGCACTCCTGATTCAATTTTTTACACAACTTTGTTTGGACTACCGATTGCTTTTATAGGGTCGTGTTGACGGGGAAAGATCACTCCCTCCCCTCTTCGCATTTATTGACCGAAGATTTGTTACTGATTCTATTCGTCACCTCCTCCGCCCAATACATCACCCGCTTTCAACCCGAGTCTTCCGTGAGTGAATGAAAGGTGTTTTCATGGTTGACTTGACTTTGAAAAATAGGTTACTTATCCTCACCGCGGAGAACGTCGGCTAAAAACCCAAGTGATGTCGCGCTTTTCACAACTGGACAAGGGCCACCACCGCGACGTTCGCTCAAATGCCCATAGTACCCTCGTCAACGTCAAATTAGGGAACAACCAAGGGGCAAACGTGGGTTTCAATTATTTATTTTTTTATAATTTTTTTAGATAAGTATAAAATTTTATTTTTACAAAGATAAAAAATAAACTTGTCAAAGAAGAAAGTTAAATTAATTTAGATTTTAGAATGAGTTTGACTTGTTTTCTTTTAAGAGATTTTAGAATTCTTAAAAGAATTAAAGAGATTTTTATACATCGGTATATTTATAATGAATTTGTTTATGATATTTTACTTTTTTAGATTAAGGAAATTACATAGTTTTAGGATACTTGTCCCGGCCCATTCACAATCCTAAGCAATTTTTTTTTTATATATCTATTTAATTACTATAGTGAATATGTTTTAACAGAAAATAATTGATCATAGTTTATCAATTATAATTAAAAGTCCATGAGATTTTATGTGGACATGGGGTGTTGATTAATAAGTTCAATTTGATGGACTTTGAGGGCCTGTTTGGATAAGAGTATTAGGTGCCTGGATTGGGATTGAGAATCTCAATCCAGATCAATAATTTGTTTGGATAATTTTTAAAAAGGGAATTGTAATTGGAAGAAAGGGATTGAAAATCCTTCATTATGGGGATTGAAAATCGCACTCATGAGGTGGTATTCCCTCAATCCCTATCGAGGTGGATTGAAAAAAAGCACTTTTTTACCCAAATTTTTCATCTCCCTTTTTAATAATTGATTTTTTTCTTCTTTGTCAATCCCAAACCATTCTCGTCACAGGAAAATTTTTCCATCTCCACCGGCCAATAATATACATAAAAAACAGAGACCTCCTTTTATAGCCCCTCTGTAAGACCAAATAAACTTCTTCTTCGTTTAATTTTTTTTTTTTTTTTGTGCTTATGTGTCATCAACGCATGGATTTCATATGTATTTAATAATTTTTTTGTTATGTTTGTTAGTTTATAGACCCTATGTAAGACAAACACATTAGTTTAATATTGATTTTGTTTATTCCTTGGTTTAATATTCTTTAGTTTAATCATCAATTTGATTTTTTTTGTTTGAATTTATATATATATTTTAATTTGCTTTGTATTTTTTAAAGATGAAAAATTAAACATGAATGTTTGCCTATAAGATGTTGATTTTATTCACATGACTAAAATATTTTGTTATAGATAATTCTATGTATTGTTAATTATTTTGGTATATAGTTGTTACTCTCATCTTATTCACCTGAATGAAATTTTTTTAATGAACAACAATTTAATGCAGTAATGGCTCGTAGACATTTGGGAAGGAGAGAAAAGTTGTTGTTGGCACATTTACAAAATATGATGGTGATTTTAATTGCTATTGTTGCAGAGAGGATCTATAAGAAATATTTGCTAAAACGTCAACCTCGTAGTTTGACATTGTTACGTATGGAAAACCTAAATGAGATGATTTTCAGAAATGATGTGACATGTATCGAACAACTAAGAATGGATGGACAGACATTTAACGTATTATGTACTATAATTCGCACCAATCGTTTATTAAAGGACAGGAGGCACATTACAGAAGAGGAGATGGTTGCAATGTTTTTACACATTCTCGCGCATCATGTAAAAAATCGAGTTATAAATTTTTGATTTGTGAGATCTAGAGAAACTGTTAGCAGGCATTTTAATGCAGTGTTGAATGCATTTGTTTGTTCACATGACTTACTATTTAAAACACATGAACCCGTTCTAGAGAACAGTACAGATCCAAGATGGAAATGGTTTAAGGTAAATATAATTTGTGTTATAAGTTATTTATATTTTATTAGAATTTCGAATATCAAATAATGTTAACAATTTTTATATTGTTTACATAATTGTTTGGGAGCCTTAGATAGAACTTACATTAGAGTTCATGTGCCAACAGCTGATAAACCTACATATCGGACTAGAAAAATATGAAATTGCAACAAATGTAGATTATGATTTTAATTGTTTTAAGAGGTATGGCACATTTGCTACCACCACTACCCCGAAGGAAAAAAAACCTAGTAATTAAAGACAACATGCAAAACATTCTTCAATGAAATGAAACTGATGAGTCATAACAATATCAAATATATATACAAAAAATGTCACCTGCACCTTGAAAAAATGGTGATTCGACACACTAACAAAAAAATACAACGGTTCATCCAACTCATCCAACAGTCAGTGCCAGGTGGACACGACAGTGAGAACGCGATCCCCCCACCCGAAGCACAACCCCCCGTCCATCTCCTTGAAAGTCAAACCCGGTCCAACAAGACCCGACCCGATTCTCTCCCGCACCGACTCAGCCACACCCGGCCCAAACTGCCTTTGGCGGTACCCAGCCATGCCGAGGCGCGCGCGCCACTTCCCGAACACCTCGCACCGGCAGACCCGGTTCGGTCCCTCCGCCGCGACCATGTCTCGCGCCCTCATCCCGAGCCACTCCTCGACCCTCTCCCGCTCCGCGCTCTCCCTCCCCATCCTCGCCTCCAGCGACCCGAACACCGATCCGACGTGGCCCATCACCTCCCCGAACCGGACCGCGAACGGGGCCGTGTTCGTATTCAGATTCTCCTCCACCAACACCACCACGTCGGGCCTCAGCTCCCCCCTCACCCTCCTCAACAGCACGTCGCGGGGGTTCTCCGTCGTCACGCTCTCGTCTGCCACCCTCTGCAGCGCGTACGCGAAATTCACCGCCACCGTTTCCTCCTCGTCGTTGAGCCCGACCGCCTTCCGGTCCAGCTCCGACGCCTTGCACCGGACAACGTTGAACCGCACGGCGACCCCCGCCCGCTCTCCGAGACTCACGAGGCGGTCACCGACTGTCTCCGGAGGGTGCGATTGGGGGAGCTCGGACACCGCGCACGCGGTGATGGTGATCGAAGAAGGCCGCGGATGGGGGAGCGATTCGATGAGGGAGACGTACTGCGCGCCGTCTCCGACGTCGAGGTCGACGATGTGGAGGTTGGGTCGGGCTTTGGAGGAGGAGTCGAGGATGGCGCGGTTGGCGGCGACGAAGCAGAGATCGAAAGAGGGGAAGGCGTGGTGGTGGTGGTGTTGGAGCGAATGAGAGGTTCCGATGTCAATGGGTTCGGCGGAGAGGCGGGAGAGGAGGGCGGAGGACATGTGGTGGGCGAGTCTCTGCTCCGGGTCTCCTCTCGGGTCGGCGGCGCTGGTGAGGTGCGCGAGGACGGCCGAGGCGAAGTCGGGATCGCCCTCCGAGAGGGCGTAGGCGGCGTGCAAGAGGGACTGGCGAAGGGAAGGTTTTTTGATGAGGGACTGGCGAAGGGAAGGTTTTTCGATGAGGCTCTGCAGCGTCGACTCGCTCCATTCGGAGTTCTGGTTTGCGGGAGAGTCGTCTTCGATGTCGTTCAGAAGTTGATCCTCGATCTGTTGTAGGCGGGACATGGTGGTGGTGGGGATCGGGGAATCGGGTGAGGTGGGGATGGAGAAAGCGAGAGGAGAGATGGGTGACGTGTGTTGCATCAGTCTCTGCTTCACAGTCCTCAAAGTGAGGTGATGTTGGTTGTCCATCTCCGTTAACGGCCTCCGCTTGAGCGACCTCTCTCCGCCGCCACCGACTTGCATCGACTCGCCGAAGAAATCACCGCCTGAGACAGAGAGAATGGAAGACATCACTTCTAATTGAATTGCACTCCTGATTCAATTTTTTTACACAACTTTGTTTGGACTACCGATTGCTTTTATAAGGTCGTGTTGACGGGGAAAGATCACTCCCACCCCTCTTCGCATTTATTGACCCAAGATTTGTTACTGATTCTATTCGTCACCTCCTCCGCCCAATACATCACCCGCTTTCAACCTGAGTCTTCCGTGAGTGAATGAAAGCTGTTTCAATGGTTGACTTGACTTTGAAAAATAGGATACTTATCCTCACCGCGGCGAACGTCGGCTAAAAACCCAAGTGATGTCGTCGCGCTTTTCACAACTGGACAAGGGCCACCACCGCGACGTTCGCTCAAATGCCCATAGTACCCTCATCAATGGGCATGGTAGGTCAAACGTGGGTTTCCATTATTATTATTTTTTTATAATTTTTTTAGATAAGTATAAAACTTTATTTTTACAACTGATACTCATGCCTTAAAAAATAAGCCACATTCATAGACTCCATGAGGTGTTACTATTTTATTTGTTCTTATTAATTGGTTTGTTGACTTTTCAAAAAAGATAAAATGTCAAAATACAAATATGCCCTTTATTAAAAATCTATCTCATTAACCCAAATCCCCCCATTTTCTCTATTCGGTTACGAGTGAATCTTGAAATCCATTTATCCATTTTAAATTTTGAATTTTGAAATCTTTACCTAAATTACAATTAAAATTAAATTACACAAAAAATTATCTAAATTGTTTTAATCAAAATTCTTCTTCAAACTTATATTCTTATTATACACATTAAATTTTTTTTTAAGAATGTTATTAACTGAACATTAAAAAATTCAGGTATTTATTGTATTCAAATTTAAATAAAAAAAACATATATAGTTACTATATGAAGCAGTTACATCAAGTACATTTCTTAAATATTTATATCTCTCACAACGATTTGTTACATTTACATAAAAACTGTTACATTTACATTTAAACAATTTATAAACAGATTCTATTTTCAATAGTCAGTTACATTTTATAGAAAATGTCAAACACCTTTTTTGTTGTGTGATACATTTAATAAATATATGTATTTGACTGTTACATTAATAAATGTAACAAATATAAATTACTACATGCATTTAAACAAATGCAATACACAAATAAATGTTACATTTCAGACTGTTACATTTATTCGATGTCAGAAATGTAACATTAACATCATACAAATCATATATAAATTAAATGTAACTAACCTTAGAAACAATAGAACAAAGAAACAGAGGATTTTGAAACGCTTTGTAGCATCCTCCATCATTTTTATCATCTCCTCCTTTCTATGTTGATCTGATCACCGCCTATAATTGACTTCTTTTGCATAGTTGGGTTTTTTTTTTGGAGATCTTTGGAAAGTTTAGGTTGGAAGAGAAGAGACCATCTCAATAGAATTTTGATTAAAAAGAGTTTACTCGAAAGAAAATTGTGTCCGTCCAGACTCACCTTCACTTTTTTTTATTTAAAGATCTTTTTTTATTTTTTATTTAATCAATCATAATTGTCTCCTTATTTTGTGGGGATCAGTTATCAAAAAAAAAAAAATTAACTAAGGGTATAACAGGTATTAGACACATGCCACCTCATGGGGCCTTTGATGGGACCTGTGAAGTTGGGGCTTGGGAATCATTATTGTTTTTACAAAGATAAAAAATAAACTTGCCAAAAGAAGAAAGTTATATTAATTTAGATTTTAGAATGAGTTTGACTTGTTTTCTTTTAAGAATTAAAGAGATTTTTATACATCGGTATATTTATAATGAATTTGCTTATGAGATTTTACTTTTCTAGATTAAAGGTTCGTTTGGAAACACAGATTGAAAAGTAGTTTTTAGAATAAAGCTATTTTTTAAGATGATTTTAGACCTTGACTTTTTTAGGATGTTTTTTTTTTAATTCATGAATCAATATTTGAAAGGAGTTTAATGTTTGGTAGAGAAAGTTGTTTTTCAATTCAAAAAATCGATTCCGATCAAAAAGCATTGTTCTGAGCTTTTTAAAACACAGATTTCGAGGAAAAATTAAAAGGAATCCAGCTTCCGATTCTGTAAAAAGCTACCCCGTTTAGCTGCACGATTTTAGCTTTTCAAAAAACAAAAGCGCGTCCAAACGCGATACCAAACGGGGCCTAAGAAAATTACATTGTTTTAGGATACTTGTTCCGGCCCATTCACGATCCTTAGCCAAAATTCCTTTTTTTTTATATATCTATTTAATTACTACAGTGAATATGTTTTAACAGAAAATAATTGATCATAGTTTATCAATTATAATTAAAAGTCTATGAGATTTTATGTGACATGGGGGTGTTGATTAATAAGTCCAATTTGATGGACTTTGAGGGCCTGTTTGGATAAGAGTATTGGGTGCCTGGATTGGGATTCTCAAGAGTATTGGGTGCCTGGATTGGGATTGAGAATCCCAATCCAGATCAATAATTTGTTTTGATAATTTTTAAAAGGGGATTGTAATTGAAAGAAAGAGATTGAGAATCCTTCATTAGGGGGATTGAGAATCTCATTCAAGAGGTGGTATTCCCCCAATCCCTATCGAGGTGGATTGAAAAAAAAGACTTTTTTACCCAAATTTTTCATCTCCCTTTTTTAATAATTGATTTTTCTCTTCCTTGTCAATCTCAAACCATTCTCGCCGCAGGAACAATTTTTCCATCTCCACCGGCCAATAATATATATAAAAAATTTATAGCCCCTCTGTAAGACCAAAGAAACTTCTTCTTCGTTTAATGTTTTGTTTTTTTTTTGTGCTTACATGTCATCAACGCATGGATTTCATCTGTATTTAATTATTTTTTTTATGTTTGTTAGTTTATAGACCCTCTGTAAGACAAACGCATTAGTTTAATATTGATTTTGTTTATTCCTTGGTTTAATATTCTTTAGTTTAATTATCAATTTGATTTTTTTTTGTTTGAATTTATATATATTTTTTAATTTGCTTTGTATTTTTTAAAGATGAAAAATTAAACATGAATGTTTGCCTATAAGATGTTGATTTTATTCACATGACTAAAATATTTTGTTATAGATAATTCTATGTATTGTTAATTATTTTGGTATATAGTTGTTACTCTCATCTTATTCACCTGAATGAAATTTTTTTAATGAACAACAATTTAATGCAGTAATGGCTCGTAGACATTTGGGAAGGAGAGAAAAGTTGTTGTTGGCACATTTACAAAATATGATGGTGATTTTAATTGCTATTGTTGCAGAGAGGATCTATAAGAAATATTTGCTAAAACGTTAACCTCGTAGTTTGATATTGTTACGTATGGAAAACCTAAATGAGATGATTTTCAGAAATGATGTGACATGTATAGAACAACTAAGAAGGGATAGACATACATTTAACGTATTATGTACTATGATTCGCACCAATCGTTTATTAAAGGACACGAGGCACATTACAGTAGAGGAGATGGTTGCAATGTTTTTACACATTCTCGCGCATCATGTAAAAAATCGAGTTATAAATTTTTGATTTGTGAGATATGGAGAAACTGTTAGCATGCATTTTAATGCAGTATTGAATGCAGTTGTTTGTTTACATGACTTACTATTTAAAACACATGAACCCGTTCTAGAGAACTGTACAGATCCAATATGGAAATGGTTTAAGGTAAATATAATTTGTGTTATAAGTTATTTATATTTTATTAGAATTTAGAATATCAAATAATGTTAACAATTTTTATATTGTTTACAGAATTGTTTGGGAGCCTTAGATGGGACTTACATTAGAGTTCATGTGCCAACAGCTGATAAACCTAGATATCGGACTAGAAAAAATGAAATTGCAACAAATGTAGATTATGATTTTAATTGTTTTTAGAGGTATGACACATTTACTACCACCACTACCCCGAAAGAAAAAAAACCTAGTAATTAAAGACAACATGGAAAACATTCTTCAATGAAATGAAACTGATGAGTCATAAGTCATAACAATATCAAATATATATACAAAAAATGTCACCTGCACCTTGAAAAAATGGTGATTCGACACATTAACAAAAAATATACAACGGTTCATCCAACTCATCCAACAGTCAGTGCCAGGTGGACACGACAGTGAGAACGCGATCCCCCCACCCGAAGCACAACCCCCCGTCCATCTCCTTGAAAGTCAAACCCGGTCCAACAAGACCCGACCCGATTCTCTCCCGCACAGACTCAGCCACACCCGGCCCAAACTGCCTTTGGCGGTACCCAGCCATGCCGAGGCGAGCGCGCCACTTCCCGAACACCTCGCACCGGCAGACCCGGTTCGGTCCCTCCGCCGCGACCATGTCTCGCGCCCTCCTCCCGAGCCACTCCTCGACCCTCTCCCGCTCCGCGCTCTCCCTCCCCATCCTCGCCTCCAGCGACCCGAACACCGATCCGACGTGGCCCATCACCTCCCCGAACCGGACCGCGAACGGGGCCGTGTTCGTATTCAGATTCTCCTCCACCAACACCACCACGTCGGGCCTCAGCTCCCCCCTCACCCTCCTCAACAGCACGTCGCGGGGGTTCTCCGTCGTCACGCTCTCGTCTGCCACCCTCTGCAGCGCGTACGCGAAATTCACCGCCACCGTTTCCTCCTCGTCGTTGAGCCCGACCGCCTTCCGGTCCAGCTCCGACGGCTTGCACCGGACAACGTTGAACCGCACGGCGACCCCCGCCCGCTCTCCGAGACTCACGAGGCGGTCACCGACTGTCTCCGGAGGGTGCGATTGGGGGAGCTCGGACACCGCGCACGCGGTGATGGTGATCGAAGAAGGCCGCGGATGGGGGAGCGATTCGATGAGGGAGACGTACTGCGCGCCGTCTCCGACGTCGAAGTCGACGATGTGGAGGTTGGGTCGGGCTTTGGAGGAGGAGTCGAGGATGGCGCGGTTGGCGGCGACGAAGCAGAGATCGAAAGAGGGGAAGGCGTGGTGGTGGTGGTGTTGGAGCGAATGAGAGGTTCCGATGTCGATGGGTTCGGCGGAGAGGCGGGAGAGGAGGGCGGAGGACATGTGGTGGGCGAGTCTCTGCTCCGGGTCTCCTCTCGGGTCGGCGGCGCTGGTGAGGTGCGCGAGGACGGCCGAGGCGAAGTCGGGATCGCCCTCCGAGAGGGCGTAGGCGGCGTGCAAGAGGGACTGGCGAAGGGAAGGTTTTTTGATGAGGGACTGGCGAAGGGAAGGTTTTTTGATGAGGCTCTGCAGCGTCGACTCGCTCCATTCGGAGTTCTGGTTTGCGGGAGAGTCGTCTTCGATGTCGTTCAGAAGTTGATCCTCGATCTGTTGTAGGCGGGACATGGTGGTGGTGGGGATCGGGGAATCGGGTGAGGTGGGGATGGAGAAAGCGAGAGGAGAGATGGGTGACGTGTGTTGCATCAGTCTCTGCTTCACAGTCCTCAAAGTGAGGTGATGTTGGTTGTCCATCTCCGTTAACGGCCTCCGCTTGAGCGACCTCTCTCCGCCGCCACCGACTTGCATCGACTCGCCGAAGAAATCACCGCCTGAGACAGAGAGAATGGAAGACATCACTTCTAATTGAATTGCACTCCTGATTCAATTTTTTACACAACTTTGTTTGGACTACCGATTGCTTTTATAGGGTCGTGTTGACGGGGAAAGATCACTCCCACGGTCCCACCCCTCTTCGCATTTATTGACCGAAGATTTGTTACTGATTCTATTCGTCACCTCCTCCGCCCAATACATCACCCGCTTTCAACCCGAGTCTTCCGTGAGTGAATGAAAGCTGTTTCAATGGTTGACTTGACTTTGAAAAATAGGTTACTTATCCTCACCGCGGAGAACGTCGGCTAAAAACCCAAGTGATGTCGCGCTTTTCACAACTGGACAAGGGCCACCACCGCGACGTTCGCTCAAATGCCCGTAGTACCCTCGTCAACGTCAAATTAAGGAACAATCAAGGGGCATGTTAGGTCATTTCAATTATTATTATTTTTTTATAATTTTTTTAGATAAGGATAAAATTTTATTTTTACACAGATAAAAATAAACTTACCAGAAGATGAAAGTTAAATTAATTTAGATTTTAGAATGAGTTTGACTTGTTCTACTTGAAGAAAAGAGATTTTTATAAATTGGCGTGTTTATAATGAATTTGCTTATATATCTATTTAATTACTTGTATGAATATGTTTTAATATAAAATAATTGATCATAGTTTATTAATTACAATTAAAAGTCTCTGAGATTTTCCGTGAACATGGAGTGTTGATTAAGAAGACCAATTTAATGGACTTTGAGGATACTGATTAGTTTTTCTGAAGGTTCATCTTCTAGTTTTTCTGTTTTTTTTTTTTTTTAAAAAGAAAGACAATAGGAGAAAAAAAAGTAAACAAGAATTGATTGTTTATTGATAGAAGGGTAACACAGTACTTATAATTTGATATACTACTTAGGTTACTACCTTCGAAGTAGAAAAATCACTCAAAACTTATTTACAGCTCAATAAAGCTGAAATAACGTCACTAATTTGACGTTGACACCCAGTCATTCACACCCAACAATTAATCTACGGTTATATCAAATACATCCAAAATTCAAAAAAATTAAAATCACAAAGTTGTCTTTATTACCTATTTTTTGTGTTCATTAACCAAGGTGCATCATATTTTGACTAAGGAATAAAATTGGTATTTAAATAAAAAGACATACAGATTCTAGTAAATGTCAAAGGTAAAAATGAATCATGTAACAAAACTAGTTTATTAAGTTTCCAAAGATAAAAGTGAATTAAATTAAAAATCCAATTCCTCAATGTATCAATGACTTGTAATTATGTCTTCCCACGGTCAGTACACTTGCAGTTTATAGAGAGAGAATGGTGAAGGGAAAAAATATTTAATAATTGACTGCATTTCATTAATTGTTGTTTCAGCTGTTGCCATATGTTTAAAAAAAAATTGTGAAGATAATGGTCTCTAACTCGAGAATAACACTGTTCCAGTTCCCAAGGAAATTGTTATTCAGCCGTTACCAAGTCCAGAGAAGAGTCAAACAGGAATCACAGAACAACTTTCTGTTTTAGATCTCTGTTCAGCTACTATTCGGAAAAGGAAAATGTTTGAAATGTTGTGAACTAAATAGAATATGATATATAAGAGTATATAAACAAAACACACAAGCATATAGAAGAGAAGTAGAGATAGATTCTTATTCACTATTTATTGGTTGAATACAAAAGAGAACCCCTCTATTTATAGGGTGCATAAAGGAATCCCAAAGGTGAAGAGTTACAAGTTTATAGAGGTGAGGGGGTGATAGTGGGACAATAATGGGAGTGTTATGGAATAAAAGAGTGAGGGAGATTATGGAGTTGAAGAGTGGAGAGGTTATGGGTTAGAGAAGTGGTGGTTATCCACCATATTCACAACATGAAACATTATACAGAGTTCTTCAGAAACCAATGGCCAAAAAGAACAAAAAAAAAAAGTCCATGTCAAATGGAATATATACACCACTAGTGCAGTGTGAAAAATTAAAAAAAAAAAATGTACTGCTTTATTTAGACATAATTCATACTTTTTATAATAGTATTCATTTCATTATATGAATATATACTTTAAAAAAAATTCAAATCGATTGAAGATGGCCAACAGGACTTGATGCATCATTTTTTTTTTTTAATGATGAGAGTCAAAAATTAGGGAACAGAATCACTCACAAGCATTATCCATGAAATAAAGCTACAGTGGTTCTAACGCAAGACCTACAAATTCACACTGAATTCCAGCATCAAAAGCACCAACCAAAGTTGGGTGAACAGACTTTTTTTTTTAATGGATATATACATCATGTACAATGTGAATTACTAGTATTTGCCCATTCAAAATGCCGGAAGAATTGTATCTGTGGGCAAGCTCATTGTACAAATATGGCATCCACAGCATTTTCAATCAAAACATGCATTGATAGTTTTCATTACTCTTTATATTTATATATATATATATATGAACACAAATGAAAACAACAAAGAAATAATTAACACTTTAAAACACTTCTACATGATCTGGCATTTTTCCTTTGTCTTCCCCTCTGGCCTTGGGGGCCTAGCCCCACTCCTCGGTGCCTGCAAAACCATCCGATTAAACACGGGTGCAAAATCCATTTTCAAAACGTTATTTTTAGCGAAATCTTGATCAGCTTATTGCATACAGATACTATTTGAAATGTGAAAGAAGATAATTCTGCATTTTTTTGGATAAAACATGTTGCAATTGGCTATCAGATTCATAGACCGCTGTTCAAAACTCTGGCTTTCAAGTTCAATCCCCATTTTTATGTCATGTCTCACAATGCAGCATTGATGTTTTTTTTCTTCCATTTATGCCAATAAAAATGTTAAATAACAATAAATGATGCTGATAGTCTTCCATCTTAATAATATTCTGTCATTGACCATCCTCTTAGACAACAACAAATTCCATCAACTTGAAATATCTTGTACATTACCTACCTGTACAATGATATATACAGGTATTTGACACTTCAAGCGCATAAATTTATATTGTCACAATCCTCAATAAAGAGCCTTGGAATACGCCAAGCATATGGAAAGTAGAACATGCATTTCTTAAACAGTAAATTAGTAACGAAGAGCACCAACAAATGTATGAAAAATGCATGATAGAAGTCATAACAAAATCTTTTAACTCAATCCTCATCGAGAAACTGGTCAAAGATTTCCATAACTATATACTAAGGTTGGATTTTCCTGAAGATGGGTTCATGTTTAGAGCATTGATTGCTGAATGTGCAAACACAGTATACTTTATTAAAAAAGAGGTCAACATATACACAATATATTTTTACCTGAGGACCCGTGATGAGCCTTGATGGGCCAACAACAGATGTCTGTTGTGGAGGACGAGGTTGTGGATGTTGAGGCTGTTGCCCAAACTCCTGTTGTTGTAGTGCAATGGCCAGTTGCAGATCAGAGCTGCCAAGAATAAATTTTTCAATAAGGAACATAAAAAATAAAGACATTTAAATTATAAACACGTAAGAAACCACAAAAAAAAAAAAAGAGCATTAATGCATTAGAATAAATAAATTACTATTTTATCATTTGCTGTATGAATCTGTACAATGCCTGGTGTCTCATACCCACACCTGTAAATTATAGTATATGTCGATGTGTGAAGTACCATAAATAATCTTTCTTATGCAACCATCATAATGGGTGGTGATTGCCAGTGCCACAAGTATATACACACATACAGACACACATCATATGCATAGTTGATGCACCAGATCTGTATCTAAAAATATTCAATATATTTAATCAGCAATGTATTTTTATTAATATCATTACTGGAGGTTAGGGCTCATGTCCCCTCCTGTAGGAGAGAGCATATAATTTCAATTATGATATTCTAAATAAACCAAGTCAGAAATATTTTATAGGGAAGAGGGAAAGATGGGATTGAGGAAGATACTTTATGGATGAACCCTCAGGGACCGCACTTTCCATGCTAGCAAGATAGTCCTGAGGCAGAGAAGGGAAGACACTCAACAAATATCATTCATTAATTAATAATCTGAATGAAACTCTATCAAATTTATCAGCTTATTATCGGAACAAGAGAGACATACGGCAGTGTGAGTCATGGCAGTCTGTTCATCCCATGAACCGTTGCCTTGACTTTCTGCCTTAAATTCCCTGAAGTCACCAGTCATAAACACAGTATCTCCATTGACCTGGTTAGGATAGAAATAAAAAAAAAGCAATAAGCGGTCATCATTGCTAGCACAGTACCTCCCCTCATGAAAATATCTGATAAAAATTTAAGAACGAGGAGCAATTTGCATGGTCAATGACAATGTAATGAAAGGGAAAGCAAACGAGCACACAATGTCATTATTCATTATACATTTTTGTGGGCTTTGTATTAGCAGAAATTTACAGGAAACCATACAAAAAATACATACCTCATTTAATTTTTCCCACACCAGCTCAGGCTGGTTTATATAGCCCTGGTCCGTAGCTAAAAGATATAATTCGCCATTGAACTGCAAAGAAAACAAATTTTCAAAAAGCCATAAAATATGACACTTGAATTGCTACAATTTGTAATATGAATTATCTTTTAATTCCTCAATCCAAGTCACTTGTTAAGCAAATGAAAACCAAAATTGGACTTAAGAAAGGGTAAATGTGAGACCTTGAACATGGTGCTGAAGTGATTGTTGCGGAAAAACACACAGAGCTGGCGTTCTTTTATACCTTCTTGTAGGCAAAACAATCTACGATATAGGTAGATAACAGTAAAGAAATACTCGTTCAAATGAAACTGAAAGCATAACAATGGCATAATTATCAATGTACACTCACCCATAAAAAGTCAATTGGCTTGCATTGTTTTCCAAAAAGTTTTGGATTAGTTGTCCTGGCATAAATCAAGAACATGCATTAGCTACAAGATAAAACAATACAATAATATTGTGAATACAAGAACCTAAAATAGGTCATACCTTCTTTTGCACTTATAGGCTGATGAAATTGTTGTTTACCACTATTATTGGAGCTGGCACATGCGTCTCCCTCAGCACCTTTGTCAGCTTGCTCAGCAAGAACCATCTCACCTTCATAAATCGGTTCTCTGTTTTCATATGTTGTAACTCCAGAATCAAGTATGCATTCCTCTCCTTCATATATGGGCTCATTACTATCAAGGCTTAGGCTGACATCTTCATCAAGACCCTCATGCACATCTACATGTTCTCGTTCTCCATCAGATGATTGAAAATCTTGATGAACTACAGCTGAACCAGGAGACACTGTCACCTCAGAAATATCATGAACCTGAGATGTGGAATTATTTTCTGAAATTGATTCTCTCTCCCCAGATCCAGCTGTGTTGCATTGGTTGGTATAGATCACAGCAGAAGTATCACTACCTGAGAAACTGAAAGGCATGTTTTGCATCTGTGGAGACTTCTCAGTTTCCAAATTATTAGCAGGGTCTAAAGATTCAGAATCAGGAGAATCTTTAGAACATGGCTGAGTAGGTTCAACTTCCATAGAAGATGCTATGGCATTCCCTGAACGTAATTCCAGAGCATCACCACTTTGTAATGTATCACGTTCTTCAGAATCCAGTAAATCAGGCTGATCCAATTTCTGTTCATTTTCGTTGACAAGATGCAACTGCACAGAATTTTCAAAAACAGCAGGACTAGAGTTCTTTGGGGGCAAGCCTTCTCCAGAACTTATCAAGACATGACCCCAATTTATATCAGGTGAAGCAGATTCATTATATATACTTGTTGACTCAGTTTGCGACAGGTTCAGGGCTCTCATCAGTTCCTCTTCTTCTTCTAAATCTCCTCTTCTTCTTTGCTCATTTTGAACTGAAGTTGGAGGATCATCAAATGACATACCTCTTGAAAGGCATGGAGATGGAACACCCAAAGTTGCAGTTGTTGCAGCAGCAAAATCAACGCAATCTTCTTCGTAGGTAGACTTATCTTCCTCCTCCATGGCTTTAAGGGCAACCAGTTCACCCACGAGAGTGTTATAAGACTTTGAACCTATTGCAGTTGCAGTCTCGGTATCCTGAAAACAAGCATGTAACATCAACTGAGCTAATATATAACACAGATGCAAATGGATGCCCGAATAATAAACAAAAGAGTAGTGATAATCAAGTATCCTAAATTCAACCAGATTATTTCAGATGCTGCTTCTGAGATACATCGAACAATTTTCTAGTATGAAAAATTAAAAGAATAATGTTGAACGGCAGGTCACCAGAAAAAATCATTAGACAATGGCAACAAGAATATTGCACGAAGACAATCTTTAAGTTACAGCTGCAGTATGTGTCCTGGAAAACAAACATGTCAAATACACTGAGCTAATATATAATGCAAACGGAAATGGGTATTTAAACAGTAAGAAAAAAAGTAACCAAAATCAGATAATCAGATATCCTAAATTCAAACAGACACTTTCAGATGCTGCTTCCGAGGCACAATAAACAATTACTTCTTATCATAAAAAATAAGGCATTATTTTCGTCAAAAATAAGTAAATATAAAGCATACTGTTAAACTCAGCTCACCGACAAAAGTCATCAAATAGTTGCAACAAGAAATATTACAGAAGCCTCTGGAGTCAGGACTCAGGACTGAAGGATGGAAGTTAATCAGTACTAGAACAAATCGTTTGAGATGGAGCAGAATCCAATACAACACAATAGATGATGAATTTATGTAAATCCACACGGTGATCTAATACTCGGTTTGAATCCACAATCATTAAATGACAAAGAAAGAATGTAAAATCCAGACTCCAAATCGAACTATTTAAAAAAAAAAAAAAAAAACCAGGGATCTTGATGACAGAGACAACATAGATCTACCAATTTAACAAGAAAAAATGACTGAAAGCCATTTCAATGGATTTTCATGGATTCATCTAAGGTTCAAGATGTATTTCATTTTTCTACTTTTTCATAACAAGACTCAGACAAATAAGTATTGATCTTCAAAGCAGGTTTGGGCAGTTCTTCAAAGATTTGACAAAAAACTAGAGGGCTGGAAATGCAAATTATTTAAGTGTGGGGGGTGCCTTGTGTTTATGAAGGTGGTTCTCTCAAGCCTTTCCCTCTATTTCTTCTATATTTTCAAGCTACCAAGTAGGATCATTGGTAAGAAGAGAACCATGGGAAGAAGGTTTCTTTGGGTAGGAAATAAGGAGAATGGGTTGGGTGTTCATTTGTGAAATGGGAAAATGCTTGTTGTAGTGAAGAAGGATGTTTAGAGGGTTCTCCATGTCCAAAACATGAATCATGGTCTCTTAGGGAAGTGGCTATGAAGGCTTCTTGTGGATCCTACCTCTTTGGGTGAGGGTCATTGGAGGAAAATATTATGCTAATTGCATTAGACTTTCCTTGGAGACTCAAACTTGAGTTCGCTTTTCGACGATGTGGAAGAACACCTTTAGTTTGACACACGAAGTGATGGAGGAGCTTCATTTAAACTCGCAAACCGTGTGGTAGATTTTAGGACAAATGGTTTCAAAGCCTCTCCAAATTTCCTCTAACCAAATCTCTTTAGGGTGACATTAAATATAAAGGACCTAATTTGTGATTCCTTCTCTTAGTAACAACACTATCATTTGGTATCAGAGGTTTCATCAAATCCGTAGTAATGGGGAGGCGATGATGTTCACCTCGATGCTAGCATTCATAATAACCCTTGACTTGGAAGAAGAAGACATGGTGATTTGAAAGAGTTCTATAACGGTTTCAATATGAGATCTTCCTATAGAAGGCGGAATTCTGACCCTGCTCGATAAATCAATTCTCCAAGGTTTCGTCATCAAATTTGGAACATCAACTCCCCTTTCAAAATTAAATGCTTTATGTGGTTGCTATTCCAAGACAAATTAGTCACAAAAGCTAATCACATCAAGCGAATGATGGAAAATTTGTTTGTGAACTTTGCGGAGTTCATGAGAAGACTAGACATCATTTGTTTTATGGTTTTCCTCTTAATTCCTGATTATAGGAGAAGGTGAATGTTGCCCTTGGATCATGAAGCAAATTTGTTAACCTAGAAGGTATCTGGGAGTGGTTCCGAAAGAAGGGAAAGAAGGGAAGGAAAAGAGGCCATTGTAGCAATATGGTGAAATGCCAAGGCCTTGTTTCTCATGCAATTTGTTGGGGTATTTGGATTGCATGGAAAGAAAAAACTTCCAATGGAATATAGCTCTTTTTGAAAATTTTGAGAAGAAGATTATAGCGTCTTATTAAAAATAAATAAATAAAGATGCCCCCAAACAAAGGAGACGAGGGATCTCCAAGGAAATTAAAAACAAAGAAAAAAAATGAAAATGAACATCCCCACCAAATCGGGACATAATCCTCATCAGTTACAATAACCCTTAATCCTTAGAAATCTCATTCTGAACCAAGAGTTTCCATAATGGGGAAGGAGGGTCCACACCCAGGAGCACAATTACCCAAGATTTATGGAGCGAGGATATTAATGCCCCAGTGTTTTCCAAGTACAACCTTTTTTGTTGGAAAATACAGTTGTTTCACGTGATCCATAGAAAAAGAGCTTACGAGGAAAACATTTGAATGGCAACTATGATATCCCTTCGGGCTTGTGTTATGGCTCTCCTTGGAAAAGTGTTGATATCTACAATTTTGGGTTCCAATTGAAAAGGGCATTAAAGTATATCATCTCTTTCCCTTGGGGTTGTCGTTGAGCCCACTTTGCTGCTTCTTTCTTTATCTACTTACTGGCCTTAACTTTGGTTTTGTTTTCCTTAGGAGATCTCATATCTCCTTTCTGTTCGAGGGGCATTATTATTAATATGAATGCTCCGATCCTTTCTTCTATAAAAAATGTTTTGATCTTCAAAAATGCTCCATTGATTTGTAATCAACTGATCTAAGCTCCCCATGACCTCAAGTTGAAAGAACGCCTATGATGGATTTTTTTTTTTTTTTTTTTTGAAACTAAAATTTAGGTACCATGCCTCAATATTTTATTACGGAAGAGAATGCCCAAACCAGAACACAGCCAAATAGGAAAGAAAAAGAAAAAGAAAATCTAGTGGAATTTCACATAATAGAGGGGGGAGTCTACTGAGGAAAATTCCACCAAACCAGACAAGACAGCGACACTACTACTCAATCACAAGCTTATCCCTATGTATAAAACATGACTCTCCCTAGAACAATAACGACCCCAGTCCTTGATGAATTGTAGTATTGTACACCATCTCCAAGATACTTTCCACATATAGGCGCACACCTTTAAAGACGCATTATTCCATGTCAATAATATCGACCACATCACCACCGGAACAAATGATTGAAAGATTGTCGTTTAGCACTCCTATCCCCTTTCCTCCTAAGGCTCTACCCCGCTGTCATCCAGATTCGAGAAATCAACTCCGATCCCAATCGCCCTTCCTAGCAAGCTCCATACCACCCTAGCCATCGGACAAGCAACCATGAGGTGCTTGAATGTCCCCATGCCGCCTGCATACAATCCACGCCGAACATCATCATTTGGGACCCAATTAGCTCAATAGATCATGGTTAATAGGCAGCTTTGGTACATCAACCACATAAATGCTTTAACCATCAGGAGCACTTTGCATCCCCAAATCCCCTTAGATTTATGTATTGTTACCTGCTGCGACATCCTTTCCTGTCTGAGCCAATCATAGCACCTCAGACCCAAAAACCCTCCCTCAGCTGGGGACCCCACACCACATTGTCAGCCACCCCCTCCTCCACCCTCAACTCCTGAGTCAAACTCATGTATTTAGTTATCGAGAGTCTAACACATGATGGTAAGTGTTAGGCTGTATCAATAGGTAGGCTGTATGGAAAGGTATTTGCTTGATACTCATTGATGCAGGTGATATATATGTTAGTGTCAACACATGTCCCCAAATCATGCTGGAAAATTGATAATCAATGTGAATTGTATGATAATGCTCATCCATTGTATAAACCATGTTATTATAGCAACATCCATGTTCCCATGGGGTAAAAAAGGAGATCTGTCAAAACTTAAGGAGAGAAAAAAGGCAGATTTTTGTCACAATATTTTGAGGTCCAAGAAAAAAGACAAAGCAGTTATTTAGCTGAATTTATTATCAACCATTTAACTTACATTAAAACCGAGATTCAAGGGCTTCCATACTTTAAAATGAAATCCGCTGAACATTTGAAGAATAACACACAGGGTCTTGTCAAATGTAATAATAACAACATTCTTTTTCTTCTTTTTCAGAACAACGTCAATAATTCACATGACTTTAAAAATAAATCATTTAAAATTTAAATTTTGAAAACGTTGCCCACCATATTCATTTACTAAACATACATGCGGTACATGTTTTTACTTTAAAAAAAAAACACTCAGCCACACTATTTTAAAGAGCTTAAGAGTTAGATAGCCATAAGCCTATTAACTAACAAAACACTTTGTTTTTCATCATTGCTACGCACCATCAGTTCACCTTGTGTCACGGTTCGGCGGCACACTTTTTTATGTATAAGTAGGGACAGGGGAATTAGTAGTCAAAGTCTGACTTTTCCTTCTTAAAATAGTGAGTTATCGGTGCTTTTTGAGGAGAGCTCATCTGAAAATGCTATTGTTTTACACCGCAGCTTCAACTAACAATGAGATCCCTATATTTCAAAATGTCTTTGTTCCCTATCTTAAGGGTTATCACTGACAAGCACAAGAATTTCGAAGATGGAAAATGACTAAAAAACAACTGAAATTATTGGATCCTTGTTTCAAATATGTAACATGAGAGATATAAGATATCATGCTAGCTTAATGTGCATAAAATTCTTGCCCAGAGAGCATAGCAGCAGTTTAATAACTAGCACCCACATGAATGGTAGAGACATACAAAAAAACTGTAAATTGAATCAAAATTTTCTAGCAAATTCCTAATGAATCTGAGTTCCTCATACAGGGAGATTTAGAGAGGCACAGCGATCGTGAAGACTCACAAGTTAGCAGGAATTCAAAGCTTAAGCCAAACCCCTCAGTCATCCATATCTGATCAAGCTTTTCCAAATTTACATGAATGTAGTGCACATAGTAGGTAAATTTTATGTATTAAGAAAGATCCAAAATCCCAGTACATACACACAAGACCAAACCTCTGCTCAACATGTCAATGGCTATTTAAAAAAATACGGATGGGTGGGTCGGTGGGAGATGAAATATTTGACAGTTTTTTTTCCAACTGGCAGTCTATCAGCTGAATAGGCTGATAAACTCAAACATCCATAAAAACTGTTTTTTTCATCTAGATTAGATTACATCTTTATGTCTCTCATTTCAGGGGAAAAAGAAAAAGGCAAAACCAAACAGCTTGCATTCAATGAGAAGACCAACAAAGGGATGTGTGGCAGTGTGGCACCTAAAGTTAGACACTACAATCTAATTGACATCAATCCAAATAGTTTGATCAAAGTCTCTTTAACAGAATGCTACATTGATTCTTTGTAGGCTTGTAGCAAAGGAAGCCACTTCTGTGATACATTACCATGCATCCAAAAACTTGACATACACAAATTGACATGAAACATCAGCAAATGCAATAGAAACTAATAATGTAAACTGAAAGCCATGCAAATCCACAAGATGATCATAGAGTGCATTTCTGATTAATTTCCTAAATACTGTGTTGTATGATGATTTTACATGATGTCAGTTAGCAGTATTTCAAGGAATAGTTGCCAATATAGTGCGTGCAAGAGTCATACTCATCTTATTTAAAGATATCCATGATAGACAAACAGAAATTCCCAAGTGGCGGATCACAAATTATACACAGCTAAAGTATGTATGACCAAGTAAGGGATACCAAATACCAATAATCCTATGGCTGTTAATAAATTACACATATCACTGACAAATAAAATAAAGAAACGATTCATACTTAACCTTCCAATAAAACTAAGGAGTACCTGTGGATCAACTATCCATCCATGATATAATCCAATGTCCATGAGATCAAATATCGCACATTCGCTAGTGTACTCAAAATCATCGATTCTGCAATTAAAAAACAGACTTTTCAAATATGATACTATTAATAAAATTAAATCCATTTGAATTGAGTTGACTGAAATCAGTAATATGGAAAATAGAGAACTTGCTTCCTAAATTGGACATTCACGTCAATTCCCGTGGCAAGTTTCGATAACAAATCTATGGCATCATCTATGTTCTTCAACTGATTATTAACATAACCATCATCTTTATCCTGCAAGAAGCAGACAAACAAAGATCGCATTCACATAATGAAGAAACCCTCTCAAAACAGCACAGAGATAAGATGACACAATCCATATCAGACAGCAAGTGAAGGTCTTTACCGCGAAATTACTGTTAGAATCAATCAAACGCCCAGCGACAAGCGAAAGCAGCTTATCAAGCGAGACTTCAGATGCATCCGGATTTAGGTTTATAGCATTCCTCAAGAGAAGCACATTACCTTAAAAAAAAAAAGATTCATCATCAATACCAAAACCCTAGAAAGTTCAAAAAAATTAAGAAATGTCCCTAATCTACTTTTTGTAAAAAAAGGTTTCTCATTCCCATACCAAATTTTCAAAACCACACATTCAAAAAGTGAAAAAACAGAAGAAAAAACAAATCATTCTTCAATCATTCAATTGAAATTACAGAAAGGAAGTGAAGGGGACATACAAATAGCGAGGAGGGGACAAGGTCCGTTGTCATTCTGGAGGACGATAGGAGTGGAGCGACCGAGGAACTGAACAACCTTCGTCTTGTACGTGCGTTCCTCCTCCTTATCGTCCTCCATCCGCCTCTGCTGCTGCTCCTCTTCCGCCATGGCCGCCGCGGCTCGGACCTACAGCTGTCGGCGAGACTGTCCCGAATTCTTCGAATTCACGATCCGGAACCCCTAGATGAGAAGAACAGACGAACAAAATCGATTGTCGATGACGATGAGGAGGAGAAGAAGAAGAAGAAGAGCTATTAAGCAGGACCCTTTATTGTTTTTCCTCTTTTGTTCCCTCTTGTTTTTTTTTTTTCTTTATTTTTCTCGCCCGTTTCGTCAACCGCGCCGTGTACGGGAGGAGACGATTTATAGAATGCTTGGGGGGATTTTACTGAATTGCCCTTGTCGGCTCCCTCGCTTCGACCGCCGTGGGTCGCATGCGAGAGAGATTGTGATGGGTGGGGAAAGTCGTGTCGGGTGTGGGTTAATGTGGGCCGTCCATTCCAAAGTTCCACGTTTTACAACCGTCGATGTTATGGGGTTTTTTTAATCGTGGCCTTTTCGGGTGTAGCGTTATCCGGGATTAAAAGAAAAAAATTAATGATTGTTAATGATAAATGATATGGGATCCTTCCGTGCAAAGCATCATCAACCGCGTAGCATTTTCAGGTTGAATAAATCTTTGTTAACTTTATATGGAAGTTCCCTGTGTAAGCATGCATAATTCAAATAAATCATTGAAAATTTAGGATGACACATGTTACACTAAAGGTTCCGTTTCACGATCTATTTTGTGATTGCTTTTAATTTTTTTAAAAATTAAAAGTCTCGTAAACATTACCAAACAAACTTATTTAATTAAAAAGTTGTTCTCATGATTACAATAAAAAAAATCTCAAAACTGTGTTTATTCAAATAACAATAATTTATGTTATTAACAACAAACGTGATTCTTTGATTAATTAAAAAGCAGTCTTCATTATTACATCATAAAAAATTGTATATAAAGCTAAAAGCTGCTTTTCAAACTCTGTTATCAACAACAAACTAAGGATGCATTTGATTGCGTGATTGCAAACTGATTATGCATGAATCTAGGTTTTAAAATTGATTTTACACGAATCTGGGTTTTAAAACTACTTCTAAAGGAAACTCACCCCCAAAGTTTTTAGAAATCACAGTCTTTTAACACTTTTTTTTTCCTAAAATTTGTATGTAAAAAGTTGCTATAGTAAAACTGTTTGATTTCACGATTATAAAAATAATTTCCTACAAACACAAAAGATGTTCAATTGTGTAACCAAACGATGTCTAAAGATAGGACATACAAGCCAGGCCCTAGACATAGGTTGAGTAGGCCATCACCTAAGGCCCCCAAATCAAAAAAAAAATCTAAAAAACAAATTAATTTTTAAATTAACATTTAAATATATTTCATTGCCATATTGATCATTAATTTTATTTTAAAAAATACTTTATTCATTAATATGCATCTCACATCATCAACTTAGATTTAATTGAAAGTTAATTTGTTTTCTTTGTGTTTCATCATTTTTGTATTAGTTTAAAAAAAACTCATGCGTTTCTTTATTTTGATATCTCGTTATATTTAGTTAATATTTATTTATTTTGTTCTATTTTATAGGATTTTTTTGTTAATTTTGTAAGAATTTTTTTTAACAAATCAATAAGACAAAATGAATTCTAAGATTTAAGAAATTTTTGTTGTTTACTTATACTTCCTTTATAAAAAAAAAAAAAAATTGATGTCGTATTATCCTTTTCGATGGGCTTTTATTTTTTTTATGTTTTGAATTTTTTTTCTTATATTTTTAAGAAACCTTTTTTTTTACTTTGTATTATTTGGTTTGCATTTGTTGTGTTTGGCCTTTGTGACTGTTGTAGGAAATAAGTTTTTATCCCCACCAATTATTTTTCTCATCCCACCAGGTGCCTGTCAATTATCCGAAAAAATATCCGTATCCGATCCGAATCCGTATCTGAAAATGCAGAAAATATCCGATATCCGAAAATCCGTATCCGTATCCGAACCAAATAATCCGTATCCGAAAATTTTCGGATTGGATCGGATATAGCCTATATCTGATCCGAAAAATATCCGTATCCGAACTGTTATTTTATTTATATATGTTAGAATTAGTTTCAACCCTTAGATGAAAATCCAATGGCTCATGATCTAGGACAAAACACAAACCTATTTAACTATGTTGAATACTTATTTAACTATATTAAGATTTGTGTTTTTATGTCTTTAGTGGATACCTATTTAACCATGTTAGGACTTAAGATTTTATAAATTTTTTATATTTTAATGTGGTTCGGATATTTCGGATATTATCCGAATCCGTATCCGGATTTTCGGATCGGATACGGATATGGGTTTTGAAATATCCGTCGGATATCGGATACGGATATTTTTTCGGATATCCAATTCGGATACGGATACGGATATGGGCCTATCCGATCCGTATCCGTCCGATTGACAGGCTTACACCAGGTAACTAAATTCACCACCTTGAATATTTATTATTCCTAAATCCACCAATCTATATAATCAAAAACAAAAAAAAAACTAAACCCACTATTCTTTTTTCACAATTTTGTTCACACTCTCTCTTCTCCTCTTCTCTCTGACGGATCCCAAATCAGATCCGCAGCATCGCCGCCGCGGCGGAGGAGTGCGGCCTTGTCATAGGCACAGGCTTCCCTCTCTGCTTGCCTCCGCCACGGCCGCCCCATCTCCGCCCTTCACCTCTTCCAACAAATGCTCCTCCAACCATCTGAGCTTGACGAACTGACCCTCCGATCGGTCGTCCTTGACTCCTCCCTCATTGCGGACAATCTTCGCCTCATCCTCTGCACGCCCACATTGCAAAAAAACGCTCCGAATCGGCTGTTGTCAACACTTTCTTGATGGGTGTGTATCGTAAGTTGGGTTTGATCGATCTCGAGCGCAGGGTGTTCGACGGATACTCTGTTGCTTAAACTGTCATTGTCTAATAGGTGTGCCAAAGCGGGTCGATACCAAGAAGCTCTATTGATTTTTATGGGGATGCTTGAATTGTTTTGATAATGGTTTGAAGCATTTGTTAATTCGTCAATTTGTTTGAAGAATTGAAGGGTAATTTGAATGAAATTGTTTCTTGTATTGATAATGATTTGAAGCATTTTTCAGTTTGTGTTTTATTTAAGGCCATAGTTGATTCAATGAAATTAAAAAAGTGAATGAAAACAATTAATGATTAAAATATTGATAATGATAATGAATGAAGAATGAATAAAATACGGTAATTATTGAATATTTTAGGTTGAGAGAGTGTTGGTTCTGGAATTTGGATGAATGGTTGAGGACTTATTTGCATGGCTTACAAGGTTTTCATTTTCTAGTTTTCCCCTTTGTTCACTTGTGTGGATTGTATTTTATAGGGTAATTTCTTAATTCTTCTAGCTTCATTAGTTTTAGTGGTAATTTCTTAAATAGGAGAAAATTCAAACTTTATAGATTTTATTCATTAATCTTGAGATATAAGAGTTTGATGGAGAATGTCTTGGTGCTAAACTGGAAATTTTTATCAGGACTTATTATAAGTGTCTGACTGTAAGTAAATGTGAATGTGTTAACATGCTAATAAATTCACATTGAATGTTGAATGATCGAGATTATGTTTTATATCTTCTTCTTTTTTTCTAAATACCCAGTTCGACACAGTTATGGTTGAGGAATCCCTCCCAGGTCGACCTAGTTTAGTCGACCTCAGAGATTAAAATCTGATTTTTCAGGTTGAACGGGGATCAAAAGGGTCAGAGAGTTTCGGGCTCCATTCGACCAAGTTTGGTCTTCCATAACTTAAAATAACGACTCTGTGTGGTTGACCTGGGAGGTTAAAAGCTGATTTTTTGGGTCCAATGGGAGTCAGGAAGGGTCAGAGAGTTCTAGACTCCATTCGACCAAGTGTGGTCACCCGTCACTTACAATGGCAATTCTGTTAAGACTGTGTCACTTTTTGGCGGTCAAATATAGTGTTTTTATTTATATTAAATGTGTGGATGCTCAATTTCAAAATTTGATTACATGTTTGTGGTTCTGGTATTCGCTTTGGCTTACATGGAAATTTGCATTGCATTCTGATGTCTTTTTAGAAGTTATACAGTTTCAATTGATATTCATATTTAATTTTGTTAGTGCCCAAGATGAAGTATTTTAAATCTGATTTTATCATGGAATGTTCAATTTTGAGTTAGCTTTCATACAAAAGTGAAATTGGATCATCTGGATTCATGTAGCAAAACTTATGAGTATTTTTCCAATTATACCCTGGGGATGAGAAAAGTCTGGCAGTAGCCTTGTTCGATTTTTAATTCACATTTTGGAATAGCTAAAGGGGTTATTGGATCTTGGCATAAACATGAAAGTTATAGATAATCTTCTTGGCTGTCCAACAAATTTTGAATTGTACAATTTGGAGCTAGATCGTGGAAGTTATGGTTGTTCTAGTGAAGCATGTCTAGAATTTCTGGTCAGGGACAATTTGGTCCTTTCACCTTCACTAACTGACTGATGTTTTTGGGGAACAAATGGGGGTTTTTGCTGGTATTGTGGTGTCCAGCAGAGAAAGTCTGAGAGAGAAAAGGAGAAGAGGAGGAGGAGAGGAAGAGATTGAAGAGAATATGAAGCTTTGCTTGTTAAAGGTGAGGGGATCCATATTAATTTGCTTTCTTCTCTTCCACTTGTTGTTGCTTCTGCTCTCTCTTTCTCTAATGATCTTTAGAATTTGATTCCTGGTGAATCAATCCATGATGTGGTTGTGGGATCTTGATGGATCTTTGTTGGAGTGGTGAGAGGATTGTTTATGACTTGTTTGTGTTTGTTTTACATTGCTCCCCTAACTAACCCTTCCTCCCTCTCTGTTTTTGCTCTCTTTTTTGTGGACCAGCAGTGGTTGGGCTGAGGAAGAATTGATGATAGTGTTGGAGGCTTGGGTGGAGCTTAGAGAGGTAAGGCAGATTTCTGTCTTGTGAAGATCTTTGTGAATTTGGTACCTAGAGACATATTTTGAGGCTTGTGTCCTCATGTGATATGATCATCTATATGTCTAGATATTATATATAAAATTTGGTGGCATTATGATATCTGTGTTGTAAGTTAGAACCTGGTTTGCATGGACTGTCTAGCTTCACGTGGGAACTGACCAGTTTCTGAAAATATTTTATTTTGGGTATATAAAGGCTAAAACAGGTTATAATGTCAGTATGGATTATGATCCCAACATGTTATAGAATGTGTATGATTTATTTCAGAATTATTGGATGTGTATTGGGTGTTGTAGAGATCAACATTTAGGGCTCGTTGCAGCAGAATATTCCAGTTTTGCTTGATTGTGTGTCAAAAAGTTATTATGCATGTTGGGGAAACTATCCAGAGTTAGGGTCTTCTTGAAGTAGGCTTATGTGTGTGTGTGAGGAGGCTTCATATTTTAATTGAGAATTATTGGTTGTGTTTTGCAGCTTTTGTTGATGGAACTCACGACGAATGGGTTTTTAGTGAGTGGTTCGATCCACCCCTTTTGGGAAGTGCTCGATGCATGTAGTCGTGCATCGTGTATCCATGGGGTTTTATAGTTATACTCAATCTTGATTTCTAAATTGTATTGTTATATTAGATTCATAATATGATAGATAACTTGCATGCTAGGTTTATATGTGTATGGTATTATGTTTAGGATCATATACTTGTTAGTATTATTTGTGGTCTCTTATATATCATGAAGTACATAGGGTATGGCATGCCATAGGTAGTTTTTTCGTTGTATTACCTCTATGTTAGTGAATATTTAACGTGGTTAATCAATAGTTGATCCATATAATTCTATGCATAACCCTTGCTAGGGCATTTGTATTAGCTTACTAGTAAGCATATGTTGAAGACGTCATATGACGTGTATGTGTGAGTAAGAGATGAAAATTGATTAAAGCAAAGCTTTAGGTTCATACTTATTGGGTCTTGATGTGGAATTGAGTGTGTAGTGATGTTGTTGCCGCCATAGATGCTGGGGCAAGGCTGTGAGTATTTTCATGAGATGATGAGATTCTCTCACTTTTTCGAACTGAGTAGTAGAGGTGGTTTCCTACTTAAATTTTTAGTTCGCATGAGGGTTATTTGGCATGCACTTGCTTGTACACAAAATTGCCCTTACATCTCTTCAGTTGGCGTGGATGTTATCCGGAATGCATGCTAGTATATGGCTTATGTTGCATGCCCTTTTATGTTATTTTTATCGCATTCTATGTGAACTGCTTGAAGCCTTTAGTGAGCTATATCTCGTGTGTATGTTAAATTCATTGCTTTCGTGTTCATCCGTGCAGTCTATGTTAAATTGTCATATGTCATATTAGTTATTCCATGCAGAGATAACTTTTATTAACTCGCTAGTTAATCATTGCTTTAGCATATCCCCTAATGTACCTTGTGATTTTCCTTAATGTGGGTGTGTGTGTGTGTGGGTTCCACTATTATCTTGTACATATTGTGGAACTGCATGAGTGATTTAAGATTTAATTATGCATAGTCAGTTCATGATTGCTTTCTTATATATGTGGACATATGGTTTATGCACCACTTATGTGGTAGAATTTCTCATGTTATATTTGTTTTATGTAATATTATTGAGTATGATTGACTTATAGTAGTTTATGTGCCCTGCATCCATGCGATGCTCTCATATGGGAATTCGGAAGGATTCGTTTATTGTATCGGTGTTTGGTAACCGATAGCTATGATAGTATGTTAGGCCTATCTGTAATAGTGTGTGTATGACTATCTGTATCAGGTCATACTTTATTATTGTAGTGCCCAAGCATAGTAGTTAATTACTTGGCATCCATGCAATGCACTCGTATGAGAAGTTATGAGAATTCATTATTGTATTGTGTTCGTTAACCGGTATTTACGATGATATGTTAAGCCTATCTGTAATAGGTGTGTGCATGACCCACCTTTAGGGTCATGCCTTGTCATTGTTGAGTGCAAGGACTTAACTAATTTTTCCCCGCGTCCAAGTGATGCAACTGTATGGGAATTAAAGAGAATTCATTAGCATCGGTATTTGCTAATCGATAATAGTTGATCTGTAAGGATCGTATTACAAGCTTGGAATGCTTCTCCCCTACCTCGTATCGGCGTTGAAGCTACCCGGCATTGGAGCTATCCTGGATTGTGCCACCATATTGTAGAACGCCCAATGTGTATTTCGATACCGTTTTGGTGTCGGACCTACCATGGATAGCTGCCAAGAAGAGGGCTACCCGGGAGAGGGCTACCAGAAGGTTAAGGGAGTTAGCAAGTTGATTTCTTTTTTTCAATAGTCCCATGTCACCCCTAGGGTTGAAGGTGAGGATGAGGTTGGAGTGCTTCCTATCCGTATCATCATGCGTCGAAGCTGCCTAGCGTCAAAGCTTTCCTAGGTGGTGCCGCCGCATCGGAAGGCCGCCAGGGAGAGGGCTACCGGATGATATCGCGAGCATGGAATACTATTTCCCTACATCATCGTGCGTCGAAGCTACCCGGTGTCGAATTTGTCCTGCTTTATGCCACCGTATCATTGGGAATGCCCAGAGTACAATGTCACTACCATACGAGGCTTGAGTACTGACCAATGGTGATTATGTGTTATTGGGAATGCCTAGAGTATGATGTGACTATCATACGAGGCTTGAGTATCGACCACGGGTGATTTCGTGTCGTTGGGAATGCCCAGAGTATGATGTGACTACCATACGAGGCTCGAGTACCGACCACGGGTGATGCCGTATCGTTGGGAATGCCCAGAGTATGATGGTACTACAGTACGAGGCTCGAGTACCAACCATAGATGGCTGCCAGGATGAGGACTACCCGGGAGAGGGCTACCAGATGATGCGAGGCATCGTAACATATTATACATCGATGCGGATAATATTTGTACCGTCGTGCTAGTTTGTGATACTACACGTTATTGTTAATGGATTAGCTGTTTCCCAAATGCCCCCTCCCCCCCCCCCCCCCGCTCCGGGGGAGGGTGAGGTGAGGTCACTTCTCCACGTGACATTTATATTAGTTGAGTTCTCCCATCCATATCTTTCCTTAGAAGAAAAATGTGGTAATATTATATTATTATTTTAGAGCTTAGATTCTTGCCACTCACTGAGCTTGTAACTCACCCCTCGTGTGTTGTTTTTTCACCAGGGCCTAAGTTGGGCGTGGAGCTGGAGTATCCCTGTAACATGGTTCGTGCGTGGAGCGTCCCGTCTTTTGGTCGGCGAGCGCGAGGCTATCAGCAATCCTTTTTCGTGTATGTATTTGGACTAGACTTAGGCTCTCATATGACAGTAATTGTGTATTCGGGTTTGTAATAATATTTTTGATTTATAGACTTATTTGTATTTTATGCTTTCGAATTTTTAATTAGCTATCGCTTCCCAGTTGCCTTATTACTTATGCGATCCTTGTTGGTTATTGTTTCATTTTTATTTGGAGTCATTATTGGTCTCTTGGGTATGACTCCTGATACTATATGATTGGTAAGGTCCCGGGGATGGCCGCTTTAGAGCGTAACAAATTCTATGTGGTTGATCTACGAGGTTAAGAACTGATTTTTTGGGTCAAACAAGAGTCATGAAGGGTCAGAGAGTTTTGGACTCTGTTTGACCAATATTAGTCAACCGGAGCTTCACATGGCAACTTTGTATACTCAAACTAGCATGGTGGGGTTAGCCACTCAAAAAATAAAACTGAATTTTTTTTTTTTCGATCGATGATGGGTTAAGGCAAAGCCTTGATGGGGATAGACACGCCCCAAGTTTTTTGTTCTAAAAATACCAAAGATTGAGTGTGCCACATTTGAAAACTCACTCTGCGTTCGAAAAAGAGTTTTAGAGAGTTTAAAAACTCATAAAAAAAACATGTAATGCCACCACCAACGTCCGACGTAGAAGCCACATTTTTTTTATCACCTCGCATCCGTCATCGTCCACCAATGTCACCACCAACAGAACGCAGTGCCAAACACTACCTAAATATTAAAACATCATGCAACACAAAATTGATCATGTTTAGAACAAGTTTGAAAAAAATTAAAAGGATAGTTTTGAGAATTTTTTTTTGAAATTATATAATACTCACTAATAGTTTTTGTGTAAATATATTAGGGCTCTTATAAAAAATTCACCTAGGGTCCTCTTTAAATGTCACCATCTCAAGGCTGGCCCCAAGAACATTTATGTTTGTTGAATATAAAAAATGTCTCTTATATTCCTATCGTTAATCAACAATAAATGTAAATTGACTGTTATATCATTCAAAAGATCATCTTAACAAACAATTCAATTAAGAGGAAAGAGGGGGAATGTAAGAGGACAGTTTTAAAAGAAGAAGAAAAATAAAAATGAATTCTATGATATATGATCATTTAAAAGGGTTTAAAAGTATTTTTATGTATATTAGAGTTTAATTTCATATGGATGGAATATTTTGATAATATGCCTCAAATACGCAGAATTGTGTATGTTTACAAATTAATTAGGGGTCTCTGTGATCACCCATGAATTATTTTTAGGTCCTTAAAAGTTGTCAAGGTTTTTTAGGTCCCTAAAGGGATGCAAAATTATCTTTAGTTCCTTAGAAACGAATGTCGTCAGTCTATCTGTCCAAAATACCGAAAATGCCCCTCTCCACCTATTAACATTTTGTGAAGGTTAACAATGTACTGAAAAATATTAACAGTGTACTGGAGATATTTAACAATATACTGGTGAGTGTTAACAATGTACTAAAACAATTGGAAAGGGATATTTTCAGTATTTTTGACGGACACAATAACAACATCGAGTTCCAGAGATCTGAAAATAATTTTTAGCCACCTCAAAGACTAAAAAAACTTATAAAATTTTAGGGACCTAAAAATAATTCACGGGTGACCATAAAAACCCCTAATTAATTTTTCCAAAGAACTTTGATATAAATTTTATGGGAAATGATTCACAAGCCCCATCTTATAGGCCCCATGTAAGCCCCAGGAGGTGGCATAAGTGGCAATACTGAATATACCCTTGAATCCAGTTTCGATAATCACTCTCCACATTTAATGATCGGTTAGAATTTCCTTATGTGGAAGGAGTAATGAAGTTTTAATTACTATTTTTTTTTGTTATGACAATTGAATTGTTAATCGTCCATTATCACCGATAAAAAAAATTTCAACACTACAATTTTTTATAAGAACACAGAGAAGTTGATCGAAAGATTTTTTTCTCGTTTTTGAACCTCTGATTTATTTGTTGGAGGACTTTCAGCATCTGATCTGATCTTAATTAACAATTGGTCAATTTATAATGTGAGTTGATTTAGATGTAACATTGTTATTGTTTATTTTTTCATGTGTTTTCATTTTTCTTATTGGATTTTATATTTAATGTTGTCCGAATCTGTTGTTTTTTATGTTAAAATTGTTTTCTGGAGAACTTTTTAGAGTGTTGATGTTATATTGGCATTGGCTTGAGCAACATTCAAAAATCATTTACATTTCTTGCATGCATCTCTAATCAACATTTTGACAGAAATTCCTAACTGTAATTTTTAGCGAAGAATCATTGCCAGACTGAATTATTCACTCTCCAATCAAGGGTCGAAATGAAGGGTGGCTACCATTGAAAAGGAAGGCGTTTAAGGTTTTCAAGCCAAAGAGAAGAAAGCAAATGAAGATTTCTGAAAATTACAATGTACAAATTGGTGAAACTATTGGATATGCTGCTTTGTGATTCCTTTATTTCCTTAGCATTTGTTTTTTTTTTAGTGACATGTTTTGTAACCCTTTTCTTGATTTCTAGAAGGTTTTGTAATGTGCTCTTCGAGAGACTGGGTTACATTTACCATAATTCAGTTACAGTTTTAAATTGCTAGTTATATTGTTAAAAAGTTAGTTACATTTCAGTTTACATTGTTAAAAATTTATGTAACAATACTGCTACATATTTCAAATTTTAGATACATTTTGCACAAATATTAGTCTATGTTAGTGACAAACAACTAATACAAGTTGTTTTACATTCTTCAAAACATAAAAAAGCATAAGAAATTATAGTTTTTCATTTAAACACATCACAATATATTTTTAAGATGTTTGCTTCTTTCAAAATTTGTTTTGCACCCATATACATGAAAAAAATTTCACATATATACATGACTAAACACTTAAGTCACTAATCAAACTGCATTGTTCTAACTCTGTGATCATTATCTGTATATGTCCTCTTTTTGTCATTGAGGAAATTTTTTATGAGGTGTGCTCTAACGTATGTGCACACATTCTTTATCATCTTTGTCAACAATTCCTAATGAAGGGCATACTGTCTCATAATATGAATGATCACTGTCCCACAGTCCATTCTGCAATTTAACCATAATGAATTTTGTTAAAGGGTTTTTTATATTGTAGTTTTGAACATGTAATGTTGTAAATATACGTATGAAAACTGAGGTTGTGGTGCTTCCTTCAATGATATGATTTTTTCCACTTCGATATGGGCTGGTAAACGAGCTGAGCAGCTCGGCTCGGGCTCGGCTCGGTTAAAGCTCGCTCAGGCTCGTTCGATTAGACAAACGAGCCGAGCTTGAACAATTTTTAAAGCTCGGTTTGTAAACGAGCCGAGCCCGAGCCTAGACGAGCTCGTTTACTTAACTGAAAAAAGATTAACGAGCTGAGCCCGAGCCCGAACTTATGTTACTTTCACATGTATAAGGTGTTGTGATTTATGAAATGTGACTTCTCAAATGCTAAACAAGATTTTTTTTTAGCTAAACGAGCCTGAGCTGAGCCTTGATTCGAGCTTCAGCTTGGCTTGTTTAACAAACGAGCCGAGCCGAGCTTTAACCGAGCTTTTCACGAGCCCAACGAGCCGAGCTTGAACACAAAATGAAGCTCGTTCCCAAGCCGAGCCGAGCCCGAGCCGAGCCTGATACTAAACGAGCCGAGCCTGAGCAGGTCAAAGCTTGGCTCGTTCAACTCGTTTACCAACCCCGATATAGTCAAAACACTTCATGAATTCAGTTACATTTTGTAATAATCAGTTACATTTCACTGTATGGTATCAAAATTGACTTTTTCTAAGTAAAAGTCTATTACGTTTTATAGTAGTTAGTTATATATAACAAAAAATTCAATAACATATAACAAATGTTAGTTACATTCTTTAAATTTTGTTAGTTTACATATCCAAATACTGAAGACTCGAGATATATCATGACATACACATATATTACATTTTTTTAAAAGTAAGTTACATTCAATATAAAGTTTGCATTTTTTAAATTGACAGTTTCACATAACAAAATGTAAGTTATTTTAATCAAAAGACAATTACATTCACCCATTGCCAGCTTACATCAAATAAACAAGGAAATGCATATAACCAAAAAAATAAGTTACATACTTCAATTAATCAGTTACATATACAACTAGTTAATGATTTCACATACACCATGTCACAAACAGGTGCCATTCGATATGGAGCCTTTGAGATAGCTCTGTACCAGGCATTAAGTCAATCGTGAATTCGATCTCACGATTCGGCGGCAGACCAGGAAGATCATCAGGAAACACCTCAGGGAATTCAGCTACCACAAGGTTTTGAGTAAGATCACTCTTCTGTGCCACACCATCATCACTGAGATACGCAAGGAAACCCTCGCGACCCTCCTCCAAATATCTCCTTGCTCGAAGGGAGCACGCAAAACCGAACAAAGAGGAATCACGGTCCCCTACAAATCGACAAACCCTCTCACCTGGAATGAAAAAGACTATTGTCTTCCCAAAACAATCCACATAGGCGTGATAAGCCGACAACCAATCCATGCCCAAAATCACATCTAACTCAGCTATATCCAGTTCAATCAGATCTGCTGGCATCTCTATACCCTCTATCTCTACAATGCATCCATGGTATACAGTTCTAGGAGAAAAACGACCTCTAGCAAAAAAGAAAGGGAGGCTGGCTCTACCCCAAACCCTCTAGCAAAATCACTAGCAACAAACGAATGAGTAGACCCTGAATCAAACATTACATAAGCAGGGCGATGAAGGATAGAAATAGTACCTCGAACCATATTGCAAGATGCCTGTGCATCCCCCAAAGCAAGAGCTGCAACACGTCCCTGGACAGGCTGGTCCGGGCCTTGATGATTCTCTATGTTTAGCTCTAATTTCGGAATATCTGGAGAGATTCTTTGATCTTGCCATAAACATGAAAGTTGTAGATAATCTTCTTAGCTTTCCATCGGTCTTAGAATTGAGCAATTCGGAGCTGTATCAGGGAAGTTATGGCTGTTCCAGTGAAGCTTGCGCAGAATTTCTAGTCGAAGGGCGACTTAGTAATTCCCCCTTAAGATATTTTGATAAATATCTCTCTCTCTCTCTCCCCTCCCAAATCCCCACGTCGACCAGCACATCTGGTCTCTCTTTCTCTCATTCATTTGCCCCCCCAAGTGTTTGATGAAAAGTCTCAAAGAGAAGGAAGAGGTGGTGGAGGAAGTGGTGGTAGATCTTGTGTTCATGTGTTGCTGTGCTTGTTTCCCCTCTCTCTCAAGCTCCTTTGCATGATCTCCCCCCCCCCCTGTTTTGCTGCCATGAGAGGGCTGAGGAGAGGTGGTGGTGGTCTCGGTGGCGGCGTTTCGGTGCGCGAAGGGCCCCCGAACCTCCCCCTTTTGTTCCCCCTCCAAAGTGAGCTCCTCCCCTTCTTTTCTTGATTTTCTTGGCTTAAGGGGTTGTGGGAAGGTCATGCATGCTAGATAGATGGGTTAGGGTGTGTGTGAGGGGTTGGGAAGGGTTAAAATGAGGTAAAGGTTGGCCGGGCACGCGTTGGGGGCGGTTTGCGCTCGTGCGCGCGCAGGCGCGCGCTGGCAGGCCCAGTCGGGCGCGCAGACGCGCACGGGCGCATGCGTGCGGGTGCAGGCGCGAGCGGAGGTACGAGCGGGGCGCGCGCGGGAGTGCGCGCGGGCAGGGCGCCTGGGCATGCGCCTGGGCGCTGGGCTGGGGACCAGTGCGCGCGCGTGCGCGTTCTGGGGCATGCGCGGGGTGCTGCGCGGGGGGCGCAGTGCGCGCGGGGGCGCGCTGGGCTGGACGCGCAGTGCGCGCGGGCGCGCGCGAGCGTGCGCATGCGCGCGGCAGCGCGTCTGGGCGGCGAGCGGCAGTGCGCCGAGGGTGCTGGGGCGCGTGCGTGCGTGCGTGCGTATGCGGGGGGCCATGCGTGTGGCTGCCCAAGGGTTCGGGTAGGTGTCGGGGCACTCGGACTCGCGTGCGTACGTGGGTGCTCGCATGCGTGCAAGCCCGTATGCATGCTTGTCCGAGTATGGGGTATTTCTAATGTTTTCTATGTATAAATTGTGTTGTTTCTCACCAATTGGATGCCCCTACCTTGCAGATCTCGTCGGATGGGATGCGCGAGGTCCCGGGTCGTAAGGTGAGTGGTTTGATTCCAATCCTCCAATCTAGGGATGCACTCGACCCGCGTAGACGCGCGTCGCGCATCGATGGGGCCCCCTAACTAATATGTAGATATTTTGCATGCTAGGGAATATACATCCAGGTATCATGTATAGAGGCCGTACATGCCTGGACACCATGTCCTGTACTTAAAAGCCTTGATCTATACATGATCAATATGATGTATCCATGCCACCTTAGACTTTGTATGCTAGGGATACGCACCCTTATATCATGTATAGCGGCCTATGCATGTTTAGTAATCTTGTCCTTAATTGGAAAACCCTGAACCATGCATGTTCCCATTTAGTTTAATTCAGTTAAAGCAAATGTGAGCATATTGTGATAAGCATGCCTTAGAGAATATTACAACCTTGGGTTATAATATATGGTTCCCCGCATCTTAGTTATGCACCCTGGAAGAATTCTGAAGAATTCATGTCATTTGTAGAGTTGAGATCGGTGTCGGCGGATCCAAGTGGATCGTATTCGTGTGGGTAGGCTGTTTCTCTTCCCTTCGTTGGATCCGTGTAGGGACTCCTCAGCGTTAGACAGGCCGTCCTGACAGAGGGCTCCCATCAGTAGGCACCTCCTGATTTGGTTTCGGACTGTGCTGAATGTGGGAGTAGACCAGGCCAGCTACGGTGTGGAGGAGAGGCTATCGGTGGACCAAGGGTGATCAACAGCCTAGTCAGTCCCAAAAGACCATGTCACCAGTTTGAGGGTGAGGGTGAGGGTGTAGTGGGTTGGCGATGAGCGACCCACTGGTTTGTGTAGTTGCTGCCACTTAGAGGCTATGACTACTTTGAGGTTAATATGAGTGTGTTGGTTGTTGTTAGGCATGTGTGTGATATCTCGATAAGCAAGTATCGAGAGTGGTTGTTCGAGTTGAGGAGATCGGATTGTGGACACTACCTGGGAGAGGATTAATGAATGATGTCGCGAGCGTGGAATTGTTCTCCCCTTCGTTGGATCCGATGTAGGAACTCCCCGACGTTGGCTATACCTATCAGAGGACTAGGCGGAGGCCACGAGGGTGGGAGAGGCTACCGGTGGACCAGGGGTGTAGAGCAGTCTAAGTCTCTCCCAAAGTCCCAAGTTTCCTCCTTTCAAGAGTGAGGGTGTGGATGAGGCGAAGACGCGTCCCTCGTGACCCATTCGTTGTTCGACCGTTCCCATAGATGTTGGGTCCGGTCTTGTGATCGATGTTGAGGGACATCGATGGGCGATTATCTAGATGTAGATGATCCAGCAGTGTTGAGTGGACCAGTAAATCCGGGTCTCTTCGACCGACGGCATGGTCTCTAGACCAGTAAATCCGGGTCTCTTCGACCGACGGTATGGTCTCTCCCCATAAGTCTCAAAAGACTCCTTTCGAGAGTGAGGGTGGGGGTGAGGTCGGGCGCACCGCCGCGTGACCCAGTGATCCTTGGGTTTCAAACCATGTTTTTCCTTGAAGAATGGAACTGATTTATGTATTGAACTGTAGAATAGTGATTGGTTACCAGCCACTCACTGAGCTTGTAGCTCACCCCTCGCATACTGTTTCTTTTCAGGGGCATTGTTGGGCGTAGAGCTGGAGCTTCCTGTGGCGTGGTCTTATGGGCGTGGAGCGTTCTTCCGGCGGATGGTGAGTGCGAGGCTGTCAGCATTCCTAGAGTCTTTTATGCTTTGTAAATCGTGCATGTGGCACAGGTTGTATTTTCTTTGGTCTAGACTTGGCTTCCACAGGACATTGATTGTGTATTCGGGTCTGTAATAATGTTTTTGATTTACATACATTGTTATATATTATGCTTCCGCTTTTCAGTCAGTTATCTTTATCTTGCTTTGCTGCCTTGTGTATTGTTATTGGTGTCCTTATTGACCTCAGGTATTGATAACTGATATTACATATTATTATTGCCGCATCCCGGGGACGCCTGGGGCGTGACATCTATACCCTCTATCTCTACAATGCATCCATGGTATACAGTTCTAGGAGAAAAACGACCTCTAGCAAAAAAGAAAGGGAGGCTGGCTCTACCCCAAACCCTCTAGCAAAATCACTAGCAACAAACGAATGAGTAGACCCTGAATCAAACATTACATAAGCAGGGCGATGAAGGATAGAAATAGTACCTCGAACCATATTGCAAGATGCCTGTGCATCCCCCAAAGCAAGAGCTGCAACACGTCCCTGGACAGGCTATTCCGGGCCTTGATGATTCTGCCCTCTCTGGCCTTGCGGTGGATACTGCCGCCCTTGACCACCATAACCTCCTCGCTGCTGTGGTGGTGGTGGCCTCCTTTGCATTGGTACTGGTGGACGCCCCATATCTGGACAAACTCGTGCAATATCCCCTGGACGACAGCAATGGTAACACACCCTATGGTCTGGAGCTCTCCCTTGCGTAGGCACCGCTGCCATAGGTGTTGGCATGGGAAATACTGCTAGGTGATCAATACGAGCCCTCTTATCCTTCCTGAAAAATCCTTGGTCTGGCCTACGCCTAGGCGGGCCAACTCTGCTATCACTCTCTGCAACAAGAGCGCGCTCTAGCAATAGACTAAACACCGTAAACCCATGCGTGGAGACATGGGCATTGATGTGATCAGCAAGTCCCCACTCAAACTGTCTACACCTCATGTTCTCATCCGTAACCAGTGAAGGAGCAAATCGAGATAACAAGGTAAATCGAGTCTCATGCTCAGTCACAGACATCGAACCCTGAGACAACCACTCAAATTCCAGCTCCGAACCTGGCGAGTAGGAATAGGGAAATATTTAGCTAGGAACATACGCCTAAACTTGCCTGATGATAACTGCTCCATACCACCTGGTAAATCAGTCAATTGAACACTCCACCACATCTCTGTGTTGGATTTCAGTACATACGTGGCCATAGCCACCTTCTAACGATCAATGCACTCCATTGAGCGGAAGATCTTCTCCAATTTTGCCAACCACATTTCAGGAGCAAGAGGGTCTGATGTCGCTCCATGGAACATTGGAGGTTGAAGCCTCATGAACTGGTTCAATAACCTCAAATCGCCTTCTGCTATACTCTCTGCACTCTCCTCAACCCTCGAGGCATCCTGAGCCTGGGGAACAACAACAGGAACCGAATTTTGAGATTGTGTAACTGGAGGAACAACATGCAACTCCTGAGCTGCAAGGAGTGCTTGAATCCCTCTCGCTTGAGCCTCTAGCACCCCAGACAGTCGAACAAATGCTCGCTCCCAAGCGGGCACCTCAGCCTCAGCTCACCCCCTCCTCGCATCCATCAGCCGTCCAGTATCTTCCCCCACCTCATCCCGATTACCAGCAGAAGCCTGTGTCGTAGAGCGTCCGTGGTCACACCCACGATTACGGTGAGCCATGTACACAGCCTACATGAAAGGACCCTAAGATCAGGACTCAATATGCAAGAATCCTATAATTCTACTGAAATGACAACCTATGGCTCTGATAGGACCTGGCTCCGATACCAACTTTTGTCACGACCCAAAAGCAGCCGTCTTTTGAACCGTCACAAGAAAATCGATATACAGAAAATCATAACTCAAAATATGCAATTAGAAGATAAAGAACTCAAAACATGCAGTGGAAACAAAATATATATATAAGGCCAAACTGGGCAACGACAACTGTACAGATGTCAAAAGATGCATACAACAACTGTCTGTCCTGTGAGAGCCCTAGGACTTATGTACAAAAGATCCATTTGTCAAAAACGAAAAATACCACATGGACCTGAACAAAATATGGGAACTCCGACTCTGCTCTGCTGGTGGGACGGCGATGCACGACCCTAAGCTCCTCGTGCAGTACTGGACTCAGGAATGTCAGCCGGGGTGGTACCTGGATTCAAAAATCCAGCCCAAAGAAAAGGGTGAGCACAAAGCCCAATGAGAGAAATCCCTATAAATTTTATCTTAACAATCACACATATATATATCTGATAACACAATAATCCTTCTGTACTCATAAACCTCGCTTCACAACTCTCTAGGAACCATATTAGGCGGCACTCAGCAGGCCTAAGTGTAATAGCTCGGACCCTCTTATGCCGAATTATGCTAATATTTACGTGTTTGGATTGCAAAATAGGATAATTTTATGTTATTAAGCTTTTGGTCTTTATTATTCTTGAAGCCTTGCATTTGGTTTCATTTTTAGAAAGCACCTTCGAGGCATAATTGGGTTTTACGCTAAACATATGCCCCCGTATGGCGTGGAACATAAGGCAAGAATAATGAAGAATAGATGAGAATAGCTAAAAAAAGTTGTTTGTTTTGATATAATAAACCCCGATAGTTATGTCTGGATAAGCTAGGATAAGGCCTGATAACTATTCTAAGGAAATTGTGGAATTGCTTATCAAGGCTTATCTATACCAATAGATAAAAATATCATTCTCTGTCATTTTAAAAAATTTATCTCACCTAACAGACTCACACAAATTCCAAAAACTGTCACATCTATCAAATCAATCATATATCTCTCACACTATTGTCATTTAAAAAATCATAAACTCTTATTCATCCCTTATCAACCATTTATCATCACTTTATCCAAGGTGAACCAAACAACAAAAAAATCATTTTTACGTTTCCCAATGAGAATAACAAAAAAAACAACCAAACAAAAAGTTGCTTATTCAGCCTGGATTGTTATCTATCCCAGTATAGCTATCGGGAGCGAATAACCTAAGTCACACCCCATACGGAGGGATGAAGTCTTCATTTTTTAGTTACCTCTCATATAAAATTAGTTTGTCGTCATTTAGAGCTACATTAGAAAAGTTACGGCTGTTTTACCGTTTCTACCCGTAGAAGAAGAAATCGCAAGATCTTCTGTTCGTCGCTCTTTTTAATATAGTTGGAGGCTTCATTTGATCTTGGCCTAAACATAGAAGTTGTAGATATTTTCGTTACCTTTCCAACAGAAGTTGAATCATCTGAAGTGGACTTTCCTACAAGAAGTTATGATAGTTTGAGTGAAGGCTGCACAGAATTCTAAAGAAGGATATTTTTGTAAATTGGCCGGATCTCGTAATTTCATTTAACACTATAGGGTCGGTGGAGCTATGTTATTACATAGAGGAAGAGAGAGTCGCCGAGACTCCGTTTGAAAGGAAAATCAAAAGGGAAAAAATTAGGAAAAGCTTCATGGAATATTTTCTTGTTTTTGTTATTTTTATTATTTGTTTAGGGTTGTTCTATTTTAGTTTTGAATTAAAAATTGTGTTTTGGGGCTGAAATATGAATTTTTTTTGGAGGCTGGATAAATAAGAATGGGGGAGCTATTTTTATTGTGTTAACTTAGAGTTTGTAGTGGGGACATCATATTTGTTTCGGGGGAAACTGAGAATTTCTTGATTATTGGGATTATATGTTAGTATCTGATTGAGATTATATTTTTATCAGTGGATTTCCTCTCTGCCTATTTTAAGAGTTAGAATAGGGTGAGTCTAGTTGAGGTGGTGAATTGCGAGGTAAGTAACCCGATCGATATTTGTTTTTCCCACATTCCATTCCACGTGGTATTGTTATAAGTGACCAAATATTTGTGTTTGTTATTTCCAATTCCGTGCTTCATTGTTGTTTCTTATCATCTCTGATATTGTTTGAGATTCAAAGCTGTTTTGATCCCTATTTATTCGTGAAACTAACTATTGTCGGTTACTATACTATATTGTTGAGACCCAGAATTATTCATGTCACCTTTATTAATTAGAATTGTTTCTCATTGAGGCTTGCTTCATATTCATCCACTATAATTCAGTTATCATTCGAGAGTGTGGTTTATATTATCCCAGTTCCGATTAGTCCTTGAAGTGTCATTATTGAGGTTTGCTTCATTATTCATCATCATTATCTAATTGTTGTCATTTATCATGGTTCTAGACAGTTTTTGAGAGTTCTCAATCTATAGTTGATTTGTGAGCATATTGTGAGCCTTCATTTGATCATGATGTATCCATCCAGTGTCTTGCCATTGATCTATGATCTGCATGGTCCTGCTGTCCGACCATGAAGCCTTGTACTGTGTTTGTTTCATTGATTTTATATTACCTCTTGTATTCTTGGAGTTGGATGACCATAGACCTTACAGTGAGGGTTGAGGATTACCTCCCCAGCGCGCATGAGTACGTACGGTCCAGCGAGGGAAACTTGAGAATACCCTGCCGTGCCTGGATGTTCCGAGGGCCAGGTAGCGATTCCGCGGTGGACGTTCCGAGGGCCACACGCGAGAGGTATAGATGTGGACATCTCGGACATAGGGGCCGAGATGGGGTCATGTAGATGGTCTATCCGACGCTTCGGTCATTAAGGAGCCAGAGTTGTGATTCCCTTATCATTCTTGTAGAATTGTGACATCTCGAGTGCCATCAATGAGTTAATTGACCTTCTTTGATTGATGGGTGATTGATTATTAAAGTTGTTATTAATTACCGCAAGTGCACGGATCATTACAGAAGTATAGATCTAGCAAATACGGGTCGATCCCACAGAGAATTGTTCAAATTAAATTATTAATTGATTTAACTAATCGAATTAGACAGGAAGATTGATGAAGGTTTATTTTTTTATTATTTTTTTTAAAAACGGATATTAATATAAAAAGATAACTAGGGTTTTAGAATCCACCATGCAATACCAATTTAGGGGTTATATTCAAATGTGAAACTCCACCATATAACTCAATCAATATTGACGTTAGTCAAATACCAATCGGAAATTAAATATTTAAAATCATATTAATTATTTCATAAAATGATCTATCTCCCTTCCCTTTATAAAATCTACCAACTCAATATTCAATCAAGTTTTTGGCGCCGTTGCCGGGGAATTGTTTCATATTATATTTGATGTTGATTTATCTTTCGGATTAGTTTTTTTTTCTTTAATTTTGATGATTTTTTCTCTTCATATTTTGCAGGATATCAAGAACTTACAAGAACACAACAAAGAATGGTGTAAGGCTTAGACCATTCTTTCTCTAAACGAGTATCCAAAAGTGTTCGAAGGCGACCCTAAGGTGAACCATTTCATCACGGCAAAAAGGTGGATTTAATTCTTCCCTCACTGTGTGTGAGTTGTGAGTATTTCATTCACCCACGAATCTTCTGCAAGTGGGTTACTTTTGGGGTTGATTGGGATTTTCGGTGTGTGTATTTTTCAATTAGCATACATTAATTAATCCATCTAAGGGTTGTCCCACATAACATAAGGTGGGGATTTCATCGCCCTTCCTTGGCCCACAAATCATCATCTTGAGCATTTGTCAAACCCATGAGCCTAATTAAAATAAGATGAAGTAGACTTGACCCTAGGTTTTCGAGCTCAATAGGACAAAAGATGCCAAGAGATACTCCAGTGAGCCATTAACCATTTAATGATGTCTAGGAAAGTGGTTTCATAAGGTTTCTACCTAAAAGGACGTGGTTACTTAATTGAGGAACACGCGAAAGCGTGGAAGACCCCCACTAATCCTTTACACTTTCCTGGTTGTTGAGTGGTTGATCGTTAACTGGCAAGCTTAAGGCATATCTTGGAACAGTTAGGAGCTGTCCTTTAAGGAGGAAGATCCTCAACAACTAGATCTTTTAAAAATCATCCTCCCTCACTTAACAAGATAAATCTTAATATGTTGGTTGTGAAAGTATATTCTTGATTTGGGATATTTTGATTTATGAGCATTTGGTCTAGGGATTCTAAAAACCGATTGATTCGTACCGATTCAACCATCACCATGGATAACACAGTAGATGTCATTCCAAAGACCTTGAAGGATTACATGTATCCATCTAGAACTACGCAACCCTCATGCATTGTGTTACCAACAACCAATGCTAACAACTTTGAGATCAAGCCTGGGATGATTAATATGCTCCCAAAATTTGATGGATCTGAGGATCCATATCTTTTCATTAGGGAATTTGAGGAAGTTTGTTCCACTCTAAAACTTCAACAGCTAACTGATGATTCAATCCGGTTGAGGTTAATCAACTTCTCCCTCAAAGATAATGCTAAAAAGTGGTTGTATGCTCTACCCGCAAAATCTATCACCACTTGGGATCAATTAGTTATGATATTTTTGAAGTTCTTTCCTAATCATAAAACTGCTAAGATTCGCATGAATATAAATCAATTCATTCAAAAGGAGGGAGAATCTTTATGGAGATATTTAGAGAGATTCAAGGACTTGTTGTTGCAATGTCCTCATCATGGATTTGAGGTTTGGAGATTAGTGCAAATTTTATATGAAGTTTGAATTACACCACAAGGACTATGGTTGAATCAATGTGTAGTGGTGAATTTACCAATAAAAATGAAACTGAAGCATGGGCATTTTTGGAAGAAGTAGCTGAAAAATCCATGCAATGGGAGACAATTAGAGAGCCTGAGAAACCCATGCCTTCTAAGGGAGGTATTCATTCCATTGATAGTAGCTTTGAGTCTGAAGCCAAGTTTGCATCTCTCATTCGTAGAGTAGAGGCCCTAGAGATGAAACCAAATCATGATTCTGTTAATCAAGTCTCCACCTCCAACTCTACTATTGTCTGCATTTTATGTAAATCTTCAAATCACCTAGCGGAAGACTGTCCTTCCCTGTCATCCCACAAGGAAAGTTGGGCCGAACATGCCAATAGCTTACAGTGGAGGAAAAATGACCCATATGCTCAAACTTATAATCCTGGATGGAGGAATCATCCAAATCTGTCGTGGACTCAAGGCCCACACCAGGGAGGCCCACAGGGACCTCCTCAAGCTCCCATGTATCCTAGACCAAACACAGGACCCATTCCTACTCCATTTCCTCCGCCTGGGTTTCAAACAGAAAATGAGAAGAAGTTCTCTTCCTTTGAGAAAGGATTAGATGTTCTTATGAAGTCCACTCAAAATCTAACTCAATCATCCTCCCAGATGTCTGCCACTTTGAATCAATTTATGCAATCTACAGGGCAAATCCTTCAATCCACCACACAGGCAATCTCCCGTCTCGAGATTCAAGTTGGTCAATTGGCCACCACCATAAATGAGAGAGAGAAAGGAAAATTTCCTAGTCAACCTGAGCCTAACCCTAGAGGATCCATTCTTCAAGGACAAATCCAAGATTCTTCTAGTAACCAGTCCAACCAGGTTAATGCAATCACTACTCTTAGGTCTGGTAGACAAGTGGACAACAAGGTTATTATGCCTAATAATGATGTTGAAGATGATAAGGACAAGCCCAAATTTATTCATGAGGACCCAGGTTCTGAACCCATCCCTCCTAGCCCATCCATCCCAGAGAAAGCAAAGCCCAATGATTCTCCTGGGAGAATTTATGTTCCCAAGGCCCCATATCCTCAGCGATTAGGTTCAACTAAGAAATCTACCCAGCTAGATAAAATTTTAGAAGTGTTTAAGCAAGTTCGCGTGAACATTCCGCTCCTAGATGCTATCCAACAAGTACCAGCATATGCTAAATTTTTGAAGGACTTATGCACCCAAAAGAGGACCAACAATGTACCCAAGAAAGCTTTCCTAGCATCCCATGTAAGCTCCATTCTTTCATGTGAAACTCCAATCAAGTATAAGGACCCAGGTTGTCCCACCATTTCATGTGTGATTGGAGACACCCGTATTGATCGAGCTTTGCTAGACTTAGGTGCGAGTGTAAATCTGCTGCCCTATTCAGTGTACAAATTGTTAGGCATAGGAGAATTGAGGCCTACCCCAGTGACCTTACAATTAGCAGATCGATCTGTGAAAATTCCTAAAGGTGTCATTGAGGATGTCCTGATTAAGGTTGGGGATTTCATCTTTCCTGTTGACTTTATAGTTTTAGAAACCCAACCTGTTCTGACCCAAAGGGGCAAATTCCTGTAATTTTAGGCAGACCATTTCTGGCTACATCTAATGCTTTGATTAACTGTCGAAATGGATTGATGAAATTATCTTTTGGAAATATGACAGTTGACCTAAATATCTTCCACATTAGAAACAACCAGGAGATTATAATGATGAATTAGAGGATGTGAATTCTATTGAGGAAATAATTGAAGATTTGAAACATCATTCTATGAGCACGAAAGATCCTTTGGAGTTTTGTCTTGCCCACTTTGGAGAAAATTTTGATATGGAAAAATCGATCATGGAAGTAAATGCTCTCCTAGATTCAGAAACAACCATCCCATTTAATAAGTGGCAACCAAAGTCTGAGCCCCCTCCTCTGTCACCACCCCTTCCTTCCATTGATGAGCCTCCCAAGCTAGAACTTAAACCATTTTTGGAGTTACCGCTGGAGAAAATGGAGGTCATTCACCTCCATGATTCCATCTATCAAGATTAAGCTCTCTTGATAATTATTTTTACCATATTTTTCTGGGTTGCCTTTCCTCCCGAATCATCATTTCCTTGTTCATGCTGTAAACTAGGTTTGGGGGCGTTAGGGTAATTTTCCATTTTCAGTCTAGATTTTATGTTTGTTTGCATCCACTATCATCGAGTCATTGGATGTAGTCTTTATTTTAAAGTATGTTGAACTAACGAAATTGTTTTGATGCCATCGTATAGCAGCAGTTCAATGGTGATCACTTGATATGGTAAAATTCTTCCTTTTTTATTCTCCATTCTTGATATTTCACGTGTCCAAACATATGAACATTGAGGACAATGTGTGGATTAGGTTTGGGGGGTTTTTGACATTTTGAATTTATCATGTGATTCATCATTCTCAGTTATGATAGAGTATTCAAAAACAAAAAAAAAAAACAAAACAAAAAAATGCCTATATCCCTATGATGGTAGCATGAACTCTTATGTTAATTTCTATTTTAGTAGGTCTTAAGTGCTTGATATTGGAAAAGTCACTACACATCTGGATGCATTTTTGAGTTAAGATGAATTTGTGGAGTCGACTTAATAATTGCCTAGAATGTTAAGAACTTTCTAAAACCTGTTGAACCTAAAAGTCTAGTTCATTGGTTTGCTTGATAAGGAGTTAGGGTTTACATCAATTGAAAAGCAACCATTGAATCACAAGTACAGTGGAAAAGGGCTACTTATCATTAGGTCTTAAAAAAAAAAAATTGATAGAGTACTTTTTCAAAAGAAAAAAAAAAAAAAAAAAGAAGAAGAAGAAGAAGAAAAAAAAATCAATGAGATAATATCTAAGGTGCTTTGAACAAAGAGATTAGCAATCATTATGTTGAAGTTTAAAGACCGATTCGACAGTGATAGAGTGAAAGCCTCCCTGTAAAAGATAGTAAGTAAGCTGGAATATCACATATAAAGCCCATGAGGTAATAAAGTGAACATCCAAATCTCTTACTGGCTTAGTAGACTATTCTGGTTTTGACTCAGTGTCTAAGGGAGAACCAACCATTCGACAGCAATTAGAAGGAAAATTCTTACTTAGGAGTCTGAACCTCTTGAGTGTTGTCCAGATTTTCACGAGCACACCATGTCATTACATTAAGTACTTTTCTGAAAAGAATTTAATATCTTGAGCTCTACGATACTATCATGGGATTATGGCAGAAAAAAAAAAAAAGAATTTTGTGGGTAGATTCGCTGCAAACCCTCACGAGTCAAACTCGTCCACTAGGGGTGACCTAGGGGTTTAAGGGCTTGTTGCATACGCTAAATGCAACCGTGAGAGCCTGCGAAAGTGGCCTTATCCTTGTTTTTAATCACTTTAGTTGCTAGAGGACTAGCAAAATCTAGGTTTGGGGGTATTTGATAAGCGTATTATTTGCACATTTAATCCCCTTAATTTAGTTTTCTATTTCCTAATTTTATGTGTAATAATGACTAATATTCAGAATTTATTTGTTATTGCAGGTAATTGAGATAAATGATGATTATCAATGCAAAATATTCTATAAAGCATTTAAAGATATGAAGGAGAATCAAGAGGATTCTTGAAGATCCAAAATTATGCTAGATAAAGATTTGGTGAAGAGAGAATCAAAAATCAAAATCCAATCAAATATTCTTCAAATCAATGTTAAAACCGTCCCACTATTTTGACCATAACTTTTGCCTCAAATATCGTATTTTGGCCCAAGATATGGCGTTGAAAGATATTTTCAAGATCTACAAATCAATGTTTCATGAATATTTTGCAATTCCACCTTATTAGGGGTCAAAAATTCATCCGAAGATTCTGCAGAAAATTAATGACGGGAATGAAAGATTTTACCTGCTAAAATTGTCAAATATTCATATGAGGAAGGTTGATGGCCAATCTTAACCATCCAATTCATTGCAAATCAATGGTCAAGATTCAAGGCTGGAGGCTATAAAAGGAACACATATGAAGCCAAGAAAAGAAAAAAAGGAGGCAAAGGGACAACCAAAGGAGAAGAAAGATTCAAGAGTTTTGCTTTGTTTTTGTTTTTCTTTTCATCTCATATCTTTGGATGTTTGTATATATTTAGATCTGAATTTTAAGGAGAGATTGATATTCAATAAAGCAAACAATATTGAGAATTCATATCTAAATATAAAATCCTAAACTAGCATTGCATGGTTTCATCTTCAACCCTAGTTGAAGATTTAGCTACTAGAAAACATGATCAAACTAAATAAAAAAATAAAAGACATCATATTATTGAAAAATTCTTGAAAATAAAAATAATAAAGTAATATTAAAATTCAGATCTAAATATATACAAACATCCAAAGATATGAGATGAAAACAAAAACAAAAACAAAGCAAAACTCTTGAATCTTTCTTCTCCTTTGGTTGTCCCTTTGCCTCCTTCTTTTTTTCCTTTTCTTGGCTTCATATGTGTTCCTTTTATAGCCTCCAGCCTTGAATCTTGACCATTGATTTGCAATGAATTGGATGGTTAAGATTGGCCATCAACCTTCCTCATATGAATATTTGACAATTTTAGCAGGTAAAATCTTTCATTCCCGTCATTAATTTTCTGCAGAATCTTCGAATGAATTTTTGACCCTAATAAGGTGGAATTGCAAAATATTCATGAAACATTGATTTGTAGATCTTGAAAATATCTTTTCAACGCCATATCTTGGGCCAAAATACGATATTTGAGGCAAAAGTTATGGTCAAAATAGTGGGACGGTTTTAACATTGATTTGAAGAATATTTGATTTGATTTTGATTTTTGATTCTCTCTTCACCAAATCTTTATCTAGCATAATTTTGGATCTTCAAGAATCCTCTTGATTCTCCTTCATATCTTTAAATGCTTTATAGAATATTTTGCATTGATAATCATCATTTATCTCAATTACCTGCAATAACAAATAAATTCTGAATATTAGTCATTATTACACATAAAATTAGGAAATAGAAAACTAAATTAAGGGGATCAAGTGTGCAAATATTACGCTTATCAATGGGTGATTTCAGAGTATGTGCCTTCAGTCTAGTGGTGTTGCTTCTTTATGATATTTATTGGTCCTATCACTTGTGATGTGTTTGTTTGAGCTATTCATTCCTATTTTTATATATCAGCGATATTAGTGTTCTCCACTGATAATCATACAGTGCTTTCATGTGTTATTATGCTTTGACCTGATGTTGACTAAGCTTGACTTTGATGTCATCCTTGTTGTCCTTATGCGTGGAATGTCTGGGTTACTTACTGAACATCTTTCGCTCATTCTATTCTATTTTCCTATTTTTGCAGAGTAGTGGCGGGGGTTCCTAGGCGTTGACTTTGTCTTCTTTTGTTGGTCACGTCCAGTTGGTGATAGGTACATATATGTAGAGGTGGATATTGTTGATGTTTTGGATCTGTATATGATTATTTTGGTAGAGGCTGGTCTAGTAAACCATGCCTATGTTAAAATTCTCTGTATATATGGATGACTGTATATGAGGTGTGTTAGATGCTCTGTTGACTGCTTAAACTTTCCTGGGTGAGTTTATATAGGTGATTATATGTTATCCTAGGGTTGTTACCTGATGAGATTATATAGGGTGGTTATTTTGATGTTTTTTTATAAAAAAAATGGTGAGTCTTGAGGCACGTGGCGTGCACGTGTCGATAGTTTGGGACACGGGCCGTCACACTAAAAGTCAACAAAAGCTGCACATAGTATATTATATCACGTCATGATGCCTCTTCGGCATCCATATTAGGCGGCACTCAGCTGGCCTAAGAGTCAACAAAAGCTGCACATAATATATTATGTCACGTCATACCTCTTCAAATTCCATATTAGGCGGCACTCAGCACCTAAGAGTTAACAGAATCTGCACACAAAGTCTACAGTAATCATATCCACATCCACATTTCATCTTCACACACCATTTTCTAGAATCACCAAGGCATGTGTTATGTATCACCAATATATATAACCATGAAGAAGAACTGCAACACTTTAAACATAGAGAATAAATGATAATTAAATAGAGGCATGGATTCATTCCTTCACTTGACAATTTGGTCTCTTTTACCTACTCACCTACTAGGCTGCATAACTTTTCCCCTAACCAATTTAACCATCACTCCTCCAACCTTAACTCAGCCCAAAAGAATTCATTTGACATCACATATATGCACAACAGCCCAACACATGCAAGGACATCAAATAAAGAAGATAAATATTCAGTAAGACTTCCATTTTCATTCCCACTGTCACCTCATTCTCTCAAACATGAATTCTCACATGAATTAAATTTGAAAACCCACACACATAGCAGAAAACATAAATAAGGACAACAAACAAGGAGACCCAAGAAAGAATGGATTCACTTATCTCACAACTTACAATCCAAGCTGGATTCACCCTAATCCAGCTCCTACATCACGCAGATAGGAACCCAATGCTAAAAATATAATCCTCAATCAGATACTAAATATAGCCCCATAAATCAGGCAATACTCAATTTCTCCAAGACAAACATGATATGATAAAAATAACCTTTAAATTCCTATTCATTCAACCCCAAAAATATATTTATATTTCAGCCCCAAATCACAAATTTGATTTAAAACTGAAATAGAACAACCCCATACAAAACATAATGATCAAAAGAATAAGAATTTTTACCTAATGTAGAACAAAAAATATTCCACGAAGCTTTTCTTAATTTTTTTCTAATTTTCTCTTTTTTTTTTCCTTCAAATGGAGTCTCCGGCGACTCTCTCTCTCTCACACACAACATATCACCAACACCACCGACCTAAGTATTAAATAAAATTAAGGAATCCGGCCTATTTACAAAAATGCCCTTCTTTAGAATCCTGCGCAGCCTCCACTCAAACCGTCATAACTTCTCATAGGAAAGTCCACTTTAGATGATACAACTTCTGTTAGAAAGCTAATAAAAATATCTACAACTTCTCTTTTTATGCCGAGATAAGAAGAAGCTTCTAATAATGATAAAAACAGCAACGAATATGAGACCTCACACTTTCTCCCTCAAGGGATAACAATAGTAAAACAGCCATAACTTTTGCTACATGAATCCAGATGATTTAATTCCATTTTTGTATGAAAGGTGACTCAAAATTGAATATCTGATGTTAAAACCAACTTTAAACCTCTTCATTTTGCATACTAATAAAATTAAATCAGCTTATGGAACTTATTATATAACCTAAGAATACATAAGTCTAAGACACTCCCAATGCATCATAATATGAAATACCATAAAATAAAATAAAATATCTAAAATGTCACGAAACCTAACAGAATGATCTTTTAAAACAACAAAAGCACCAGAAAAAAAAAAAGTTGAGTACCCATTTTTGGTAGGAGATTAACAATCAGATGAAGAAAATGTTCAAAAAATTGTTGAAAGTGAAGCTGCAAACAGATTTTAAGTCTTTTTGGTTGTTTTAGACGAAATGGGAAGAGATTGTTGGTGTGATTTGGTTTGTGATTTCCGTTTTTAGGAATTCCAGAGAATTTGAAAATCCAAATTTGGCTCACAAGATAGGTGGGGTAGACGAAATCGTAACCGAAAAAGAGGGTTTTAGCATTGAAACCATGTGTTTTTAATTAGGGGTAGTTTTGTATTTTGTTTTTATAACATTTTATAAAAGTCAATCAAGAAATCAATGGTATGTTGACACTTAATAGGGCTTATGAGTAGGGCCTATATAATGGGGCCTGTGTAGCATAACTCAAATTTTATTCATGCATTTCTAAAGAATCTTGATCCGATGATTAATTTGCCAAGTTTACCAAATTGACTTTGGACATTGTGAAGTTCAGACGTTAATAAATGGGTCATAATTGAGAATTATAATTTTTTCCAACTATATAAATATGGTTTATTTTTTTCTCTGTGGTCCTATAAATGGATATTGGTTTTAAAATTCTAAAACTACACTTCTTCCTTGCATATATCATGAAATTAAAATCCATGTACCATGTTTTAGAAAAATAATAGTAGGAACGATCAGTCATATTTATAATGCTTATTTATTTATTAAAGGGTATATTTTATATAATAATAAAGAATGTATTTCTATGCTAAAATAATATATTCAATTTTTTTTATTACAAAAAAAAAAATTCACATTTTTATCTAGTGAGCCTTAACAAGAAAAAAGAGTGCTCAACAGATAATATGTGAAATTGGGTGTAACAACCACCTTCCAAATGCTTATGTCAACCAAACAATAAGGAGGGCATTTTATCCACGATTTATCCATAGTCAACCAAATAACAAAAATTTTGTAATCATAAACCCCTAAAATAGCTTGTATCTCTATCTAAACGGCACCTATAATTTTTGTATTACTCTTTATTTTAGAGATTTTATCTCGTTAAAATTAAGAATAAAGAATTGGTACGTTATCATTTAGGGCGTAGTTGATAAGCAACTCTAATAATGTATAGAGCGCTGATACACTCAATCCATTTTGTAGCCCGTTTTATAGCCCCTACATTATGATAATGTAGTATACACTGTACCATCATAATGTATGGGGTTCCATCAGAATACATGACCCAAATTTTTTTTTCATTTTTTTACCATAAAAAAAATACACTAATGTATTTCAGTATTGTGAAGGAAAAATCTGCATCATATTAAGAGACGACACGTGTCAAGGCGGGTATAAGCCACCATATCCGATATTCGAAAGCCTGAATCTAAATTCATAACACCACATGGACACTTCCGAGTAGATGGGACATGATTAGATTAAAGGTCTGATCGGGCGGTCTTAAATCTTGTGGGTGAATGTCATCATGATTAGATAAGACACGACCAGATTGAAAATCTAATCGGACGGCCTTATAACTCGCGAATGAATATCACCCCAAGTAGATAAGACACGAAGTTTGGTCAGACGGTCTTACACCCCATGGATAAATGGTCATGTACACGATCCGGTCAAAGACCACGAGAAGGACCGGAGAAACAGTCAAACATCTATAACGCCTGTAACTGCATTAAGGCCCACTACTCATAAAACATGGGTAATTAAGGGCACGTCGAGCTACAATAAAACATGGCAGTTACCAGCAAAACCACCCACTAAGTAGTCATTAAGGAAAATTGTTACAATGGCTAGGAAGCAACGGTTATCTAGGCCATGGGACCCTATAAAAAGGAAGATGATGAACGAATTAATGTATCTAACTTTTCATTGACACACAAGCCATCAAATTAGTGAGACTTTCTTTTGGATTCCCTTACTGATACATCTCATCGGAGGCCCTTAGACAGACACCACACCAATGTCTCCCTGATTCCTTTTTGAGTGGAGGATTCACATCCAACCGGGTCTGGAATCGGGAAGGATACTCCAACGACCGATTTTTGTTTTAATTGAAGAGGAAAAATACCTCTTCAAGTATATACTTCATTTCATATAACATCATGCACTTCAAAAAGTGGGTGTATAATTTATTTTTAAAAAAAAAAAAAAATAGAATGGACTGCAATTAAGACTGCAATGTGGATTGTGTGTATCTTTTTCCTAATGTACATGAGAAAATACTCTATTGAAAACTATTAAATCTATCTTGTACTGCACCCATCCTATAAACAATATGCTTTCACCTAACCAAACATCACACAAAATCCCTCCTCTCATGCAGCTACGACGAGGAGGAGGACATAGAGGCATAGGCAATTAGGGCTGGTAAATGAGCTGAACGACGAGGAGGAGGACATAGAGGCATAGGCAATTAGGGCTGGTAAATGAGCCGAGCAGCTCGGGCTCAGCTCGATTAAAGCTCGTTCAGGCTTATTCGATTAGACAAACGAATCGAGCTTGAACAATTTTTTTTTAAAGCTCAGTTTGTAAACGAGCCGAGTCGAGCCGAGCCGAGCCCGAACCTAGACGAGCTCGTTTACTTAACAGAAAAAGGGAAACGAGCCGAGCCCGAGCCAGAGCTTATGTTACTTTCACATGTATAAGGTATTGTGATTTGTGAAATGCGACTTCTCAAATGCTAAACAAGGTTGCAAGTAAAAGATCGGCTCGTTCGGCTCGTTTACCACCCCTATAGGCAATATGAGGAGGCCATGACAACGATGTAGGAGAGCATAGAGAGAGGGTTGGGCGGAGAAGGATAGGAGCACATTGACAACAAGGAGGGCATGGAGAGAAGTCTAGATCCAGTCAGGCCTTGATTTGATTAGTATCATTAGTATCGAATTGTACAGTTTATAAATCGAACTACGTAGCCTATGAATCGAACTGCATAGTCAATTGTTAGGTACAAGTGTCACTCTCCTATTGGATACTGATGGTACTTACCAAACCCAAACCTAACTGGATCTAATAGAAGAGTGACACGTGTTTTCAACAGTTGATTGTACAGTTCGATTCATAGGCTGTATAATTCGATCCATAGACTGTGCAGTTCAATACTAATTATACTAAGTACTAACCAAACCTAAGCATGATTGGATCCAGACCTAGGAGAGAGGGGGTTGGGTGGAAGAGGGTCAGTGGTGTAATAGACTGGAATAAGGTCAAAAAACTTGTTTGGATTGATGGAATAAACTGTTATTTGAATGCCAGCATAAGTTGTAATTATGTGGTACTGCCATTCCGACTCCCTCTAGAATTAGGATATTCCACACAATAGAATAAATATGTCTCACTATTAAATCAACTATCACCTCTTATAAATCAAGAGATTCACATGTCAAATTATTTTTCACTTTTTTGTAAATTTTTATCCTCACCTTATTCATATTTTATTTATAATTTATCCATGGTCAACTAAACAACAAAAACTTTATCATTACATTTCCTAACAAGAATAACTAAAAACACAATAAAGAAAACATTTATTCCATTGAAATAGTAATTTATTCCTAGAATGATCATAAACTCTAAAATAGTTTATGTCTCTAATTTTATGGAACTAAAAATCCATTAGTTGTGTTATCATTACATTTGTTAAAATGAAAATAAAAAGAAGGGATAAATATTTTTTGTCCTTTAGCTAGAACGGTTAGATTACATGTGTATTGTTTTATTATTGTGTTACTCGTGCATTACTGTGTTACACGTGTATTAGGTCTTGTAATATTATATAAAAGGCTTAGTCCATCTTTTAATGAATTAGGTCTCATTATTATTTGTTTTCTTATGATTCTAACAAGAACAAAAAAGTTTCATTTTCATTCCAACAACTGTCTAAAGTTTATTCTAATTATATTTTTATAAAAAAAACTAGATAAGTTATTCTCACTTATCCCTTATATGATTTTTATCCCCTTACCAAATTAGTTTATAAGGTTAAACCCTCAACATAAAGTCATGATAAATTTGAAATAAAAAATGCCATTAGAAATTAGAATGTGTTCGGCAACGAAAAATAGCAAGATATTCACTTAATTAAATAGACATTTTAATCATTTGGATGTGAATGAAACCCCTGAGAAATTAGTCTTAAATCCATCAGATTCTGCATTTTTTTATTCTCACTTAATTGGATGGTTGCCTTGTTTTCATAGTCCTAATCTCATCAATTCATTTTAAAAAATAAATTACTCTAAATATCTTTGTTTTCTCTCTAGTGAAAGCATATAAAAGTTCACTAGTTTATAAAACAAATTATAAGAATACATGAGTTTACTATTTTTAAAAATTATTGGATTGGATTGTCCATGTCCTTAACATTATTCTATAAAATAAGAATTTTATGTAATCTAAGTCTTTTTAGAAAATGATATGTCCAGTACTATGTGCAATCCAGTCCTCAACCTCACTAATTTTCTTTTTTTTTTTTAAAAAAATATATTCGCTCGCTCATTAAACTATTTACGATACAAAAAGAGAGATATATATTGAGTTACACTAATATACTTTAAAAAAATAAAAAATTTATTTTTATATATTCTGATAGTACAATATACATATATTATTGTAGTATATAAACAGTTCGATGACCACTTCAAGACTGTAGACGGACCTGCAAGACAAATTAAACGTATCAACCCTGTCTTTTTAATTCTGCGTGCCACACCTGGGACTGGCCCAGAAAACTGTCAATGAAGAGCTAAAGCCCATCTTTAACGGGCCCCTTGGATTTCACGCCAGGGTTGCTAGATAAAGCACTTTTACTGCTTTTGTGAAACATAACATAATCGTCCCTCGAACAAATACATAGCTTCTTGAAGTACTATTCATCCTAGTAAACTTTTGGTTATTTTTATTTCGGATCAATAATTATTTGAAGGTGATTGTATATATGTGAATTTCATCAAAAAATTAAATGTATTTAATTTGTTTTGAATTTGCATTTGAAAAATAAAAAAAATATGATATTTGACATGCATATCAAAGTATTTGCTTCCCGAAGATATCCCAATCCAATATATACAACAATACTCATATATACTATTTAAATTCAATCATGTTATACAATAACTCTCATCCATAATGTTTTCAGTCCTCAACTGTGTATTTTGTACGATAAATAATTTCTATTCTAAATCTGAAAAAATATATCTAGATTCACACTGAAAATATAATTAGATTAACAAACCAAGCGTTGAATGTCCACGGTAATAAAAATAAAAATTTGTAAATAAATAAAATAAAATATTACTGATAGAATTAAAGAAATAAAATAATTAAAATCCTTGTATTGCATATAGGGTTTAATCCCTTGTATACAAGTACACATAGGATTACACGTGTAATACACTATGACATAAAACATATAATTTAACAGCCCCCTCAAACTCATAGTGAATCATACAAGGTGAGTTTGCGAATGAGAAACTGAAATCGAGGAACTGGATGTGGTTTCGTAAAGAAATCAGCAAGCTACTCTACAGAGGAAATATGTGGAAGCGATATTGTCTTTGCAAGGTAGTGCTGACGAACGAAGTGACAGTCGATCTCAGTGTGTTTGATCCTTTCGTGAAAGACCGGATTGCTGGCTATCTAAATAGCAAACCGTTTATCATAATAAAGAGGAGTAGGACCAGTCATAGTGACTCCTAAGTCCACCAAGAGACGTCTAAGATAAACAATCTCCTTGGTGGTAATAGTCATAGCGCGATACTCAGCCTCAGTGCTGGACAGGGAAACAACATCCCAAGTCTATGTCTGCTCAAATGCTTGAAATTTCTCTACCATGGCCTGTTTCCAATCAAGGTACTCGACTGCCTCGCGGTAAGAACGGGGCTCATGGTGGACATGTATAGCTATGAGATAGACCTGAAACTGTGGAGAGTACATACTAAACTAGCACTACAAGAAATTCAAGCATTAGCTGCGAAATATGTCGTAGCAAAAACCCATATTCGTAGCAAAAACCTTTCTTGACGAAATGAGTTCGTTGCAATTATATTGCAAAAGCCTCGTCTCGGAATTCCTTTTGCTACGAAATTTGTATTTAGTGGGAAAATGTGGTATTTGCTACCAATTGATGGCGTAGCCAAAGAATAACTTTTGCTACGACATGTATTTCGTAGCAATATATATGACCTTTAGCTACGAAATAAATCCGTTGCGAAAGGAGTCTTTTAGCTAGAAATCATATTTGTAGCAAAACGCTTTCTTTAGCTACGAAATATTGTTCGTAGCAAAAAGAAGCGTTTAGCTACGAAAAATTGTTATCGTAGCAAAAGGGACTTTTTGCTACGAAAATATTTCGCAGCTAAAAGTATATCGAGTGAATAAAAAAAAAAAAAAGACCTTTCCCTGCGAAATATTTTACAGGAAAATGTCATATTTTCCAAAAACATTTTTTTTAAGTAAAATTATATAACCTGAATTAAATAAACATCTAATTACGATAATAATAATAATAATAATAAAACCATCTAAGTTTTAATTAAAACTAATTGTGTACATTACAAAAAGTTATAATATAAGCTAAAAGAAAATACAACAAAAGAAAACATCTCATGGATATGATGGGGGCAAGGGAGGATGTCTAGAAGACTCAGATGTTGTTGCTTCTAATCCAGGCTGCTGAGGAACTACAGGAATCTGAGGTTTGGGACTGAGGTTGATTGAATCCTTTATAACTATATTAATGATAATAGATTAATGTGTGAATTCCTTTATCATATGGCTAATCTAGTGTTTGAACAGCTTGATTGAATCCCGGTCCAGTTCAATCTAAGTCCTTAGTCCAGTTCAGTTCAATTGCAGTCCCCAGGCCAGTTCAGTTCAATCCTAGTCCAGATAAATCTAAATCCAAGTCCAATTCACCGCCATGCTTAGTCCAGATTGCAATTCAATCCAGTCCCAGTGCAGTCCAGTACCCTTTACCAGTCCAGTTCAGTTCCCAGTCTAATGCATTCCTAGACAACTATTAGTCTAGTTCAGTTCCCAGTTCAATTCATTCCCAGACCCAGTCCAATCTAGTCCCAATCCAATGCATTCCAGTCAAGTTCAATATAGATATCAGTCCAATCCCATTTCAGTTCCCAATCCAATGCATTCCCGGTATCAATCCAGTCCATTCCAATGCATTACAGTCAAGTTCAGCCTGGATACCAATCCAGTTTGCAGTCTAATCGAGTCCTAGTGCAATTCAGTCCAGTCCTAGTGCAGTTCAGTCCCACTACTAGTCAGTTCAATTCCCAGTCCAATGTATTCCCAGACCCAGGCAGATCTAGTCCCAATCCAATTCCAGTCCAATACATTCCAGTCAAGTTCAGTCTAGATACTAGTCCAATTTGCAGTCCAATCCAGTCCTAGTGCAGTCCAGTCCCATTTCAATTCCCAATCCGATGCATTCCTAGTCTCAATCCAGTCCAGTCTCACTACCAGACCAGTTCACCCCCAAACCCTGTTCAATTCCACTCCAGGTTCCAGGCCAGTCCCACTTCACTCCAATGCAGTCCAGTCCCATTCCAATTCAATCCCAGCCCAATGCACTTTCACTCCGAATCCAGTTCAGTCTCATTCTAATGCCTGCCATTCCAATCTAATCACACTGCCAGTCCAGTTCACACAGTCCAATTTCAGACTTGGTTGAGGTCTAGTCCCAGTATCAGCCCAATGCATTTCAAACCCAGACCAATTCAATCACAATCCAATGCATCTCAGTCCCATACCTAGACTGCCATTCCCAATTCATACCAGATATTCCTAATCCAGATCCAGTCCTGTCCCAATCCAATTCAGATCATACATCAACAATTCAACAACCAACAACAAAAAGAATAGAAGTGAAGTATCATACATTCATCACTTGAAAATAACTTTCATATATTCAAGCCATAGATTAATCAAACACCACAACATTGTCACCGCTAACCTATTGCTAATAAACTTGACACTCTTTAGCAAAAATTACTCACATACACATTTCATCAAACACTTCATTGGATGAATAAAACGCTTTTACACTTTTTTTTTTGGGAGATCCGTAGATGGGATATCATCAGCTTTTGTAGAAACTAGCTTTTACTAACATGAAATTTTGCTGTGTTTCATCTGAGTGTAACATTTAGCCATCCAATGTAAATCAGATGGCCTAAAAGATCATTATTACTTGCCCCAAAAATAATTAAAGATGAACAAGAAATACTAATGGAGGCAATACTAACCCAGATCTATCAAATGTGTTTGAATCACATATTGGACCCTACATTGCTACATTCAGAGGAGGTGATGTATTGATTAATCTAATATCTAAGAAAGGGATTAAGTGCTTACATGTTTGGCAGCTGCCTCATCGCTAATCCACCCCTTACTCTCGCTGAAGTGGGTGTCCTTGAACAAGTCCACCGGCCCCTGTTGTTGCCCAGGTGATATTTATAACCAAATGAATTAAGCTTAAATTGAGTACAATAACTTACAAAAAAATGTAAGTGGACATAAAAATATTTTTACCACTTCTATCTGCTTCTGGTGCATCACAAAGGCCTTTCATCCCGCCCAATGACCATAAAGTTTTGTATTACTAATTCAAGTCCTATTGCAAAAATAACTCTATGTTAAAGATTCATGTCAAAGAAATCCCCTTGAAAAATAAAGTGATCATCAAAGAACGCTGAAACTCTAAATCCAAAGCCTCAAAGAAAAACAAAATTTCAAATTCTACGAACAATTCAAGAATGAATAAGTTATTGATTTAGTGAGAACAGGGTGCTTAACAAGAGCAGTCAAATACCTGAATAAAAGCAAACATTTAGCAGAAGATGAATCCAACAAACTCCATATGAGGAGTGGCTAGGGTTTGAAAAATCCCCAAATGAGTTTCGCGAGGAGGAGGGTGGTCGCCGTTCGAGGAGGCAGCGCGGAGCGGTGGTCGCAATGAATGGGTGGTTTCAGATCTGGATGAGGGGCCGCAGAAGGTGGTCTCAGATATGGATGCGAGATCGAGGAGAGCAGAGGAGAAATGAAGAGAGAGAGAGAGAGAGAGAAATGAAGAGAGAGAGAGAGAGAGAGAGAGAGGAGAAGTGAATGAAAAAGAGGGATCGATGTTTTATGAAAAAAATATGTGAACTGTCCGATCTGAGGAGCACAGATCGGACAGTTAAATGATGTTCATAGTGTTTATACATAGATAAAGTAATAGAGTATCTATTACTTACATATTTAAATATAAACATATTATAAATATAATAGAGTATCTATTATTTATTTTTAAATTTAAAATAATACTTAAATTTTAATTTTAATCACTATTAATTCTTATTTTAGATGAGGGGCAAATGATTTACTTTTACTTTTTATATTTTTATATTTTACATTTATATTTTATTTTATTTTTTTTAAATGGGTGATCCCCTGACCTTTTTATAGAGTACTTGTAATTGATATTTCATTTATGTTGTCTTTGTATATTCATTTTCAATCTTAATTCTAGTCTACATGTGTTTTAAATTTTTTAAAAATTGTATATCTCATCTAATGAAGTACATGTTTTTATAAAAAATAAATTGTGTATATGCATTTATAGAAAATGTAAAAAATTATATAGACGCATATACCTTATTAACGTGAGCATATGCTATAATACGATCTCTCTGGCACCCTACAATCAATGGACCCCCACATCGAAACATGATTTTCTTGTATTATTAAAGTTGTATGGCTTTGTATAGTCATTTTTTTAATAAATTAGTAATGTTTGTTTGTCAACTAATAGTTTCATATGAATTTTTTCTTCTGAGGTATGTTGTTGACATTATTGTGATAGTGCAATTAAGATGTTAATGAAAAGTCTGGATCATGACTTTCATTTACAAATCAGAAGAACACATTTTATAGAATTAAAATTGCATGAATTGTCACGAACCCTAGTCCCTTGGAGTACACCTCGTCCTCTGAAAGATAATTGAATATAAGCTTCTTAACAAAATACCGATTGGTTCAGCGATCAGTATTTATTTGGTTCAAAATAAACATCGATCGCTGAAAGGTAATTTAATATAAAATGCTTTTTTTTCTCTTATTCACCTTTTTATTCGCAAAAACAAACATGGGTTTGTTTTGATTCTATGTAACATGTGCTTGTTTTGATTCTCTATACATTCCCCCAATTATAGAAGTACAAATCACAATTACCAATAATAATAATAAAAAAAACATGGGTTAAGTGTTTATTTGGTTTGGGCTTTGGATTTGGCATTTTATAAATTTTTGCTAAATATTGTTTGTGCTTGCTCCTAATATATACACATTATATATATAAGCGATAACTAAAAATCTAATTGACATTGAACTCAATAAAGACAAGAACAAGCGAATTGTATATAATGTCAAAATGAATATACTCAAATTTGATATCAACGAACTTCAATCAATTACATAATGTCCTCTGAAAAAAAGTTCATCAAGCACATGCATGATCCAAATGTCCTTCCGAATATTTAATTATGATAAACACAATTAATATAATAAATCATCTAATTCGATGATGGACTAGTGTAGAAAATAAAGTATATATCTAGATTGAATATACTAATTTTTATCCATTTTTTCTATTTATACATATCTGAATAAATAGAAAAATATATATGAAAAAAGACCTCGCTCTTTGTCCAGTATAATAAATAATATATAAATTTTATTATATATGTATGGAACAAAAATATAGAAAGTATTTATACCCAAAAGATCTCAGTCTGATAGTGATGCAGTGTAGATTATATTTTGATTTTGTAACAAATTAAATCTTTTGAAAATCCCTAAATATTTTGTAACGAAATTCAATTTCGCAGCTAAAAGTCAAGCATTTCACAACTAAAAGTCAAGTCTTTTGCTACGAAAATTACTTTCGCAGCTAAAAATCACATCTGTTGCTACGTGTGATTTTGCAGTGAAAAGTTATACCTTTTGCAACGAAATTTAATTTCGTAGAGAAAGGTTAAACTATTAGCTACGAAATAATGTTTCGCAGGTAAAAGTCTCTTTTAGCTACGAAATTAATTTCGTAGCTAATAATCAAATTTGTTGTAGTGTGGTCAAGTGGTCCCGAGTCGTAACTGAATCGAGAAGGGGGGTGACGCGCACACTGAGGATAACGGGGCAAAGGATGAGGATCCACAGCAGGAGTAGGTGTGTTAGGCGTGGGAGTCGGAGGACTAGCGGAAGTATATTCAGTAGGGGCAATAGGAGACACACTAGGAGGAGAGGGTGGATTATCTGCAGGAGGGCCAGATTGAGACACAGGGGTAGGAACAAACTCTAGTGCAATAGGTAGTCCAGGAAAAGGTAGAAACGTAATAGGAGAGACCTGAATAGAAGAATGCACAGGAGGAGAGGACAAAGCGGGTGAAGAAGAAAAATAGGGAACATCCTCGACAAAGGACACATGACGAGCGATCCAAAAACGATCTCCAACAAGATCATAGCAGCGATAACCCTTGTGTTCGAAGCTAATTTCCAAGAATACACACTTTACTGACCGAGCGGCCAACTTGGTGCATTGATGAGGAGGGAGAAGCACAAAACACGTACATCCAAATGTGCGAAATCTGCTATAATCAGGGTGGGAAGAATAAAGACGCTCATGAGGAGTCATACCGGAGAGGACAGAGGAGGGGGTGATATTGATAAGATGAACAGAGAGAAGAGCAGCCTTAGCACAGAATGTATTGGGGACTGCAGAGGAAAGTAAGAGAGCACGTGTTGTCTCAAGAATATGACGATGTTTATGTTCAGCAACCCCATTTTGCTCATGAGTATAGGGGCAGAATTGTTGAAAGAGGGTGCCATGAGAATGAAGAAGAGAACGCATCATAGAAGAGATGTATTCTCGAGCACAATCAGACCTAAAAGTTTTGATACGAGCTTGAAATTGGGTATAAATCATTTTGGTAAAAATCTCATAAATTTTGGGAAACTCAGAATCATGACGCAATAAATAAATCCAAGTAAAACGAGAATAGTCATCAATAAAACTAATATAATAAGAAAAACCACTCTTTGAGGTTATATGAGATGGACCCCAAATGTCAAAATAAACACGCTCAAATGGACTAGAGGACTGATTATTCTAGGACTAAAAGGAGTAGCCACAGGTTTGGCTAATTTACAGCCCTCGCAAACAGAAAGCGGAGAAAAAGCAACACGACCTAAGACACCAGACTGAAACAGTTATTTGAGACAAGACTCAGACACATGACTTAACCTTCGATGCCACAAGTCGACATCAAAAGTGACACTACCACAGAAGACAGATGGATCAGGAACGGGAAGACGAAGATACTCCATGTAATAAAGTCCGCCAAGCCTACATCCAACGCCAATCCTCTGCCCTGATCGTGGATCCTGCACAAGATAACCAGAAGTGGTAAAGGTAACAGTGAGACCAGAATCACACAATCAACTAATAGATATAAGATTCATGCAAAGGTCAGGGGTATGCAAAACAAATGGTAATGAAAGGCGCCCTGTAGGGTCAGAGGTGGTAGTGATCGATCTACACTGCGTGATGACTAAAGGAGAGTCATCTGCAGTATGAATCATTGGCAGGTGTGAAGCGGCCGGTGTGCATGCGGAGAGGACGGAACTATCTGGTGTTATGTGATGTGAAACACCCGAATCAAAAATCCTGGCAGGGTCAGGCGCGCGGCAGGGCACGACACAGCGCGACCAGCGGCAGGGCACAGCGCAGCAGGGCATGGCACGGCAAGGCACAGCGCGGCAGGGCACCGCAGGGGCTGCGCAAGTAGCAGCAGGGGCACGACGGCGGCGGCGACGGCGTTGACGACGACAAAGACGGCAATGAAGGATTCCAAAAAAAGAAATATTAGGGTTTTTTAAATTGTGGCTATGATACCATAATAGAATTAGAGAAATAAAATAATGAGAATCCTTGTATTGCACTTAGAGTTTAATCCCTTATATACAAAAATACATAAGATTATATGTATAATATATTATGACATGATACATATAATTTAACAATTACAAAATTTAAATCTTCACCAACGAGAGAAGGGCAGTCAAAGATCAGGGTCTGAAAAAACATGCATGTTGACATGTTCCCGGTCTCTGTACTGTCTCGGGTATAAATCATCAGTGTCGTATATAAATCATCATTGTCTCAGTGACAATAATTAAATATCACAATTTGAACGTGTTTGTGGTACGTCCACAAAGATGGAGCCCCTTATGGTTCCTAAAATATTCTATTTCAAACTTTTCTTCTAATATTACACGTGTTTCAGAGCAAAACAGTTGCTTAGCAAAATTATACCAGCTGTCTCTTCATGGTCAGTATATCACTCTCTCTATATATAACAACAACAACAACAATAATAATAATAATAATAATGGAGGGGGCAAAAACTGATTAACCGGATTCGGGTTGTCTAGATCTGTCCACTTCGCTCCTCTCGACGGCTTTTTTGAGACCGTCGACGCTCCTCCTCCTCAAACGTCATTAGACATAGGGTTGGGGGTGACCTGCGAAAGACCCTCCGATGATCAAGTCAGTAAAATGCACAATTAAGTTTGTTATAAAAAGAATTTCACATACCTCCATAAAGAGATCTCATTCCCTAATTGTAATGTCTTTTGTCAAACCCTAGGATCTTATGGGAATCCTTTTCCCATCGAACGAATGGGATGGGATCCCAGATTCTAGATGATAAATTATGTGTCATTGTTGGGATTTGCTGGATTTGCAGTCGATCATTATCCCTTCACAATTTACTGGGATTTTGTGGATCAATTGGTGATTAATTCCATACTATATTATTGTGATCTTAGAGAATCAGATCAATGATGACTCAAGATTTAATATATTTGTGTGGAGTTAATGAATCAAACAATTGATAATCCTTTATTTGAAAAAAAAAAATTGGATTTACTTACTTGTAATGATTCTCGGTCATTGGGCATTGAAGAGTTGACGAGCCTGATCCGTCTATGTTGGGCGACCCAGGCCATGGGCCCTTGCCTATAGTAGGTGGGCCTCATTTTTGGGGCCTACAAATAATAATAATAATAATTAAAGTGATTTAAAAAAAAAAACAGTTTTTTTTTTTTTAGAAGAAATGGTGATGGGGCCACATAGAGAACACTCCATGTGATGATATGATGATTTTAAATCAAAGTCCGTAACTTATATGATTTTCTTTGATTAAAGCTGTTAATAGTTACCCCATCATTGTGTAGAGTCAGTGTTTTAAATGTGTCCCACAATGTATGTAATGAAATTGTATTTTTTCACCATGACGTACGTACTGGCTTTTATCGTGACTTAGACCTTCCATCGGATTCCTTGTACAGTTTGAGTACGTTATGCATGATGTAACAAATTCAAATTAAGGTAAAATAAACGTAGATGTAAATACGTGTATACATTCACTCTGATATCTCGCATATTGTCAAGTAAATGTACTCAACGTTGATTACAACAAAAACACACACACACACATATATAAATCTTGAAAGGATAAGATAGAACACAATTAACTTTCTACACACACAATGTACTCTGTATATGTGGCTAGCTCCACCATGGATTCAAACTGCACAAAAAAAATTTAGGGTGCGTTTGGTTGCGCGATTGCAAAACTGATTCTGCAGGAATCTGCGATTACAAACTGATTCCGCAGGAAGCTCACTTTCTCAGCTTTCTGAAATCGCAGCTTTTAGGCACTATTTGCCTGAAATCTGTGTGCAGGAAGCTGCTACAGTAAAACTGTTTGGTTGCACGATTGTAAACGCAGCTTCCTGCAATCGCAATCGCAGCGCAATCGCGCAACCAAACGCACCCTTAGAATATAATTAAACTTTTGAAAATTAAACAGTTTTCGATAAGTACATTTTTGTAATATTCTAAAAAAATTTATAATTAAAAATTATTTTTCATTTCATAAAAAACTGAGAATAATATATACCATCAAAAACCTTTTAAACTCGTTTTGATCTCGATTTTGCTTTGTCATGATTTTGTTTACAAGAATTACTGTAGCTATATATATAAAAATCCATCTACACGTGAATACTGAATAGTGTAGATCGGACAACCAATTTAATTTAATATTGAAAACTCAGGTTTGCCCTTATCAACAGTACTTAAGATTTCCACAAGCAATTAAAAAAAAATCATATCAGAAATATAAACAATTCATCGGGACAAAACTACAGTTTTACATTGAGCATTCATCAGCCTATAAAAAATAAGGGTCTTTTTAGATTACAAAAGAATCTCCCACACGGGCTGTCCCTGATATCATTCAAAATGGATGGGGTCCTAGGCATATTTTGACCTTCAATTCACTTTTCCATTCAAAATGGATGGGGTCCTAGGCATATTTTGACCTTCAATTCACTTTTAATGATTCTATCACAAAAAGTTTTTCAATAGTTATTGAAATTTAATTGATCTCACAAATAATAAAAAAACATAAATATTATAATAAAAATCTAATCAATTCATATAACAAATCTACACAATTTTACATTAAACATTCTCATTCCTATTAAAAAAGGTTCTCCCTCGGATAATTGTAATCATTGAAAACAACTTCCTACCACACCCAGCCCTGAGATCATACGAAAAAGATGAGATCCTATGTAAACTCTTATAAATTAAATTGATCCCTCAAATAATTAAAACAAAACACCATACTAGAAATATAATTCAATTAACATAACAAGTTATCCCTCAAATAATTAAAACAAAACATCATACTAGAAATATAATTCAATTAACATAACAAATCTATATTTTACATTGAACATTCTCTTTCAAAATAACATCCTACCAGAGCCATCCTTATGATAATGAAAATGATGGGCCCTATACAGATTCTTAAAATGGAGACCATCAGGAATCCTCACAATAATTACTGTTTTTTTTTGTATTATTTTTAAGTCCTCACATAAACTATATGATTTAGTGATCAATCTCTCACTTCTTCATATTTCGGTTTAAGTCCTCAGATTTAAATGATTTATTCATTTTAGTCCCTCCCATAGACTAAAAAGAAAACTAAATAATTTAGGGATAGGTCCCTCTTATGGACTAATAAAAAACATACCCTTTAAATTTAGAAACTTAAACCGAAATATAAAAAAATGAGGGATCGATTGTTAAATAAAAACTATAGTTTATAGGGGCTAAAAAAATAAAAAACTATTTTTTTTTTAAAAGGTAGACAAACTTCCATCGTTTCTATTAGAAGTGTCGTATAACAAGTCCGAATACAATATTAAAACAAAGATATAGAGATGAAGGAAATAAGGAAACAACATAGAGGATTAGGAGAGGAAGTGGAGAGGAGGAGCCCATGGAGGGAGCTGAGGAGATCTCTACCCAAACCACTTACTTATATATCTCGATATATAACCGCCCTTTGAAGCACACTAGCTTAGCGCCCGTGAGGCAGCACACAATAATTACTATTAAAAGAAGTTTTTGAATAGTTTTTTTAATTTAACTAATCCCACAAATAATAAAATGCAAAAAATAGCATAATAAGAATATAAATAAATTCACATAACAAATATACAAATTTTACATTGAACCATAGGCAAACACTTGTACTATCACAAAAAGTTATGGAATAATCTTTTTTTATTATTTTAATTTTTTATGATTGAACCTAACTAAAAAAGGGATTCCAATAAAATATGAGAAAATAACAATATTCATAAAAATAATAATATGTTTGAAAAACAAAAAAATAAACGGTAAATAAAACTTAAAAAATAAAAAATAACATAGTAAGATTTTTCTATGTAAATAAAAATAATAAAGAAAATAAAATCCTAATGATTAGGAGTATTCTTAGATAAGTAGAAGAGTGGGAAAAAAAAGAAAAGGATAAATTTTTAAAAATAAAATAAAATAACTCAACAAATTAGGGGAATAGATATTTTGGGACCCTCCACATATAAGCATAGGTTACTGCCTTGATTATCTAGCCCCAGGATTGACCATGCCTCCTACTTTTGCAGTATGTATAATGTATGTGCCTATAACTAGCATTTTTTATTTACAAAATATGTTTTCCTCCAAATATATACATAAAAGAATGTGTTACGTTGTATTTTTCAAAAAGAACATGTTCTATAAAATAATATATATATTTCATATGGAACAACTAAAATCACGTGATATACCATGTATAAATAACATGTTTTATAAATACATTCTCAAGAAACATATATATAGTTAAGTTGGATATATTAAAATGAATATTTGTTCAATTTTGGGAGAGTAAATTGGAATGTAAGATCATTATTCATTCTTATTTAATAAAAAGATAAGAAAAGAGATATAAAGTGAATATATACATACAAGTTATATATATATATATATATATATATTAAGGAGCTGTCTCTAATTTTGATACACTGCATGTGAATGTTCAAAAATCAAAATCATCACATGCGTGTGTGGTCCTCTCCCTTGGCCTTTTCCCTTCTCCTTTTTAAGCACAACAAAACCTTTTCAATGATGTTCTTAATTATTTTCCACCGACTTTTCATTAGTGCCACGTGGTCTCCGACCCACACATTCCTTTTTTCAATGGAGAAGAGAAGAGAAGAGAAAGTGAGAAACTCAGATCCATCTGAAAAAACCGTACCTAAAATTTATTCTTTGCCACTTCTGTTTTTCTTGAGCCACTAAACGTATTATAATCTGATTTTTTTGATGAACCTCGTTTTTCTCGTATGGACAAAATTAATAAGTCTCTAATAATTTATGACCACCACATGTCCATATACGTATGCGGTTATCTTTGTCAGGAATCAAGTGGGTCTCTGTTTTATGTTTCTGATTAATAATTTTTCTTTTTAAAAAAAACTAAGTATTTATTAATGGTAAACAAAACGATTTCATTGCATGTGTTCTTGAAATAATTTAATCTTACCCAAATATTCATGATGAAATATTATTTCTATGTACTCTCTTTCAAATCTTTGCAACTTCCATATCAATATTATTTTTATAAATACACCTCAAATTGAATTAACTTATTTATAAATACTATTTGAAGGGATATTTGTAAAACCTAAAACATTTATATTCTGCATAAAAGGGTATGATCGTGCAATTGTTCATCTCCGTAGCGATCTAGACCATTTGACTCGTTCAGAATCACCTGATTTTGAAGGGCTTAGAAAATCCATGGGAGTCTATTCTAAATTTTAGGTTGAAATAGTGATCCGGAATATTTGGCCCATGTTTTTTTAGTGTAAAATTTAATAATTTTTTAGATATAAAGATATAGAATTTTAAAGTGATTATTTTGACGTCACATAATATATGTAAAAAATATGTAAACAAAACAACCAAGTTTAAAGCCTGGTTTCATCTCATATAATACAAAGGATAAAAAAACAATAGAATAAGATTAAGAGCGAGTGGGGAGGATGTGCATCAATCAGCCGTAATAAAAGCCACGTAAAGAAACAAAAAAAAATTTTAAAAAAAATAAACACATCACATGCGCGCACATGCAATTGCCGTGTCGGAGATGAGCGAGTCGAGTATCACCCTCTCGATCTCCGTCGCGACCCACCAGACCTCCTCCCGCACGTGCGGCAGCGACGTCAACCCCCGCACGTGCGACTCCGGCAGGTCCCGCCCGATCAACGTGTCTATGTCCTGCAGTACCCGACAGTCCGCCGACGGGAACCCTGTGATCTCCCTCCACAGCCGTCCGATCAGACCCTCCCCCGTCAGCGCCGCCCCACGCCGTCCACACGTTACCCACGGCTTCAAGTCGAGGTGGGGGCTTACAAGGCCCCGGAGGACCTCGTCGACGAGGTGGAAGAGCAGTCGCCGGTTGCACCGCCGGGATAGTGACCCACTGTACCGCTCGCCGGAGGCGGCGCGTTCGAGGCGGAGGAAGGTGGTGGGGTCCACCGGGTGTGACGGGGAGTACCATCTCGCGTTAGTGACGGCGGCGGCGTCGCCATGGACGGCGACGCCCGTGCTTTCAAGGATTCTCTTTACATAGTTGTACTCGTCCAGTCTTACCATCTGTAAAAATTAATAAGATCAACTACGTAAGAATTCATCTGTAAAAATTAATAAGATCAACTACGTAAGAATTTCAAGTTTCGTTTTGGATCTGTGTATAGATTTATTTTCGATCTCGCATCCAAATGCATCCTCAAACAATTCACAAATGAATACCTTATTGTTTAGTGGTTCTGTTATGATGGGAAGTGGTGGTGGAGGAGGCGTGGACGACCGCTTCTCAACAGCGTTTGATGTATTCGCTCCACGACGGCGCCGCACGAGCGCCTCGCCTCGCATGCTTGAGACGGTCTCCTGTGGAGGCTTCTTCAGCCTCTCCGTGAACCGCTCAACACGTGGCACTCTCTTGGTCCTCACCGACTTCGCCGCATTCGTGGGCTTCAGCTCCTTTGCTTTCACCGCTGGCGGCGGCGGAGGCGGTGGCGGCGGCGGCGGTGGTGGTGACGGTAATGCCGTTTGTGGGCTTAGCCGAGGAGAACCCGAGTAGTCCCTCGCTCGAACATTTTGGTTGGTGATGTCAGACAACGCTGCTTTTCGTGTACCCAATGTTTCCTTCACTTGCTTCTTCTGGTTCTCTTGGTCTCTGTGTGTAAATGAAGACGATCTGCTCCTCCTGTGTTTGCACGCGTTGTTGTTCTCCCTGTTGAGCTGGAGAGAGAGCCTCGACGACTCGACGTCCGACCTTCTCGCTGACGATATCCTCGGCGTGTCGGGGAGAGACCGGGACCCGCCGCCGTCGTCGGTCCTCGTCTTCCATGGCCGGCGGGGGGTAGAGGAGCTGGAAGAAGTGGTGGGGACTTCGAAGTCGGGCATGGCGTCCAAACCCATCAGACGCGCGACCACGTTTGGGGACGACGTCGACGACGGCGACGGCTTCTTGTACTCCTCCTCCGCCGCCGAAGCCATCCGCCGCCGCCGACTCTTGGGGGTGCTTCCGCACGAGCTTGACATCGACGACTCCGGCTTCGGCAAAATTTGAATACTCATCTGTCCAAAAAAAATTCAAAATTTTTCATAAACAAAACGAAACCAACATTATTAATTGAATTAGTTAGTACTGTTTGAAGAACTTACGGGGATGTCGAGGTCATGATAGTCTGAAAGAACGGTTAAGGGTGTTTGAAACCCATAGTCGTCAGAGGACTCTAAGCTGTTCCTTGGTGCCTCCACTCCTGAATTGGAGGTGCTTTTAAGGTTGTTGTTGTTGTTGATGATGATGATGTTGTTGTCGGTGGGATTTGTTGGGAAGAGGAGTTGGTGGAAGTCGAAGAGTTGGAGGACACCAGACATGCAACCTTGTGGGGGAGTCTCATGATGATGATGATGATCGGCTCCGGTTGCTCTCCTGAATGATCTGCTCCAGTACCACTCCTTCCCCATTATCAAAATCGCAATCCCCTGACAAGAGATCACAGCGAAGGAAGGCAGGTTTTTTTTTTTTTTTTTTTTTTGTGGATGAGAAGAGGAGGAAAAATTAGTAGGTCATCACGACATCAATCACTCACTCAGTCACTTGGACTCGCAGATCGAGAAAGGGAAAGAGAGATTAGACAGTGACGAAATGACTACGCACGTCGTGCTTGCTCTTGCTTTTTACGATGCGTTTGTTCTTTCTCTCTCTCAAATATAATATATGATTTTTTATCTTCATATTATATTTTTATAAAGTAAGATATTCAACTATGAGCGTTACGGGATCCCGAATTGAACGGGCAATCTCTCATCTTTCCTAATAACACTTGCTGACGTATCTCTGTCTCTCCACATGCATGGGTCAATGATTAAATTATTTTAATATTTATGATTATTTTAACATAAATAGAGATCAAATGATTTTACGTTGCATTATATTTTAAATTATTTTTATTAAAAAACATAATAATAAAATTTTATTATTTATATAAAATATGAATAAAATGTGAATAAAAATTTATAAAATATAAAAAATGATAATAATTAATTTGATAATTAATTTATAAGAGATAATGACAGTTGATTTGACAGTGTACCCACATATTCTTCTGATTTAAATAACTTGGAATAAATTAATTCTAATAAGTGAATCAAATCAATATACCACTTTATACTAGTTAATTATGGCATACAAATTCTCATTTATTCTAGTTATCCAAACATCCATAATGAGGTTATTCCAACTAATTCCAATTTATTCCGGGCTTATTCTCTAGCCAAACATGGGCTAGGGGTGTATTTGAATGTGAGGTTAAAACACTGAGATTCTTAAAAATTTATATTTCAAACTCAGCTTTTAAAAAGCTATATTTTATTAGATTTTCAACCACAAGATTTTTTGGCTTAAAAATGAAGAATGTGGTTTGAAAAACTAAAAGCTAAAAATGTGTTTGGATCTGAGTTTCAGAATTTTTAGCTTTTCAAACGCAGAATCTACCTAAACTCATATCTAAACGGACCCTTAATACATTTTCAGCGTTTAGCTTTTCAAACTATAATATTCTTTTTAGGCCAAAAAATCTTGCGACTGAAAATCTAATAAAACATAGCTTTTCAAAAGCTGAGTTTAAAATAGAAGATTTTAAGAATCTCATAATTTTAACTTCACATCCAAATGCACCCTAAAACTATGTTCCACATCTGAAACACTATCCATTCAAAACACCATTTAACACTATTAGAGATTGGGGAGGCTGCGTTTCATTATACAATTATTGTAAAAATAATAATTATAAAAATAATTATTGAATAGCTTTTGCGTTTCGTTATATGAGTGGACAACAATCATATAATAAAAATAATTTTATCGTAACAACCTCCTTCAGATGAATTTTAAATTCAAAAACTGTGATTTTTTTAAATTGAGCATGTGTTTCTCTATGGTCAGTTTTAAAATTTAAATTCTTGTAAAATTAATTTTTTAATCGCACAGTTAAACGCACCCTGAACAAATAGACTATAGAACGCATAGACGGGTTGCAACTAGGCCTGTCAACGGGTCGAGTCCGGGTCAGGTCGGGGTGGACCCGGACCCGTCGGACCCGGGTCGGGTCCGGTTCCGACCCGACCCGGATGGTTGGGTAAAAAAAAAAAAAAAAGAAGAGAAGAGCTCATGTATTTGTTTGCCTTATCATTCTATTTGAAATTTTTTGTAATAAAACATTAATGAGACTATGTTTGAATATAATTTTATATAATTCAAAAGAAGTAAATGAATTATTAAACAATATCCAAAACAATAATCACTAACATAAAAAATATATTAACCTAAATAATAAACATAACTAATTATACAAACATTCAAAACAATATTAACCTAAACAACATTCAAAACAATAAACACTAACATATTAACCTAAATAATAAACATAAATCATGCAACAAACTAATTAATCATACAAATTCAAAAGCTAATAAGTTAATTGTTCAAAACAAACCGACGACAATACATTACTAAGTTTATTACATATTAAACAATCAAGTTCTTGCAAGTTGCAACATCAACACAATAAAAAAAAATGTTATGATTATGATTATGACTTATGATTTATAGGCTTGTTATGATTATGATTTATGAACTTGTAGATACAAAACTAAGTTAAGTAAGAAATAAAATTATGTATCAACTAATACTAATGGTCTTATAATATATGAGCATATTTTAATAAAACAATCGGGTCTCGGATTTAACGGGGTGGGGCGGGGTGGACCCTGACCCGATTCGTTTGTTTGTTCGGGTCCGCCGGGTCAGGTCCAACTCGGATCGGATTCAAATCGAATCAGATATATTAAACGTATAATTGGGTCTAGATCGGATTAAATCCGAGTGTGAACCCGAACTGTTGACAGACCTAATTATAACTTTGGGATGAGATAAAATGCTTAATTTGCAGATAACGATATCAAAACTCACTTGTTTTAAATGAGCGATCGGTATGTGTCACATCATAGTCACATCACATATTTAATATAATAGTTTTGTAACAATTTTGTTAGTTATTCATTTGGTTATTGGCTAAAATCTAAAATTGATGATGTACATCTAACAAATGTTCAACCCCATGGTAAGCACCGATGCCCACACCGGTCAGCCTCGACACAACCCTCAGACACTCCGATTTACAGGAAACTCTCTTCCCAACCTTTTATTCAACTCTCGGAATACAAAGGAAATGCCTCAAGGACTTGTGTATCCAGAAGGATCACACTTACACCCTTATATAGACTGCCTCAGTCTACAGTTACAAAAACTTAGCCCACGCAGGAGCTCACTTGCCAGCAACTACCCATGTTCCCAATCATGGGTCAGTTACGGCGGTTACATAACCAACACACTCTGCCCACAGTTGCGGCAGTTACATAACCGACCACACCTTGCCCACTTTGCGTGCATCGTGTGCCACGTCGCCCCACGAGTTGCCCACGATCCTGCTTCACGCGTCCGAGACTCCGCTTGTTCTCGCTCACGTGCTAAGTGGTCCGGCCAGAGTGGATGATGCATGCCACACCGTTGCCCACGCGCGCATCTCACCAACTTCCACGTCCAGTGCAACCGTCTGCCCTCGTAGCGCATTAGACCGCGTAACCAGCGCGTCTAACTGCCTACTCTCGCATTCCTTGCAACTGCCCGCATTCGTGGTGAGCCCGCGTGTGCTACGTCACGTCCTGCACCATGTAACCCACGTTCCCGCAAGTTTCGTGCAACCGCTCGCCCACTTCCCGATTGCGTCTCCACGTGTCCCACGTTGTGTCATGCACCACGCATCGCCCACGTTTCCGCATCTTGTGGTTGTGCCACGAGCCATTGTGCACTCATGCACCTAGTGCACACCTTGAGCGCCTCCGGTCACCCTGCCCGGATGCTCCATGGTTCTCCGACTTGTACGCCACGTACTGTGCGGATTCCCCTTCTGATTGAGTGATCTTGCGCATCACTCTTGCACGTCCCCACGTGCCCATGTCTGGCTTCTGCAGTCCAGTCCTTGCCCACGCCTGGTTCATGCACCCTTGTGTTTGCCCACGTCTGTTTACCATGCCCGTGTCAACCACCACGCATCTCCCCAACGTTTCTTGCAAAGTCAGATCCCTTCTGAGTGTCCATGTGTCCCCTGAGTCATCGCGCACTCGGTGCACATCTCAGGACACAACTGGCCATGCTGCATTGGTTTCCCCGAGTCCGTCCGGCAGATCCCATGAGAGTGCCCGGACCAGATGTCCGGCACTCCAGACATGTTACCCGACACTCCCGGTCGAGCTTCCCGACACCCCTGGTCGAGTTATCCGATATTCCCGGATGAATTGCCTGATACTCCCGTTCAGGGCTTCCGATGCTCTCGGTCTGTTGCCCGGCAAGCCCACGTCATTGCGCCCGTGGTGCCGGCTCATTTGGATCACGCTTCTCGGTCACATCTCCGTGTATGACTAGGGTCCGTTCCAGCCATCCCCACATGTCTCCGAGCCACGTACGCGTCCCACTCTTCTAGGCATGTCCGCAAGCCATCGCGCACTTGCACACAAACATGCCTGTCACGTGTCCCCTCCACGTGCCATGAGTTTTAGGGTGTGACAGTAAGGGTGAACTCAGTCTAATGGCCCGTTTGATAACACTTAAATAATGAGGTGATATTTTTTTTTAAGAGTTAAAGATGTTTGAGTCTCTATAAATATCTATAAATTCATATAAATAATTATAAACTTGAGACAGAATAATTATATTTTTAAAAACAAAAAAATATCTCATACATCCCTATTGTTAAATCATTTTTAACTTATCACGGTTAAAATTAATCATAGGTGTGATTTTATTATTATACCTTCCATAATGCATAACATGGTGATTAACATTAATTTTTTAACTTGTGTAATCAACTCATCAAAATGTAAAATAAAAAATCTAAGTAATTCTTATAATTTATTAAATACAATACACAAATAAAATTATCTTTACAAATAATAATAATAATAATAATAATAATAATAATAATAATAATGGAGTATTATGCAACCATAACGCCAAAATCTACAAAAGAAAAAAAAAGTGAAAATGAGTTTGATCAGAGGTAAGATGGTCATTTAAAATAATATATATGTTTTTTTCTATTTTTTCAATTATTTATATGAGTGTTTAATTTCAAACAAATGGAATATCATGAGAATATATCGTCAAATTGGATAAAAAATTAACTCATGGACTAAATTGACTTACCATAAATGTTTAAAAGACCCGTATTTCCGATTCCAAGTTTGCAAGGACTTTATATGGGTTTATAGATGTTTACAAAGACTCAAATGTCTTTAACCCTTCTTTTAATTAAGCAGAAAGTTGAAAAGTGTTATCAAATACATTTTAAAAAGCAGATTTAATTAAAAAGTTATTTACAGCTTGTAGTACAAAAGTGTTGCTTGTTAAAAAGTATAGAAAATGCACTTTCTAGGAATCAGGTCTATTTAAGCTATTTTATTCAAAATCTTATTTTTCAAATGTGTTTCTAAATAGACCCTAAAATAATAAAACATAATCTAGCTTGATTTGAGCTTGGATCGATGAGTCAAATTATCTCAAAGAGAGTGATTAATTTAAATATTTAGATAAGATCTGAACCATTAAAATTGTGATAATTTGAATCGCTCAATTTATTTTATCATGAAAGTATGACACTTTTAATTATAGCCTCAATTTTAAGTTTTTTCTTTGTCATTGACATCTTCTAAGATGCTAATAATTAGTTGTTATAAAATTTAAATAATCAAACTCAGAATTTTTTTTCAATCTAACATGGATCAAATCTGAACTCAACACAAAGTTGAACCAAACACAATGACTCACATATTTGATAATCAAGTTAAATAAATTTCAATTGATCCCTACTAAATTTAATGTTGAGTTCAAAATTATTAAAAATTATTACACATATTTTTATTTACAGTTTTCAAAAATAAAAATTTATTTATCTTCATTTTTACATAGACATACACTTATAAAAAAATAAAATAAAAATCAAACTACTTAAAATTAATTGTTTCAAACATTATCCATTGTCCACCCACCCACGTGCCTACCCAGATTCATACCTTTCTAAGGGCAAATATGGTAACTTAAACTGAAGATTCCTGGTTCCTGTAATGGTGCTGTGTGCAGTTTATTTTATATATATATTCAACCAATTCTTTTCGATCCCATTTGTTTGTTACTCACTGTTTTGAAAATTCAAAGTAGGCAAACCAAACCCCACCACCACCCTTCACTATTTATTACACCTGTTTCAGTGACGTGTTACAGGCACTAAAACAGATGGGTAAAAAATAAAAAATTTTCCTTTTTAATATTCTTGTACAGAGAAGCCGACAAAGGACAGAAGAAAATGAGATGAAACAAATAAGAAAGAAGGTGAAAAAAAAAAAGAAAAACAGATACAGATGAAGAGTAGGAGCGTCCTTGTACTGCCAAGGACGGCATGGGTCTGTCTCCGTATGTTATGAGAAGAATTGCAAGAAATGGTCCCTCCATCCTCACCAGTCACCACAACTACCTTTTATCTTTCTATCCTTTTATTTTTATTTTCCTTCTTTCAATCAGTCCATTGTTTGTAAGCCTGTGTTAACGGGTCATGGGTCGATCAGAACCCGACCCAATAAAAGACATAAATATCTGATTTAAAAGACTCAACAATCAAAACGAGCCTGGTCTGAGTCTAGCCCGACTCGATCATATGGACCCATAAACCTAATTGACCCAACTCAAATACTAAGTGATTTTTTTTATTTATAATCAAATCCAACACTCATGATTCAATCAAATATTTATAACTAAATATTGAATGATCATTTAAACTTTTAAGTATTTGAAATATTTTTACAATATTTTGACTTCGCGTAAAAGCATAACAATCCAAACTGTATTCTAAATATTTTCCCATAAAACATTAAAAAAAATTAAAATAGTGAAGAATTATTTATAATACACTGAACACTATTAAAAAGAAAAAAAAATGAAACAATTGTAGGCCCTTGAGAAGTTTTTTGACATCTCTTTGTCTAGCCTACGCTTATTAATGGTTTGACTCGACCTGACTTGACCCAAGCCCCGATATGAATCCGAACCGAAGGACATGACAATTAAATGGGTCGGGTCCGAATCTACCCCGACCCGATCCAAACCCGACCCATCGACATGCCTAATTGTTTGGGATGTGATAAATTATCATGAGATAAATAATTATTCTTGTATTGATAAAAATAAGTTATTGTTTTATTATGTTTCAAATTAGAAAAAAATTCAAATAACCCCTATAAAATGCTTGAAATCTATATAATCGTATGAAAACACATATACAAATTCAAATAGTCTAGACTAAGAGAATCAACATCATTTTTCAAAAAGAACTTTAAAATATCAATATCAACTTATTTTTACTTATTCTACCATATATATACTCACATATTCCTTACAAATAAATATAATAATGTGTGGATAATGTTACATCCAGTTCATTTTTCAGTTTTAATTCAAGTCTACAACTTTTTTGAATTTTTAAAAAATAGTATATCCCATCTAATGAAGTACATATTTTTATAAAAAAAAAATAAAATATATACTATAATAAATTATACAAATATATTTATAAAAAATATAAACAAAAATTATCGAAACATATAACTCCACTTATATATATTTTTTATCGATGCATGGAAGAACGAAAGTAGAGCATGAATACAAAATATTTGTAACAGCACTATGATTTGGACTTATTCTGTACACGAGTTCCACACTATTCTATCCTTGTTCCAACATCCAAACAGGATAACACAATAGGATAACACTGTATAATGTGCAGCACTCCCTGTCACTCAAACAATTTTCCACTGTTACTTTCAGTTCCTCCCCCCTCTCTTTCACGCGAAAAAGGGGGGGACGACAGAAAGAGCATTTAATGAGATGAACAGAGAAGTGAACGCCGTCCCAACTGAGCAAGTCTTCCTTTTCTTGTAACTCCAAAAATCCATTAATTCACTTCTCGACAAGGACACGCTGCACCTCTCTCTCTCTCTCTCTCTAAATTTTAAAATATATATATATATAAATATAATATATGATTTTTTTGGATGTGTGTTGGACTTGTTCATCATGGAAATTGAAAATTTTGGGTAGGCCCATAATTTCGAGGGTTCACATCTCGTGATCGGTAATAATGAGGATCTAATTAATAAGGAAGAATATCTGACTTCGAGTTTTTCCTCAACTGTGTCATGTCATAGCTCTGGTTTTTTCTATTTTTTTTAACCCGGCCAAGGCAGAAGAGGTATAGAAGCAGAGAGTACGTTACGGGGTCACATATAGACCTGTCAACGGATCCAGATCAGGTTTATTTAAGGATCGATACTTCAATTTTTTATATATTTATTTTAATCCTTAGGTTCAACTCCTTATTTGATTTTTAATCCCTTTGTCAAATGTTCATCCATATGTCGTTAATCTGTGAAATGTGATTTATTTTTAAATTCTTATAAACTATGTTATTTAGTGATCAGTCCCTATAAACTATGTTATTTAGTGATTAACCCCTGTAAAATATGAAGAATGAAGGGACTAAAAATCAAACAGGCGGTTAAATATGGGGATTAAAAAGGAAATATGAAGAATTAGGGACCGATCCCTAAATAGACATGTTTACAGGACTTAAAAATAAAAAAATCCCTTTAAAATAATGCTTTTCTAACTCACTATCACTTCCACCAATGAAGCATTCCGAACAAACTCCCAAATGGTATCTTAGTTGTTAAACCGAGAGGAGGATTTAAAAAGCTAACCCCCTGTATGACATGGAATATAAGGTAAGAATAATGAAGAATAGATGAGAATAGCTAAAAAAAGTGTTTTGATAGAATAAACCCCGATAGTTATGTCTGGATAAGCTAGGATAAAGACTGATAACTATTCTAAGAAAATGGTGGAATTGCTTATCAAGGCTTATCTATACCAATAGATAAAAATACTCTTCTCTGTCATTTTAAAAAATTTATCTCACCTAACAGACTCACACAGATTCCAAAAACTGTCACATCTATCAAATCAATCATATATCTCTCACACTATTCCCAGAGGGTATAATTGTCATTTAAAAAATCATAAACTCTTATTCATCCCTTATCAATCATTTATCATCACTTTATCCAAGGTGAACCAAACAACAAAAAAGTCATTTTTACGTTTTTCAATGAAAATAACAAAAAAAACAACCAAACAAAAAGTTGTTTATTCAGCCTGGATTGTTATCTATCCTAGTATAGCTATCAGGAGCGAATAATCTAAAGTCACACCCCATACGAGGGGGAAACACATAAATGTGTTTGGATCAATTATTATTGAGTTTTTCACTTCTTGGCCATGAAATCCATCTAAACTCCATTCCAAATGGAGACTAAAAATATGAATACAATGTGTTTGAAGAACTGAGTATAACACGCGAGATTCTAAATATCTTAACTTTCAATGGAATATCCAAGTAATTTTTGTGTAAAACCAATTCGTAAAACCAATCAAATGCGTCCTCAATCCCTATGACAGGAGATATTATATTGTTCCACAGGACAAATAAAATTATACAAATTAAAGCATGGCAATTAATTAGTAAAAATATGTAAACCTGACAACTAATCTATATTCTAACCCACCCTGTGAGGAAAAATATTTCTTTGATGTATGCAGATTTTTATAAGTGGGCTGTCACATGGAGAATTAATTTGTATTATCCAACATTATATCAAAGAGTGCACTAAATATCATTGTTAAATGACAAATGGATTGAACTGTATAAATGAATTAAAGCATTGCACGTACTAAATTCATGGGAACTAGAACATGAAAAATGAAAAGAATAATTATCAAATCTTGGGTAAAAAAAAATGTCTGTTAATCTTTAAAAATAAATTACATCCAACATATATAGGATAGAATTTTAGTTCTGATTTTTTGTATGACAATGACCCACACATAACATAGCAATTACATAACCATCATTACATTTGAAAATACACATGAGGAAAAAAGAAAAAAATTGATGGTATTTAATTTTGTTGGACCAGCATCCATACGTAGTAATAAATAATATTTTTTTTATCAGATGACCAACTACTCTATTGTGGTTCTTTATTGATATCCAGAAATCAGAATGCAAGATATCAACACAATAGTTGAGAATACCACCAAAACTATTTTTTCGTTGGTTTACAAGACGTAGAGAAATTTTCTCTTCGCGAAAGGGTTTTAGGTTTCAGTCTTATTCTTACTTGTAAATAAAGAATAATATTTAATATTGAAAAAAAAATTTACTCACCAAGAAAATTAAACACTAAGCCACGTTTAGATAGCGACATAAGCCATTCTTAGATAGATATAATTATTCCAATATTGGTAACTATATATATCTGTGAAATAAAATATTTTTTGTTTGGTTGTATTGATAATTATTCTCATCGAACAGTGTAATAATAAAGCTTTTGGTTGATCATAGATAAGTTGCGGATAAAAAACGAATAAGATGTGGATGAAGATTTGAAAAAAATGATTTGATATATAACCAACCTAATTTATAAGAGGTGATGAAATATGATTTAGAGCCCCCGTATTTTAGTGGAATAAAAACGGTAAAGTAACAAGGGTTGTTCATGTGGGACTTGGAATTCCAACACCATGTTGTTCCCACGTATCGTAACATATCTGCACACCTATTCCTTTCAAATAAACAGGTTTCGTTAGGCTTATTCAATGGTTCGGTCTTGGTGATAGACTGATTGTTAAAATGAAGTATTTGTGTATATTCAAGTACCTTACTATAAGAATTAGGTCTCACGGCCGCCGTTACGGGGGTCATGGGGTCTAATCAGGTGCCGAACATCTATTTTTCATGATTTTAAAATCGATTTTTACTTATTCTATACTAATTCACATCTATTATTCAGCACCGCGTGATCAGGTGCCAAGAATCTCTAACATTATTTTCACTCACAACTATTTATCATGCAGGTAGTGATGTCACTGTGTTTTTAAACTAAACATTGGTTCATGCATCTTTGTGTATTTAAAACTGAAAAATGGTTCACATATTGCATCAGTCACCTTTGGCATCAACTGAAAATAAAAAAAATAAAAAAAATCCACCGAAATTTCAGCCGAGCACCAACACTCACTGTCTTAGATCTACCAACCTAGCAAACTCAGTCTCTCTCTCTCTCTCTTTCTCTCTTAAAATAATAATAATAATAATAAAACTCTCTGTTTCAGTTATAGTGGTCCAGGGCCAAGAAGAGGGAGGGGACGATGCAAATAATGGACTGCGAAGGACCACCCGACATCACTCACTGACATTTTTATTTTTATTTTTATTTTCAAAGTGTACAATGTACATACATTACATGATCACGTTAATCGATTCTTTCTATTTTCAGTGAAATACTGGAATTCAAACACTCTCAAATGTATATATCAATATGGGAAGGCCATTTTGAATCAAATTCGGAATCTTTGATGATTATCATCGTTTTTGTTTTTATATATTTATTTTAAAAGAAAGAAAGTTTGTACGGGGCCAATCAAGTTGCATCCTTTGTTTTCGGGCGGCATAAGATCCATTTTTAATTAATTCAACCTGGTCCTATCCCTAATTATTACTGGCCTTTATTTCATCTCTTGCCAAAACAAAAACATGCATTTCACATTGGGCATTGATACACTGTCCCCTTACTGTCCCCTTTTTGTAGTCAGATGTACAGTTCCATTAGCTAGTATAAAAATTGTGTATTCAATTTATATGAATGTGTGTTTTGTTTTTATAAAAATTTATATTTCATTATCTACTATTATATATTTTTTAAAAAAAATTAAAAAAAATGTGTCGATTGTAAATGAAATTGTAAAAAACACTGAATATAATATTTTATTTTCAGAGGCCAACCTATATACATGGAAAATTTGTGGGAAAACGCTATGTCCCTCCTAAAGGATTGGGGGAAGTTCATCGTGGGTGCTAAAGCGGTAATCGTCACCGGGGGATGATCATAGTCGATGAATGTCCGAATAAGCGGGAGGCACGGGAATCATCGATCTTAGACATGCGGCGTGGGGGTGGCACATCTCGTGTTGTTGTCGCATTGCGCGTGGTGCCTGTTTGGTTTGGGTGCCTTTATGTTTCTTCTTTTACCTCCCGTATGGGGTGTGACATTGAGTTATTCGCTCCTGATAGCTATACTATGATAGATAATAATTCAGACTGAATAAACAATTTTTTGTTTGGTTGTATTTTCTGTTATTCTCATTGGAAAACGTAAAAATGATTTTTTTGTTGTTTGATTCATCTTGGATAAAGTGATGATAAATGGTTGATAAGGGATGAATAAGAGTTTATGACTTTTTAAATGACAACTATACCCCTGGGAATAGTGTGAGAAATGTATGATTGATGTGATAGATGTGACAGTTTTTGAAATCTGTGTGAGACTGTTAGGTGAGATAAATTTTTTAAAATGACAGAGAAGGGTATTTTTATCCATTAGCATAAAGAAGGCCTGATAAGCAATTCTAACATTTCCTTATAATAGTTATCAGGTCTTATCCTCGCTTATCCAGACATAACTATCGGGGTTTATTCTATCAAAACAAACAACTTTTTTTTACTATCCTCCTGTATTCTTCTTTATTTTGGGCTTATTTCTCCCGCCATACGGGGGGTTAGTGTTTTGGGTTGATCTGGCTTTGAGTGTCCATTTGCGAACTCAACCCGAGCAACTTCTACTCTATTCTCCCCCATTCAACCCATTTGTAACCATGCTGAATTATAAATGAATTGCCAGTTTTCAAAAAATATTTTACTTTCATATTTGAGCTGAGGGCAAGCAGACGTTTTATGGCTTATATCTAAGGGTGTATAACTATTACTGGCATTTATTTCATCTCTTGCCAAAACAAAAACATGCATTTCATATTGAGCATTGATAGCATTGTTCCCTTTCTGCAGTCTGGTTTATAGTCAATCAGTATAAAAACTGTGCATGTATGATATATGAGTATATTTTGTTCTTAAAAGAATATGCTTTATTAGATACGCATATATAATCTTAAAAAATTTAAAAAGCATGTGCCTATTGAAAATGAAACGGTAAGAAAGACTTGAGTGTGATTTTGTCTTTTCATATTAGAGCTGAGGTACATCGTTTATTTTGTGAATAAGTCCCGGATAACCTCGGATAAGGGATAAAGGGTGTTTGAAAACCCTGGATAACCACTGATAAAGTATGCCAGAATAAACTGGTATAAAGTGGTATATGGATTCCAACCAACCCCTGAAATTAAAGTTATTCTAGGTTATTCCACCCAAAGAATATGTGGGCCCACTGTCAAATCAACTGTAATCACTTCTTATAAATCACCTGTCAAATCAACTATTATTATTTTTTCACCTTTTATAAATCCTTATCCATACTTTATTCACATTTTACCCAAACAACAAAACATTTATTCTTATGTTTACAAACAAGAATAATTCAAAACACAACCAAACACAAAAATCACTTTATCCTTATTTATATTTACTTATGCTTAGATAAATATATGCCCAAGAATAAATCTTATTCTCGTTCCAAACGGGGGGTTAAGGGTGTCTAAATGGTCATATTTATTGGGGTCAATAGGCTAAGAAGTCAATAGCTAAGCCTGTCAATTATCAGAAAAAAAATCTGTATCCGATCCGAATCTGTATCTCAAAATTTTTGGATCATATACGGATATGCCTGTATCCGATCCGAAAAATATTCGTATCCAAAAATATTATTATATTATTATTTATTTAATTATATATTTATATTTTTTGAATTAGTTTGAGTTTTTATTTTTATTTTTACTCTTAAGCATGTAATGTTTTATGTATATACTTATAATTTTATATTTTATACAGAGTAATTATTAGAATTTTTTACATATTTCAAATATTATATATATGACTTTTATTTTTGGATTTTTTATCTTTGAATATTTTAATAATTCTATATTTATTTTGAATTTTTGGATATTTTAAATAATTATTCGTATTCGAATTCGGATTTTCGGATCGGATACGGATACCCACTTTCAATATCCGTCGGATATCGCATATGAATATTTTTTCGGATATCCAGTTCGAATACGGATACAGATATGGGTCTATCCGATTCATATCTGTCTGATTGACAGGCTTATCAATAGCCCAGTAGACCCAATGATAGTAAGTGTGATAAGGTGAGACCAAACGAATAATTTAATCCCACATCACCTAACAAGTGGTGAAGTGGGATGTCTAGTGCTTATATGTAAGCACAAATCTTACATATGGACGCGTTTTAAAACATGCCCCTAGGACAAAATGGACACTATTACACGTGTAAGCTTGAGCGTTACAATTGATTCAAAGCATGTCCATTATGCGATGTGTCATGCTTTGGACCCCACACGTATGGCCCCATAAGGGAGGTTGAGCTGGACCAAGAGGCCAAGAGCCCAACAAACTTAATCAGATGGATGTCTAGTGCTCATATGTAAAAGAGAAAGATGTAGGAGATAATTCAAAATTTGGCCCAACCAACATTTAAGCTTCCCAACTCCTCACCCAAAAGTGATAGAATAGCAAGTTTTCTTATTATACATTGATTTAAAATTATTTGTTAAAAAATCGATTAAATTTTAGATTTTGGGATTAGAACTCATTACTTTAGGTTTAAAAGCCAAATACGCTATATAAAAAAAAATGTCTCATGTCATCATGGGTACCTCCCTTAATTCGTAACAAAAAAATGTTGTAATTAGAGTAGGATATATACAAAGAAGTGTCACATGGAGGGTTCATTTGGAGGCTCCACGTATAACATATTCGTCCATTAAAATCAGTTTCACCTCTTATAGGAAGTCCAGCATCTGATCTGATCATTCATATATAAGTGCAGCATATATACTTGTGGAAACGCATGTTTTGTTTCAAGTTCAACATTAAATTTATATTGAAAAAAGGAAAAAAAAAAAAAACAAGAAATAGCGTTTAAAAAATTGATTAAACTCATAATCAAAGAGTTCTATTTGAATTTGTGTATGTTTACGAAATGATTTTCAAATATCTAGTAGACTGAATCATGAATAACGGTCATGGAATACAATATTCCCTCGACATATTAATTATGCAAAGAAGAAAAATGTTAGACTCAGTGGGGCTGGTTTGGTAAGATGAGAAATGGTGGGATAAGAGGTATTTACGGGGATAAGTAACTGGGAGGATAACTTATCTCCATTTGGTATAAAAAATTATCAGAATAAACTACAGACAGTTGTCCTAATTTTGAAATGAAAATGAGGATATTTTGTTTTATCTAAGGCCTAGTTTGGTAAATGAATAAATTTTAGGATAAGTTAGCCTAATTTATGGGGATAAAAAAATCATTATTTTTATCTAGATTTACATTTGATAATGCATTTTATTATCTCCATTTTTGTGTTCTTATCATGTACTTTGCATTTTGATCACATGATCTAAAATATGGGATAACTTAAAAAAAAATTTAAAATACCAAGTATACTATTTCTATTAATGGGGCATTAATATTGTTGGTTTTGGTTTCATAAAGTTCTTGGTTTTGTTTTATTGGGAAGAACTGTCATAAATGTTGTCCATGTTTTGCAAACTGAGGTTAAAAATGGGTATAAAGTTTGTTCCACATTTTACCTAAAACAAAATATTCCCACTTTTTCTCTCAAAATACGGATAATTGTCCATGCTTTATTTCTTTTCTTTTTTTTTCTTTATGCCATATGGGATAACATATGATTTAACCCAACTATTTTCTTATCCCAACCCTTTATCCCAATGCCAAAACAGGCCTAAAAGCTGGGATAACATGTATCTCTACTTTTGTCCCAATTTTGACAAATATGAATATGAAAAAAATTGATAGGCTTTTAATCCCTTAAAATTAGGACAACTTACCCTAAAAATTTTAACCAGTTTATTTTATCAACTAAAACTCAGACACAAAATGTTTTTATTTAAAAAAAATAATAAACATCATTTAATGAAATATATGCTTTGATAAAAAATGTATATCTCTTTATTTTAAATTGAATTAACTTATTTTTAATAAGTTAAGAAAATATTTAATAAAGTATAAAATATCTAAAAGGGTATATGCTTCATTAGATTTCTAATGAGGTATAAAGGATTGTATTTTAGACCGAGAAAAAACTGACAGCACTCTTTAGAACCATGTTATGGGTAGGCTCACATTTTTATTTGTTAAAAATAATAATAAACTTTAATGATGCATATATATATATTCATCATATATTGAATGAATCTATTGAGGCATATGCTTTCATTTACTGTATATATTTTTATTGTGTACTGAACGGACCTGTTGAAAACATGGAAAAAAAAAAAAAAAAAAAAAAGACTAATGAAGTATATATATCTCATGTAAAGAGATGGGATTATTTGTGAAACCATCCCTGTGGATTGTTTGTAACAGTGCTTTTATTTAAATGGATAAATGCAGAATCTGGTGAAACAAATATACCAATCTGAATGAGTCCCAAGTGTTTGATCACATTTTAAAAAGTCGCTTGGCTCGAGGACTGACCAGGAACGAGAGAGCGCAGTTGAACGCTTTGATAATTGTGAAACAAATATTTTCTAAAATGTTTCATACTTTTTATAATTATTAATAATAATAAAGACTAATCATTCAGTTACGGGTCCAAATCCCTCAATTAACATACTTATTATAATTATATTATTATCTTATAATTACTGTTTAATTTCAATTGAATCTATTATTATTAACACAGTTGTTTTCTTCACTTTAGGCCTGGTGCTTTTTTTTTTCAATTTTTTGTGTTATTATCGTTAATTTTGCATTTGGATTACATAATCTAAAACATGTGATAACCTTAAAAAAAATTGAAAAATAATAAGTTTATCATTTCTATTAATGGGTTATTAATATTGTTGGTTTTGATTTCATGAAGTTTTTAGTTTTTGTTTTTCTGAAAATGACAGTCATAAAAATTATCAATATTTTACAAAATACGATTAAAAAATGGATAAAGTATATTCCATCTTTTACCTAGAACAATATATCCCTACGTTTCTATTAAAATATGAATAATAGTCCATATTTTATGTCTTATAGGATAACATGTGATTTAATTCAATTATTTATTTATTCCAACATCTTATTTCAATACCAAACCAGGCCTTAGTGAATAGACAAATGGTTGGAGCACCATCCACTTGCTGACTTGCTGTAAGTCTCACACCTAGTGGTGAACCATCTTTTTTTGGTTTTGTATAAAGTTGTTTAATGAACTAGGAAATCTCTAACATACAATAATAAAAGTAAAAATAACCAAAAAAATCATCAAAATAATAGAAATATCCAAATCAGTCATTTTTAAAAATTCTATCTAAAAAAGTCTCATTTCACAATTTTACAAAGAAAAATGATTTGACTACTCTTATGTTATCTACTATTTAAACACAATCACACATATTTAATTTTTTAAGATCCCAATTAAAGAATATTAATTAATAAATAATAAAATACTTTTTTATTTGTGCATGAAATTTTTTTTTTGTATATCTAAATACATCAGTAAGAGTTCAATTTTATAAAAAAAATTTCTTTATAAGATATTTTTTAGATATTTCTAAACTTTGTAAAATATTTTGATGCATTTATATATGTTTAATATTATACAGAAAAAAATTTATGCAAGATATTTATAAGATATAAATAACAAAAAAAAATTAAAATGTTAGGAAAAATAAATAAAAATCTTGTAAATTTAAGAAATTGACAATTTTTACAATGTTAACATTTTTTATAACATAACAAAAAAATTTAAAATGAAAATTATTTCTTGTATTAATATTATTTTTCAATTAAATGATGGTGTGAAAAATTTAAAATATGGTGAGAGAGAGTTTAAAAATTATAAAAAAAGGTTTTTAATTTTTAGTCCCTGTAAACTACATGATTTAGCGATTGATCCCTCACTTCTTCATATTTCAGTTGTAGTCCCTAGATTTTAAAGATATGTTTCTTATTAGTCCCTAGAAGGGACCTATTACTAAATTATTTGGTTTTGTTTTTAGTCCATCGGAGGGATTAAAAGGAACATATCTTTTAAATCTTAGGACTTAAACTGAAATATGAAGAAGTGAGAGATCGATCACTAAATCATGTAGTTTATGCCTTTATGGGGACTTAAAAATAAAAAAAAACCTACAAAAAATGTTATTTGCTTCATTTTAGGTTATAAGATTGTTAAATGGAACTTTTATAAAAAGAATTTTAAAACTGACCATTTTGGGTATTTTTTTATTTTTAAAAGTCTTTTTTTGTGTATTTTTTTCATAATAAAACACTAATAATAATACATAAAAAAAAGTTTTGATCAACACAGAAAATGTTTGAACCAGTGATCCCCAACTGATAATGTGCCCTGGCACCGACCAGGCCTGGGGAGATGGGTGTGTTTGTGCATAATGGAAAGTGTAGGAAAGTGAGAGAAAGTAAAAAAATTTCCATTTGACTATCCAAAAGGCTAGTATTTGTGCCAAACAAAGTAAAGAAAAAATTTTCCATCATTTTCCCTCTCTTATTTCGTTTTATTAGAAAAAGTAAAAAAAACTTTTCCCTTCCCCATAGGTGAGAATTTGAGGAAAAGTCATGATACCCAGGCCCCATAATATAAGCCCCACTCACAAGCCCCATGAGGTGTCATCATTTCATTGGTTGGTTTTTTTGTTTGTTGATTTTTTCAAAAAATGGTAAAATGATAAAATACAAATTTGCTTTTCATTAAAAATTTATCTTATTAACCCAAATCCCTCCATTTTCTCTATTTAGTTATGACTCTTCCATGAAAATCTTAAAATTATTTAGTTTGTTTACATTTATATTCAATCTTATCTTATTGATTTTAAGACTTAGTGTTTTCTAAATGTTTATCAAACAATTTAAAATGATTTGGACGTTTGGATATTCTGTTTCACCAAAAAAGAAAAAGATCGGACGGTTGTTATTCAAATAGTTTGAATAACAACCGTTCGATCATTATCTAAATTTTAAAATTATTACTTAAATTATAATTGAACCTAGATTACACCAAAAATTACCGAAATTGTTTTCATTAAAATCCTTCAAATCATTTTCTCTAGGTAGTTATTGTATTCAAATTTAAATAAAAAACACATATAGTTAACATATGAAACTGTTACATTTTATATTGGTAGTTATAAATACATTTCTTAAATGTTTACATCTCTCACAACGATTTGTTACATTTATATAAAAACTGTTACATTTATATAGATAGAACAAACAATTATATTTACCTAAATGTCAAACAGTTACATTTACTATTTAAAATTATCTATTTCAATTTCTAGTGCACTGCCTTCCAAAGAAAATGTATCAGAATCCTCTGTAAAAGTATGTACTTCACTGTTACATTTATACGTCATTTCTATTTGCATTGTTAAAAGAAATGCACAACATGAGATAATGTTACATTTCAGAGTGTTACATTTATGAATGTAACAAAATTGTGTAAATGAATATCCGAGTTCGGGAGTCTAATATAAACATCACACGAACCAGTAATAATTAAATGTAACAATATCAAAATTACATTTATGAAATTATAACGAAACAAATATAAAAAAAAGTGTGAAATAGTGATCAAAACATAAAAAAAAATTCATTTTTTGAATTGAAACATGTAACATAGATTGAATATTTGATCATTAAAAATTTAATTTCAAATTCGATGTGACTTTCATTCAATAAGATAAATAAAAAATAAAAAAAAACAATTGACAAACCTGATCCGAAAGAGAGATCAATTTCGGGACTGCTACAAATAAATTATAGGGATTAATGATTTTACACAATGCAAGGAAGAAGAAATACAGTAATTAATGAAATCTCCACAATCCTATGAATAAATCAAACCATTTTCCTTGTTTAGAGGTGGTTATCAATTAGAGGGTATAATAGGTAATGTCCTATTGCCACATCATGGGGCCTGTGATGGGACCTGAAAAATTGGGGTCTAGGAATCATTATTGTTTGAGGAAAAGTGATAGAAATTTTTTTCACTGTATACACAAACATCATGAAAGTTGATCAAAGATAAAATCTTTTACTTTCTACCACTTTCTCTTTAACCCAAATTCCTACACTTTCTTTCATTTTCTTGTTATTTATTAGATGCAGGTTCCTCGATTATCTCCATAAGCTCTCTTACATTAAACAAAATACATGAAGAAAACCATAAAAAGTAGTTGAGATTAGACTGACCACATTGAATCTAACGCTTTGGATAACCATGACCAGTAAAAAAACGAGAGGGGAATATTTTAGACAACATCAAACATTCTCGAAATAATAAAAGTATACTATATAGATAGATCTTCACTCGATATACTTGTGTGATTCCTGCATGTACTTTTACAGCCATGTTTGGATTGAGAATTAAATTATTATGAGATTTATGATTATTCTAATATATATAAAGAATAAATAAATTTTTATTTAGTCGTGTTTTTAATTATTCTTGTTCGAAAGTATAATAATAAAAAAAAATTGTTTGATTGACCATAAATAAATTGTAGATAAAATGTGAATAAGGTGTGAATAAGAATTTATAAAAAGTGAAGAAATAATAACAATTGATTTGACAGTAAACTGAGTGGAGCTAACATATTTAAATGAATTGAATAACCTGGAATAACTTAATTCCAGAAAATAACATGAATAATTATATCACTTTATACCAGTTAATTATAGCATACAGATTCTCACAACCTTTTAAACACCCATTTTATCACTATTACATTTTGTCCTTATTTATTCCACCTTTATTTCCTCACTTAAGGTTTTCTAAACGGGTTTTTTAGTTGTATTAAATCTGATGAAGTTTAAAGGAAGGAAAATGATATGTTCAGAGTCGTGTGGGCTTTCTGTGGCCCTCATTGATTTTCTTTCTTTTTTATAATATATACAACCATCCATTAAAATGTATATTATTATATTCATTGAATATATATATAAAATGTAAGATGTGTTATTATATTTTTTTCATTGAAAATGAAAAAAATTAATTTCCATACACTACAATAATGCAGTATACATTGTGATAGTATAATGTATGTTACGCTATCACAGTTTGTAAACGCGTTGCTAGGCTGTAGACAACACTGAAAAATAGACTAAGTACATCAATGCTAAAATAAAAGGAAAAAATTACAGTTCCATGAAACTTGTTAGGCACCTGCACTCATTATAACAAGGCATATACATTATTTTAAAAAAATCACATTGTATAAATGAGTTTATACAATTCATTGTAGTACAATTCATTTTGTTATAAAATTAATATCACATCAAATGAGATATACTATTTTTTAAAAAATATAAAGGATGCATATATTATATTTATGTAAGGTAGAAAACAAGCCGCGTCCAATATTTTTCAAAAAAATAAAAAAAAATTTATTTTACCACTTGGAATCCTATTTTTCTGATCTTTCTGATGAGATCTTCTGTGGTAAAATCACATAGAAAGCCTGTGGTAGCTAATAAGAGGCTACCATGCATGTAATAGTAAGAGTGTATAAAAAGGGTGAACATAATTTTGGATGAACTCAAAAAAGTGAAAAAATTTGGGTCGCCATAGGCTTTCTATGTGGTTTTACCTGAGAGGATCTGCACTCCCTATTTTTTGTTTTGTTGTATTGAGTCTCTTTCACGGTCTTAAATACAATACCATATATACCTCGTTACTCTCCTCCACTCATTGTAATAGGTATATACCTTATTAGAATTGGTACAGTATATGTTTCATATTTTATAAAAGTACATACATCATTAGAGGATATATATGATTTTTAATAAAATAAAAACTTTGCGTTTTGGACTCTAAAATTGGTTGAATGTACATTTTCCTTTCTAAGCTGATATATTCAGTCCGTTTTGTTGCTTGTTTTGCTACCCCATGCACTATGATAGCTCAGTACACTATGTTATCATATTGTATGAGGTTCTATCAGGGCCGGCCTTGGCCTAAGGCGACCAAGGCAATTGCTTAGAGCTCTCACCCAATGAGGAGCCCCAATAACCACATGATCGATGTAATAAAATAAATGAACGACGAGATGTGCCACTTTTCTTCATGAATTAGTTTCTTAATATACATTCTTTTTCAAAATCAAACCTAGAATTTCTCTCTCCTTAAATTTCTCTAACTATAATGACACCATCTCCCTCTCTATATATCTCCCTTCATGGTCCTTTCGGTTTATGATTTTGTAACTTTTTCATTCCATTAAAATTTATATTTTTTTTTTGTTTCTTTCAGACTTAAATTATTATAAAATACTGTATATTTATTTTATAATATTATTATAGCTCGCCTAGAGCCTAATAAAAAATCAATTATCAGGGTTGACCCTGAGCTCTATCATGATGAATGGAGTAGAAAATTTTTAATTTTTTCAAATATGTAATGCAACGAGAGAATGTATAATTTTTTTTTAAAAAAAAAGTAAAACGATGTGAGTACAAATGGGGATGCACAAGGGATTGACGTATCATTTTTCTTATTATTTTTCTTCAAATTTCGCGTGGGTTTTATGGGTCAAGAGTTCTGGTCTGGATTGGGCTTGGGCTCGATCAGCTGATTTTGTGGGCGCCTAGGTTTGTCAATCACTTTTGAAAAAAAACAACTTTACTAATAAATTATATATATATATATACTTAAAAATATAAAACTAAAATATAAACAAAATAAATTGAATGGATAAAGTAATTTCATATCCTGCATCATGTATATGATCACTAGTTAAGACTGAAATGATTTTTGAAAACACAGTTTGGGTAACTCTGATTTGTAGAAAATAAAAAACTATAAATATATTTTCAAACATGAAAAACTTTGTATAATTAATTGAAAAATGTGACTCACATTTTCAGTTATAAAGCTTATTTCAAATAGCTTTTCAATTAAAAAAAAATTTGTTCTTCTACAAATTAATTTTAAAACAAAAAATATGATTTTTGATAATCAAGCCATGTTCCAAACGCACTCTAAACAACATATTTACTAAGCCAATATAAAGAAGGATTCAGTAATATTCATTTGAACATCCAAGACAATTGAACAATCTTAAAGTTAATAATAAGGGTAAAATCCATATAACCCCCTGCAATCTTCATATATCCATATAAAACCCCCTGTAAGATTACACCCCAAAATCCATATAACACCCTCCGTCCGCCTTCCGTCAATCGAGTTAATGGCAATGAATTTATACAGGGGGTTATATGGATTTAAGCCAGATTATAGGGGGTTATATGGATTTTTTTTTTCCTAAAAAAGGGATTTCTAAAATAAATCTTTTTTTTCTCTATGTGTGGTTTAAAAATTGAGCTGTTTAACATTTACTTTTGAATTTTTTTTCAAGATACCATGCACCTTTAATTTTAATAAAAGAAAATGGTTATTTAAATCATAAACACATACAAGATCACCCACTAAATAGATATAAGTAAAAGAGATATATATTCTATCTCTTGGTATTTTAAAAAAGAACTCAAAATTACTCATCCACATACAGTTTATCCCCAACAAAAATCACTCTCATGACACAAACACAAGATGTGCCCCAAGATTTAATAAAAAGATAAAACTCATTCTCTTGGCATTTCTGAATTTTTAGAAAAAAAAATTTCAAAAACTGTCACATCTCTCATATCACACAAACATCTCTCATACTTATTCCCAACACAAATAATTTATGCATGGGTATACTTGTCATTTAAAAAACCATAAACTATTATCCATCTCTTATCTACTATTTATTCTTATTTTATCCAAGGTGAATCAAACAATAAAAATATTAATTTTACGTTTCCCAATGAGAATAACAGAAAAGAAAACAAAACAAAGATTTACAATCCATTAGATGTTAATGCATGTAAATGTTAATTTACTCCAGTATTAATGTGCCAGGGTATTGGTTATGAAATCACATGCCATAAATAAAAAAAAAATTTGGGAAAAATTCATATAACCCCCTGTAATATGGCTTAAATCCATATAACCCCCTGCATAAATTCATCGCTGTTAACTCGACTGATGGAAGGCGGACGGAGGGGGTTATATGGATTTTGGGGTCTGATTACAGGGGGTTATATGGATATATGAATATTACAGGGGGTTATATGGATATATGAAGATTGCAGGGGGTTATATAGATTTAGGTCAGATTTCAGGGTGTTATATGGATTTTTCCCTAATAATAATAATAATAATAATAATAATAAATCCATACAACCCCAAGAAATTTGATTGAAATCCATATAACCCCCTGTAATCAGACCCCAAAATCTTACAATGGATATATAAAGATTACAGGGGGTTTCTGAATAAAATTTTCGTTAATAGATGATGAATATTTTGTTAATATTTCATTTGGTTAACCCTGACTAAAGACACAATATACTAAAAAACCACTACAATCTGTTAAAAATGCGAAAACTAATATGAAAATGACAATTTTATTCTTTTTAGATATATTATAAAACTCTATCTGGAAAGCTAAAATCGTCATTTATAGAAGATTTTTCATATTTTTAGTACATTGTAGGGTTTTTATGGTATACTATGTTTTCTACCACGGTTAACCAAGCATAATATTCACAAAATATTCATCATCTATAAACATAAATTTTATTTAGGGGGTTATTTGGATTTACTAGGTGTTTTTAGGGGGTTATATAGATTTTAAAAAAAATTAAGGGGTTATATGGATTTTTCCCTAATAATAAATATAATTGTTAAACGAAAATGATACTTTAGGATCACTGATTTAACAAATAGAAAGAAACCAATAAAAAAAACTTTGATTTTCTATGGATTTTAGAGATAAATTCTTGATAAAATATAACTTATTCAGTTTTTTATGTCAAGGAATGCCAACATTAATTTGTTTTTAATGTTAAAAAAAAACCCAAGATGCATAATATCATCCACAAACCAAGTGCACCGAACATATTCTGTTTCAAACAACAAAAAATAACATAATTGGTTTTATGTACACAAAAATCATAGGAATGAGGGCTGATAACTGAGTTATTCGAGTTGTCCTAACTAGTACTATGTTACTTTTTCAAATGTAGAATATACTAAGTTAGGGTAGTTTAGATTAGGTTTTAAAAAATGGAACTATATATAAATACATACATATAATTAATTCTAATATGTACTTTACTTTTTGTAGAGAAATGTATTTCACAAAATATGTATATATCTTTAGCTCTCGTATGTATAATGACAAACCATTCTGAGATAGATATTTTTTTAATATAGATAATGGATAAGTCATTTTTTTGCTTGGTTGTGTTTTTAGTTATTCTCGAAGGGAAATATAATAATGAAGCTTTTGTTGTTTAGTTGACCATGCATAAAATGTTGATAAAATATAAATAAGTTGTCGATAAGAATTTATAAAATGTGAAAAAATGATTTAACATGTATCTCTTGATTTATAAAAGTGATGATAGATGATTTGACATGTGCCTCCCTATTATGTTAATGGAATAGAGTGAGTGCAACAACATAACTTTAGGGGGACCCAAAATACTAATATAAACTTATTCCCACATATACTAACATAACTATACATATTTATTCATTGCAAACAAATATGTTTTTGGGCTTATTCTCTCTTATTCCTCTCTATTCCCCTTTTATTCCAGTACCCAAACAAGGGTAGTGAAATCAGCACTCAATTCGTTTTCACGTCGATCATCTATAACCTTATCAAAATGCTGAAAGAAACGCAAGGATCGTGTTTTAAGTTCAACTAGCGTCTTAGAAGAGCATTGAAGCTTTCACTACGTTGTGTACTCCTCATGTCCGCATAGAATGTGTCTCTCCCATACACTAGAGCTCATTTCTCCTTTTTAGCAAAAGTTTGTTGTAGCCACTTATTACCTTTAAGATTGCATTTTTCAAGCATCACTTTTCAAGCATCTTGGAACTCGTCCTCCATCTCGTACCTGTAAATACAGGCATATAAGTCACTTTTGAAACCTTCGATAGCATAAAGATGTCCAAGATGCTTTGTTGCATTTTGAGTCAAGTGTTACACACATAGCCAATGACGAATCTTCGGTAGAACAACTGAAATAACTTTGGCGATCGCAGTTGACTGACCTGTTAGAATAGTCTTAGGACGTCTCCCTGACATTGCTTGAAGAAAGCTTTCAAACAACCAAATAATTGAGTCAACCATCTCATCATACAATAATGCACCACTAAAAATAATTGTTTCCATTAGTATTCACTCTAACGAATGGTGCAAATGGCCTTCCATGATTATTTGTACGATAGATCGTGTCGAAGCAACTTATATTACCATAATGTGCATAATCGACAATAGACCTAGCATTAGCCTAAAACACATTAGTTATTTGTTCATCATCATCAAGTTCCATTGAGTGATAGAAAGATAGATTTTGCTTTTGCTTATTATTGAAATACGGAATCAAAGCACCTGTAATTCCATTCTCCATTCTTGTTTCCCTTTGGGTGCGCAGGTCTTCACATCATTCAAAACAAAACCAAAATTCTTTCTACCTCCAACTTGTCCACTCATCAAATCCATAACTGTCTTTGGTGCTAATCCTGAACCATCTATGATATCAACCTGAGTAACTTGAGCATTTCCAATATTTTTATGTTATCTTAAATTATGGCACAAAGGGGTCTGTCGGTATCGGATTTCGGAAGGAAAAGGGGATGAAAGGGGTTCCTTCCCTTCCTTCCTCCTCGGCTCCTCCTCCGGTGGTATGTGGTGCGTGCGTGGGGGTTCTTCAGAGGCTTGGATCTGGAGAGTGCGCCTTGGCGGGCTCGGTCGGATCGTCTCTCGGAAGGGGGGAGGTTTTTTTCGTTCCTAGCTGAGGCAATCGACGGGTCCTCAGGAGGATTCAGGGGTTGTTGTTATCGCCACCTGCTTTTTCTCAAAAAGCATGAAAAGTTAGAGCGGATTTTATCGCTTTCGTGGGGAGTTTGTGGGGTCTCCGTTCTGAGACACGGATATGCCGTACATAGAGGTGAAGATAGGGATCCTCTTCTGCTTCGGGAACCTGACTAAAGGAGAATTGGGACTTGAGGTGGGCTAGGGAAGGGCCGGCTAGTTGAATTTAGCCGCCTGGTGGGGGCGGCTAGTTGGGAGTAGCCGCCTGGTGTCTGGTTCAATTTGGGCTGAACCTGGGTAGGGTTTGGTTTTGGTTTTGGTTTTGGTTTTGGCAGAGGTTAAACTGGATTTAACCTGGGCTTTGGAGAGTGGATTTGGAGAGTGGTTTGGTGTAGGAAATGGGTTTCTCTCACTTTTCTCTCGAAGGGTTTGAATTGGTGGTGTGGCTTGATGGTTGGGAATGTGGGTGGTCGAGGGTTATTGATGGGTATTGAATGTGAATTCTATATGATTGATGATGTTAGTAGCCCCCCAATTTATAGTAAAAATGGGGTATGGGAATGTCCACTGGACAATAGATCAAAATGGATAATAAGGTGCTTGATTTGACCTCCCCTTAGATCTTTGTTCTCTGACAGTGTCCAGGTGAGGGGTGGCTAATGGTATTTAGCCGCCCAGTGAGGAGCGGCTACTCTCAGGTAGCCGCTCCCATCATACCTGCGATATGTCCCATCTCTGACAAGCAGTGGCTTGGGTCGGTTACTAAGGATGAACCGGCTGAGATGGTGCGGCTAGAAGGGACAATCTGCCGCAATCATGCTTGCTTTATGTCCCATCCAAGAAGGTGGTTTGGGGTCGGTCAGGGGGGCGGCTAGTTGAAACTAGCCACCTGGTATGGGGCGGCAACTCTCAAGTAGCCGCCCTTGTCCAGGCTCATAGATATTTCTAAGTCTTGGACTTTAGGGTTTTCGGTTTCGGTTTCTGAGGGAGTTTTCTATTGAATGTCCAAATGTGGTTGTTTCCAATATTACTTGAAGTAAATTTCTTTTCTTTGGACGGTCAAAATTAGGGTATCTACAGGGTCAACACAAGATCATGATTGTGATTATCTTCAAATTTGGTGACATGATAAGCACCAAAAGATAGATAAATGATCACCATATGTGCCTCACATCCTGTTCTTGTATCGGACTGTGGCCGCAAGACTTTTCACTTATCAACCCTTTCCTCTCTTTTTTGGAACAACATAATTTTTGCTTTCACTCTATGTCATTGGCCTTCTAGGCATTACTTCTTTGGATGCTAAATCCAACTGGTCTTGCATATGCGTTGTAAAATTGATAGGTACTATCTTCGGAATCAAATACCATACCAACTTCTGGCACACTATTATAACTACATTCATCAACAAACTCATTGCCTCCTTCCAAACTAATAGAATATTCATCTTCAAGAAAAAGACATAATTTAGAACATAAATATACATTGACATTAAATTAACAAACATAATAGATTCAATATTCACCATAAAAATTATCCGTAAAACCCATAACTAGATGTGTAAAAAGAAGAACAAACCCATAAAAAATCTGCTCTGTTTAGAAGAAGAAAAAAAACCCATAGATGTGTAGAACCCATAAAACCCATAACTAGATGTGTAAAAAAAAGAACAAACACATAAAACCTATATAAAAAAAACCTATTTTGTTTAGAATAAAAAAATCCATAGATGTGTAAAACTCATAAAACCCATAACTAGATGTGTAAATAAAAGAACAAACAACAGCTTCATAAAACCCATAACTAGATGTATAAGGGTCGAAGAAAATATTTCAGATCAGAAGAAGATTGTGAGAGAATAGGGATTTTTTATTTTTTATTTTTAAGGGAGACGGTGAGATGCCAATGAGATGTTTCGAGACAACGTAAGAGGCACAAAAGTTCTGTTAGTTCAAACACCTGATGCTTACGTGCATCTTTAAGCCACGCATCGCGGTGTGATTTGTATAGGTGTTTTCAAGAGGTCACATATAGACTTCTGAAAAAATCAGGGGTTGTATGGATTTTGGGCAGTTTTTAGGGGTTTATATGGATTTTTCCATGTATAATAACAGATCTCCCTCATTAAAAACTTATTAAGGAAACCTCACGACCCTTAAAGGTGCCATCACTGCTTTAACTGAAACAACAAAGCACACATCACATCAGCACATCAGGTGGTTCCACCCTTTTTAGATTTTCTCTAACCTTTTCTGTCTTTTGTTCTTTCTGTTCTCCACTTTCAATCACTACAGTTATTTTATCATCTATGCTGACAACAGCCTTCTTGCAATACAAAAAAGGCAGCTTTTCACGGGTACAACAAACACTTGACACAGTCTGAGCAGAGGAGAGCATCTCGAAAAGATGGCGTCCTCTTCCACAATGTTAGCCTCTTCGAGACCCACCGCATCAGCTCTTCTGAACCGCCGCGGTCGACCCTCTAATGGGTTCATGCGCAAACGACAACTATCTCTCTCTGTCAGGGCGTCTTCGCCTTCTTCTTCTTCGTCTTCCATGGCTGTGGCCGAACCGGAGGGACTCAAGGTGAACTTCTTTCTTTCTTTGGATTCTGTCTTTTATTTTGAAAACAAATTGTGTGATTTATGTCTGGGTAGTGTAGATCAATTCAGTACCCACAAAGCCTTTCGAAGGGCAGAGGACTGGAACAAGCGGCCTGCGGAAGAAGGTGTCTCTGATTTGTTCTTCGCTCAATCTATTGCCAAGTTTTTATTGTGGAAACTGAAATCTTTTTTTTTGTTTTTTTTTGATGTTTGTTCTTTTGATCTTTGGAAAAGGTGAAAGTTTTTATGCAAGAGAATTACCTTGCCAACTGGATTCAGGTATAACTCTCTCTCCTCTCTGTGTGTGAGCGCTTAACATACTTTTGTTCGTTGAACTGTGTGTTTAGTACCTTCAGAATCCGGGTATTTATGTGGTTTAGATGATTTATTACAATTTTTGTAGGTTAAAAAGTTAATCCTAATTGTTGTCGCATCCTTCACACACAATATGGAAGTTTTTGCACGTATTTCTCATACTAAGGGCATGATATATTTAGAAAATAATATAGTTATCTCCATACTTTTACTATAATTATCTTGTATGATCTATAAATATATACTTATTGTACCGAATTGAACACTTTCTGAATATCCTTTGTATATGAACTTTTTACTATGCTTGAGAAAAGAATGTGTTTTCAGTAAAAGAATATTTGTTGGTCTGTTGCTTCAGGCACTCTTCAACTCTTTGCCTCCAGAGGACTACAAGAATGGGGTTCTGGTCTTGGGCGGTGACGGGCGTTACTTCAACCAAGAGGCTGCGCAGGTTTCTGCTCTTTCATTTTTCATTTCACTGGTGTTTTATGTCTTTGGTAATTTTGAAACATTAAATTTTCATTATCGCCAAATGCAGATTATAATCAAGATTGCTGCTGGCAATGGTGTCGGCAAAATTCTGGTTGGCAGGCGAGTTGGCTGAGCAATGTTTCTTTCATCTGCTTCTTTTTTATATTAGTTGTATATTTGTGGCTTGGTGTATCAATATTCGGTTGGTGAGTTCTCAAAGCTCATGGAGATTGTTACAATGAGATGGATTTTGATATTTTTGGGTTAGGACTGCCATTTGCTATAATCAAATAACTATGACATAACATAGATCTGATCATGTGAGGAGTAGCTGTATTTGGAAACACTAGTTCTTTTGGGATTTCTTGTGTCTATCATCATAGTTAGCATAATATTGATGTTATGAAGTTCTCACGTGATGACCACTTTTCTTAACCGGAAAGGCTTGCATACCAGGGTCAGGGGAGTTTGCATTGTGATTATTGTGTATGATCAGTCATCCAATGATACATCAGCTGCCCTACTTAAGAAATCCCCAAGGCTAGAACAGATATTGCATAATTTGGGGAGCATAAGTTCTTAACTTTCTTGTATTCTAATGATTGAAGAGAAATGGACAAGATTTTACTCAACAATTTTTGTGCTTGATTTTTTAGTTCTCTTCTGGCTCTTTTAAAATTTAAATTGTAAGGAGTTTCAAGTATCTTATATGGCTGTGAATGGGACAGATCTCAAGTGAAGGGGTGACTATGTTGTTAAATCCCATCTTCAATTATTACACCAAACCCCATGATTTTGAAGAATTTGGTCCTAGTTTGATGCAATTTCTCAACTCAGTTTAACTAAAGTGTGATGCATTTTCTTTAGGAAAACGGAGAGACTATTTGGATTTATTTATTTATTTTTTAATCTAAATCCGTATTACTGAATTTCAATAGTATATAGATGGTGTGTGTAGGTGATGTATGCCTATTCTGCAAGCTGTAGAATGCTCTTCAAGATATCTTTTTTAGGAATAGATTAACACCATTGATTTATTAAGCATTAACTACTTTTTGTACCTCTTATGACATGGTAATTCTGTATATTAGGTCTTTATCTTTATACCTTATGATGCCTTGATATTGACGTGGACATGGAAAGAAACAACTTTAAAAAGCACGAGACAAAATGAATATGGATTTTACAACTAATAATCTAAGTGTTTGACACTGGTACAAAATGTTATGATGCTACTATATTAGCAATTGATTCTGGAGTATCTGTGTATCATAGTATGTAACTGTATTCCTCAGAAATGTTATAGTATAACTTAATTTAGCCTTTAGAGGGAGGTTTTTACTGGAAGCCTCTTCTGATACAAGTAACTTGCATGACAATGACTGCCATTGATTATTCTGGAATACATTAGAGTTGGATCAAATTGAAAGCTGTTGTATGCACAGTTGGTTCTGTTAGATTCTATCTGCAATCTGTTAGTTTTATGTACAAAATTGATTGTTTGACATGCTTACAATTTTTACTTCCACATTAGACAGTTCTAAAAAAAAAACCAAAAATCGGTCATAACTGGTTGTTGCAAAAATTAGTGTATCTATTCGATCTGTTACTGTAACTCAAATGAATCCAGTTTTCTGATTTAAGGTTAAGAATCATTAATAATGGTTTTGATTCTTTAAATCATGCTTTCTGATGGGTCCAAATAGCGAAATAAAAAATCAATCGTGAAATATTCTCCAGAGCAATCATTATATTTTATTCTCATCTATTTATGAATGGTTTATCAAATGTCAAACCTATCTATTTCACAGTTTGCCAAGACTAGTGCTAAAATACAAGCTTGAGACTGTCAAACATCAATGCTTTCTTCAAGCCTGAGCACAATAGAATATTCTTCATAGAAATTGACTATAATGCGAAGGGTGGGAGGGGAAGGGATGTGGGAAGTGGGGGAGGGGGTGAGTAGAAACTGCGAAAGTCAAAAGTTGGGGTGGCAATTGCCCCTTTGAGCAATCTCACCACCTAACCCCATCCCCATCTCTACCTATGCATAATATTTCCACAACATAATCAATCCTTTGTTACTTTTAATTACGCATGCCTTGGAAGTGACCATTGTCATAAGTGATCATCGTTTATCTGTCACGAGCATGTCATGTAGTCTTCTTGTGCCACATAATTTGTAGTAGTAATAGTAATTATACAAAAAAACAAGTTTAGGAGTGTTTGACTCTATTTTTGAAACATAAGTCATCAAATTTCTCAAATTTAGCTTAAGTGCTATATTCTGTTTTATTAAGTTTTGGCTTCATAATAGAAAACATCAGCTGTTTGCACATCATAATGTCAGTTTATTTTTTTCTATGGTTTATCTGTTTTTTATATCAATATAGTTTAAATAATTTAATCTATTGTTTTGCAGAGATGGTCTTATGTCAACACCAGCTGTTTCAGCTGTAATTCGGAAACGAAAGGCATGCATATACATACCTTGACTTACACTTTTTCTGTGATCAGTCTGATTTCTTACGTCTTTACTTATTCTTATTTATCATTTGACAGGCAAATGGTGGTTTTATAATGAGTGCTAGTCATAACCCTGGAGGACCAGATTATGATTGGGGCATCAAGGTTATGATCAATTAAGACTTATCATGTCCCTTAAGCTGTACTTTGGACTTAATTTAAGATTACATGTTCTGTTTTGTTCCTTTTCTTTATTTTAGTCAGCAGAATTTTGAATTTCACCTTCTGAGCTATATTGGTGTTTACTTACTAATATAGTATAAATTTTGGTGTTAAACTCCCAACCATTTCTCAAAAAAAAAAAAAAAAGTTTTACATGTAATTCAGAAGATGTTTTTGGGGTTATAGCTACAAATTTAAGTCTTGTTATGAAATCGTTCTTACATTACCATTTTTTTTTCTCCTTTATATTTGCTTTTGCACAAGCATTGTTTATTGTGTTCGTCTAGCTTATTGATTACTAGATTTCTTATATATAATTGTTAGAATATAACTTTTACCATCATTTCCTTGTGTGTACATCAGTTTAATTACAACAGCGGACAGCCTGCACCGGAGTCTATCACTGACAAGATCTATGGAAACACACTTTCTGTATGTTTCTATTCCTTTATAGGTTGTATATTTCAATTTTTTAATACTTTTTGTTGAAATGAAATGAATCCTATTATGCAATCAAAATGCGTTGACCTATCTATGTTACAAAGTACATAATGATATTGGATAAACTAATTATAATACTTTTTTTTTCCTTTCAAAAGTACAAAGATCTTTCTGTGAATTAGTAAATGCAGCCAGCAAGATGTGATGCACAAAAAATTGGAAAAAACTTAGATGATGAAATACAATTTTAATTTAGGAACCATTAATTATCATAATACAAGTTAATGACTAGGCAGCCAAAAATTGAAACGACATCCATATAGATCTACTAATTTCTGATTCTTGGAGTACAATTAAAGACACACATTGAGAACTCTATTGTCATGGTAGATAACAAACTTTATGCATTTCACCCGCATTGAGAAAAATATATATTGTTCATTCATATAAATTTGATGAGACCACCTTCATTGAATAGTGTTATTACGACAGCTAGAAGTTCAAAGTACAGCCTATGCTTTTACAAATAAAGTTATGAAATCAGACATTTTTTTATATGAAAATACATCCACAATTTTGAGTGATGAATAAATCAAATAAAGTTATGCAATGGTTTTACAAAACTTGATTATGTCGTGGAATATGGATGTCGGGATTGTGGGTTAGAACAGACAGTCCTGATCAAAATGGGTTCTTAAGGTCTTAAAGACTACAAAACAACTTTTAAAAAAATTGCTGGAGAAAGCTAGAAAGATGGCCTGAGAAAACTTCGTTAGAGATTGCCCGTCTCTTGATGATTATACTGCCATTTTGATCTATATTTTCTCACTTTTTTTGTCCATTTCCCCTTCAATTTTTTTTCCTTCCATCTCATTTTTACGTGGGTTTCAATATCTATTCATATTCCAATGGTACCACAAATGAGTTTTGGTGGAGTTTGGAAAATATTTGGGCCTTTTCATTTTCATTATCATTTGAAACACCAGTCAGGCACCGTCGTTGTCAAGGCACCCCTTAGGCAATGAGGTATTTGTGGGGTACCCCTGCCATGGTTGCCTAGCCTATTCCCAATCTAGGTGGCGCCTAGAATTAAAGGGTGCCTAACAGCAACCTGGTCACCCTGTATGCTCAGTGCAATTTATCAGCTTTTTTAGGTTGGTTGAAGCCTTTTGGGGAATTTATTGTTTATTGACTTTTACCAAAGGGCTCACCGCTATAACTCCATTGACCCACAGGAGCTTTCAGTTGCATTTTAGCAGGTGGCGACAACTGAAGCTGTCTCAGAGTCCATCGATCTTCCAAAGCCCAGCCAATGGAGATACTTGGTGAGAGGGGGGGGCTTTGACATTACCAGACGTGGGTCATTCATTGGATAATTATCTCAATGGGTTGTCCATCCACATACGCCAAGAAGTCATTGTAGATATTTAAATTAAAACAAGTGCTTTCAGCATGGAGGGAAATGATCAATGGCCACTATCTTCCTGCCATTATTGACTGAAATTCATTTGCCTGACTTAAGACCGCCTGACCACCTATTTGGTCATAAGACTAACAAATCATTACAGCCTAATGCTTGATTTGTGTTAACAATTCTAATATATTATTTAAATAAAAGTTCTTGATGCATATGTAATTGACAGTTTGAATTAATTGATACTATTTATGCCTCAATAAGAGATCCTGATGTGTCAAATATATAAGACCAGAAGTTCAATCTTCCGATGTTATCGCTCTTTGAACCGGTGAGCCAGACTCAGAAAATTCAGTTTTATGTATTTTTTTTTAGCTAGACCAGTTTATAATTCTTATTCAACTAGGCGCTCGCCTAGGTACCCAAACACCCTATGGAAGCGCCATGGCACCTTGATGTCTTAGCAAGTATGTCAGGCACTTATAAGTTAGGGTGCCAGTCATATTTGTGTTCCAGCAACTTGTGGCCATCCAATTGGACAAATTCTCATACCATCTTTGGTGGGATGATTTGAGGATTTTTTCTCTTGAAGTTTGCATAACTGATTCACAATAAAAAAAAGTTGAGCAACATAGGAGTTTTACCTTGCGTGCATGCCACATAATTACACAATCATCCCAAATAGTCCACCTTACCACATCATCATTTTCACCTTTCAAAATCAATCTTCTTGGTGAAACCATTCTTTCTTTTATTTAAAGATTTATGAGTTGAACATTTATATCCTGAGAGTGGCATACAATTGGCAAACCAGAGGATTATCTCCATAAATTAAAAAGAATCCAGTGTCATTGATATTGATCTGTCTGTTGATTTTCTCTTTTCCTTTCTTCTTGTTGAAGTTCAACTGGACTCTGGTGTTCGTTTTCAGTAATGTGGTTTGCTTCATGGAATAAACGGACTTTCTCAAATCTCAATCCAATTGAGAGAGAAAATGATGTACATGCTTACTCATAGGAAACAACTCAACAGGGAGATAAGTGGGAGAAGAAAATATGGTATTGAAATATTAAAACACTTTTTATTTGTTCAGAATTAAGTCTCTATTCAGTATTTGATTTGTCATTCAGGCTAAAATCTTGATCACATATACTCATTTCGATATTCCTTCTAGTATCATTTAGATGTCAATTAATGACTTTATGTTTCTAAAACTTGAGGAGATTGGATGCAGCTGTCAGAAATAAGAATGGCGGATATTCCAGATGTGGATCTTTCTAAACTTGGAGTAACTGAGTATGGAAGCTTCAGTGTGGAGGTTATAGACCCTGTTTCTGATTACCTTGAGCTAATGGAGGTATTAATTGGAAAATAATTGCCTCATCTGAAGGATAGTTTTCCTCTTTTTCCGGGTAAATGATGTTTTCTCTGTTTGCAGAATGTGTTTGACTTTGAGCTTATAAGAAGCCTTGTCTTACGGTCTGATTTCAGGTATCAACTAATCAAAACATGTTTATGTGATCTATGTCTAGAAACTCATGCTTTAATGGAGAATGTCAGTGTTACCTCCTAGTTAAACCAATTACACAATCCTAGGTGCAGTGTCAAACAATGCCCATCTTCGTTATTGTTTCATAGTAGGTGCTATGATGTACATTAAATATGATCAAACAAAATCCAATGAAAACCATATTTTAGTATGTCTGTCGTTATTCTGTTCATGGTTAATTTGCATGGGGAATGATGTTTGTGCAAATGTTCTATATCTTTATATTCAAGTATGCAAGGTTGTGCCTCAATATCCGATTTGTTGAAGAGGTTGTGTAGGGTGCGTTGTATCAGTACCCCATGAGACATATGCCAATATCTTTGTTACATAGCATCATACTGTGATTCATGCATGCCGAACACGTGTATTATAGTTATAGATGTTACCTGGAGTTACTGTCTTATGAGGCATTAGTAAATTTTGGCATTGTTGGGTCAAAATAACCAAATATTGGGCATATTTTTTCTTAGATTTGAAATTTGTAGTTGTTTGTGTGAGAAAATCAATTAATGGAAAATTCAACTTTTTCTTGCTTGATCTCTGGAATCGTGCTTTAAAATAGTGTTTAAACTTCTTGATTTCCTTTCTTTTCATACCTGAACATCGACAAATCTCAATATATTAATTTGCATATCAACAAATTGCTCTACAGTATCAACAATGTTCCAAAATTTTCAAATTTGTGGAACTAAATTATGTGTGATTTTCTTTTAAAAGATCATTAAAATATTTAGGATTGAGTGATAATTTCATCGGAATTTTTCAGGTTTATCTTTGATGCTATGCATGCAGTGACTGGTGCTTATGCCAAGCCAATCTTTGTAGATAGCCTTGGTGCTGATCTGGTATGTTATGATTTCCTTAGTATGAAGAGATAATTGAGAATTTGGTGGTTTACTTGTTCAGTGATGGTTCTATTGCAGAGGTCCATTGCAAATGGAGTACCACTGGAAGATTTTGGACATGGCCATCCCGACCCTAATCTAACGTAAATCTGCAAAAGGCTTGTATGTGAGATAATTTTTCCATGCTGATGTTGGTTTATCATGTCCTCGTCCTGAAACAGGTATGCGAAGGATTTGGTTGACATAATGTACAGTGAAAATGCACCTAATTTGGGGGCAGCAAGTGACGGTAAGATGACAAAAAAAAAAATTGTGTTTGCGATTTAGTGGATTTTCATCTAGTTAATCTTTATTGGTAAATTGTGATGAAATTTCTCCCCGTTATTGTGTTTTAGATTGGCTCATGTTTATCATTGGTTGATAAAAGTATTTTATCTTAGGGTGTGTTTAGATGTGGGTTTGGGAATTTGCTTTTTTTTCAAAAGCTAAGTTTAAAACTGAGTTTGCTAGAAGCTGTTTCTTCACAGATTATGAAAAAACTAACTTTTCAGATTTTAATTAAGCCACAACTTTCTTTCTTTCTTTTTTCTGTTTGGAAATGAGTTTGGGGAAATCAGATTCCTGCAAACTCATAATCTTCCAATCCTACATTCAAACGCCCCCTTGTATGCATACATTTTTTAAATGTTTCATTTTTGCTTATATCTTGTAACTATTTATTTTCCGTCGCATAGTTATCTTTGTCATTTCATTATAATAATAGATAATTCCATTCCTGTAGAACCATATCTATATTCATCGGATTGCTTTTTTAGTTGTAATTAGCATTAAGATGTGTAAATATTGATAATGTCATTTAACAGTAGAGGAAGTGAGGCTTTTGTACTTCCCATCTAATAGACAAGAGATAGAAGACAAAAGGCAGTTTTCATGTGCACTTTTAGAACATTATTCTACTCAAATGGAACTCCTGGATTCAAACAAACCAAGTATATCGTTAAGAAAAAGCAATGTGTAAAGTCTCCACTGATCACATCTTGGGACAAAATTCAAAATTCTGGCAGTTGTTTTTACTAACCATTTTATCTTATGGGCTCAAGTAAAGTGCTGGATACAGTATCAAATATGTCATTCTAACACTCAGAACTCCTGGTTTTAGGCAACACTGCTCATGAGAGTCTTGTTGGATATACTTGGAAAGATGACCAAGTTACGTTGAACATCGCCTCTGAATTGAGGTCAGATATGACCCACCGTACATCAACAACTTTTTGATAGAGGAATATAATACATAATGCTAACCCCCCCCCCCCCCCCCCCCCCAAAAAAAAAAAAAAAAAATTACATTGAACATCAAATCTGCTGGGGGGATGCAACTTGGAAGCACCATAATGAGAACAGGGTTGTTTCCACATAAAGGATACCTAAAGATGCACAATATGAAAATGAATTTTAAAGCAGTTAACCACAATTTTTTTTTGTCAAAGTTCCTCTGCTGAAAATGATGATTTAATAAGAGTGGTAGATTAGTGCTGTTTGATATTTTCACGGAGTGGAATGACCATAAAATGTCGGGTTTGGTTTGTGTATGAATAAGTATATTCATGCCTTCAGTCGTAACATTGATTTGTACATTGCTTTTATTTCTAGAGCTATCCATTACAGCTAACTCATACATCCTTGATAGACTTGTGTTCTGACCACTTAATGAATTTTTGTGTGTTTATATCCAAATTAATTATGTGTATCTAAATGTGATTGACTGTTGACACCCGAAAATTTTGTTGATAGGATGTATTTTTCAGGTGATGGTGATCGAAACATGATCCTTGGTAGAGGTTTTTTTGTTACTCCTTCAGATTCTGTTGCAATTATTGCAGCTAATGCACAAGATGCAATACCCTATTTCCAAGGTGGCCCTAAAGTAAGTCAGAACTCTGCTTCTCTTTGCATATTCTATTTTATAAATATAAGAAAATGTCACAATATTTTGTTACATGCTCCTAACACGTCCTGCTCCCTCTAAATTGATTCAGGGTCTTGCTAGATCTATGCCGACGAGTGGGGCACTTGATTGTGTCGCAGCAAAACTGAATCTACCCTTCTTTGAGGTTCTGCCTACTTTTATCACATTGAAATTGAATAATCTATACGCAGAAGCATCAAATTATTTCAGAAGCATCAAATTATTCGTACTTTAACCAAATTTGTGTAACTTGTTAGATCTTTTATTGTGATAGGTACCCACTGGATGGAAATTTTTTGGGAATTTGATGGATGCTGGGAAGCTGTCAATATGTGGAGAAGAAAGCTTTGGAACCGGATCAGATCACATTCGTGAGAAGGATGGCATATGGTAAAATTTTGTCTTTTTCTATGGTAATTAAAGTTCTTATTACCTTGTTATGAATTAAATCCCCTTCGATACACTTGGATGCACCTGAACAAAGCACATTTATGCTAAATTAGCCGACTTGAGTATTTATAACCTTGCCAAATATGTACTTTTCTATCCCTCATTTGGATTTGCCTGGTTTTTCATCTCATACAATTTTTATCTGTTTAGCTTGTTGCAAGCAAGATAATGTCTAATCTTTTCAAATTTATGATCCTTCCATTTCTTTGTTACGTCTGGAAGGCATAGACTATTCTGGATTAATGGTTGCATGAATGCATAGTCTTGATATATTTATTTGCTGCAAATTATCTTTAGTTTGTGGTCAAGCTCCTTTTTTTCCTTCTTTTTTTTTTCCAGGGCTGTGTTAGCTTGGCTTTCAATCATCGCATACCAGAACAAAGACAAGAAGGTTGGTGAGAAGCTGATATCAGTTTCAAATGTTGTTAAGGAGCATTGGGCAACATATGGGAGAAATTTCTTTTCGAGATACGACTATGAGGTATGATATATAATCTTCAGTAATTTTAAATGTGGACTCTTTTCAAGATAACACGTCATACCTGGTGCATGTCAGACCAAGATATTTATGCACACATAATATGCATTTTTTAATATAGATATGTGTTTGTGTGTATTTATGTTTTCTATATTTCTGGCACTGGCACCAATTATAATTTCAATAATCTGAACCATCCACCCCCCCTTCTCTGATACAGGAATGTAAATCAGATGGAGCCAATAATATGGTGGAGTATCTTAGAGAGATGATATCTAAGAGCAAGGCAGGCCAAAATTATGGTATGTTTTTCTCCTCGGCTGCTAAGATTCTTCCTTACTTTGCATTGTGTTTCTTACGAGTTCCTAAATCATGTTATACATGCAGGTAGCTATACCCTTCAGTTTGCAGATGATTTTACATATACTGATCCAGTATGTCTCTGCGTTCCCCACACTTTTTTTTATTCATCTTGTGCATATCAAGTGGTCATACAACTTTTAAGATCTCTTAATCTATGAAAGGATGTTCTTTTATTATCAATTGATAAATCTGAAACAAGCTTATATGGTTGTATCAGATTGATGGCACTGTAGTGTCAAAGCAGGGCATTCGTTTTGTGTTCTCAGACGGATCAAGGATCATATTCCGTTTATCGGTTTGCATCCAATCAGAAATTCATTTATTTATTTTTTATGATGAAGAATCCCAACATTTTTTTCCCTTAATGTTGGGAAAATCTCATATGCACGGAATTTGAACCTATGCATTGGGCAAGTCAGACAGGATTTGAACCTGAGACCTATGGGGAGCAAACTCTTGGCTTTAGCCAAAGTGCTAATTGTTTGATGTTAAATGTTACTTTCATGTAGTTCTAAGTACATATTGGCCTTTTTCCCCTGCAGGGAACTGGTTCCTCGGGTGCGACTGTACGTATTTATATCGAACAATTTGAACCTGATGTCTCTCAACATGATATGGATGCTCAAACAGCACTAAAGCCACTTATAGGTTTGTGATTTCCCACTAATATGTTTTGAATTCTGGACTTTAGTAACTTGTGTTGTTATTGGTTTTTTATTGGCTGTTGACACAAGGACTGATTCTCAGATATGGCCTTGAACATTTCTAAGCTGAAGGACTTCACTGGAAGGGAAAAGCCTACTGTTATCACGTGATGAGTAATAACAGCACAAGAGGCATATAATAATAGCAATATGTTGTATTTTTATTATAATTTTTTTTTTTCGTTGAATAAGCTGCTTCTGTACATGTTAGGAGTTTTTTGACAGTTGTTAAGCAAATGCATTAGATAGTGACATAAATCATTTCGTAATAAATTATTGTTCCGGTATAGATAGCTATACGAGAGAAATAAGCTTTTGTTTTTGTTTAGTTGTGTTTTTAGTTATTTTTTGGGGATTCATAATAATAAATGTTTTTGTTGTTTGGTTGATCATGAGTAAACAGATGTTATAAAAATTTATAAAAGTTTAAAAAATAATTTAATATATGGATCTTTGATTTACAAGATATAATAACAAATGATTTGACATTTGACATGTGAGTTTTTTTATATTGGTGAAATAACACAATTGTGGAGAGACCTAAAATATCAATGTTAGTCTATACCTACTTATCTTATAGATATACACACTTATTCTTTACAAATAAACCATGTTTTTTAAATTTATTCTACTTTAATTCATAATATTTCTTATGTATTCTTTTATTCAAAGTTTCAAACACGGCTTCAAGGGTTATTCTCTTTCAACTCAAAACCATTTGATAATAAACTTTATATATAAACCATGATTAGGTTAACACCAGCGAGGTAGCAACAATGTAAATACGGATCCTTTGACCAAAATAATTAAAATTAATTATAAAATTATCAAACTAATCACTCTTTTAAAAATTTTACCAAAATAGTGATTAGACTCATTCAATTCCTAAAGATGTCAACAATTTTGGCATATTATTATTAATTTATTATTATACATAGTAACAACGCTATTGGCGTAAAGAAAGTATGCATCCTGGAAATCATATTTTATAAAGTTGTTTTTTCATTTAACCTCTAATGCGTTTAAACATGATTCTGTTTTTTAATAAAGTAAAAAGCGCAAACGTGTTATCAAACTTCTTTCATAAAATAGATTTAATTTAAAAGTTATTTACAGCTTTTAGTACAAAATTTTTGTTTGGAATCGAGTTTATTTAAACCGCTTTATTCAAAATCTTATTTTTCAAACGTTTTCAAAAGCTAACATATGTTTCCAACCAACCTTAAATTATTTACATGTGAGCATAATCATCATACAAAAATAATATTATTTTACGGATAAACAAAGAGTTTGGTGTATAATCCCATACCTTAGATATTAATCTCTACTAAAATCTCAAATAATACAAGTCATATGGAAAATATCTTGATCACATTAAAAAAAAATTTGAAAACCATATATGATAATAAACTCTTGTGAAGCGATAACTGTCATAATTTGACTATCCACCGACCAATAATAATATCTTGAGATTTCAAACATAAAAATAGTTGAAGTTTAGTGAACAATGCCAATGGACTTAATAATGAAATAAATCAGAGTACTTCATATGTAAAGCTTCACACTATAATGTAATTGCAATATGATTGACCTAATTGGAATACATTATACTCATTGAAACACAGTAATTGTGAATTGAGCATATTCAAAACTCTCATCATAGCCATCAAGCAAGATCAATTTGGTTCTTTTTTACAACAATCACAGTTTTTGCAGTTCCATATCCACATGAAATAAGATAATATACACAACATGATAGACTGAGATATAATAGATGAGATCTTTATGTATAACTTTTTATTCAGATTATCTAAAATCTTTGAAATAAAAAGTCATAAGTTTTAGACAACCGATGATGATGATGATGATGATGATGATGAGGCCCCACAAAATTTTTGCACACCCTTTTTACATTTGAGAACAGAAAAACTTTATTCAAGAAATATGTTTTATTTCTTGTCTTCTCAATTTAAAATAATATATATTTTCATTTTTTATGTTGTAATTATGCTATTTTATATATAAGTAAAAAATTAGATATCCAAAGTCTTTTATCATTTTTCACGCGAACCAGCCACTTCAAAATGAATTTGGGTAAGATGCCATCCAAAATGAGGATCAAAGACATGTGAGTCATTTATATACATAGATACACACACAAACACACACGCTTGCGCGCACATTAGAGAGACTTCTCATAGTTGATCTTTCAATCGAGATGGGTAAGCTACTTATGCCTGTGTGCTACGGTACCACAAGAAAATTTTTAATTTTTGTTAGCATACATGAAGGTCAAGTCAGTGCCAAGACTCAATATTATAACTTATCATTTTTACAAAGAAGCCATAAACCATTGGTATATGAGTCTTTTCTTTATATACTAGTCAATGCACATGTGCGTTGCACATGAATTAGTTTGTTGAAATATATTGATTGAACATTAGTCAAGATTATTGATATATTTTGACTATTGAATTAAAGACAAAAAAAAATCTATTTGGTGTGGTTACATAATTTTATTTTATTATATGAAATAAAAAGTGTTACACTTAAATTTATAAAGAATAAGATAGTGCCTAAAAATATAACAACTTACTGAAAATATTTAATTTATATCTTGATAGATGAAGAAAATGTAAATGTCTCTTGCCATCTATGTGCCACAGTAATATAAAATTGAATATAAAAAAAAGGATTTGATTATCATATATGTCTATGAGCACTGAGCACTTGGAACATCATTATCCTACAAATTTTCAAACCATATATAAACAATAATTTTTTTCCGTTAAAGTTGACATTGACACATCATTTCAAAAGAAGGTATGATAATGACAATTTCTTTTATGCTTGATCTACAATCTTATACAATACCCAAAACATTGTAGCCTTTTAAGAAGGAATCTAAATAAAAAATAAAAAAAATTGAATGACAAACCACTACGAGGAATTACAAAAATAGTTTTAACTCGTATGACTTTTTGAGGAGGGAATGCATCTTTACATCACATATTTTCCAAACTTAAACACCGTCTATGAAATGAAGTTCATTGACTTCTAGATAAAACTAACCATATTAAGAAAGCAATGATGTTCATAGTTAAAAAACTTGCTATGATTGGTATAGGTAAGACTATTAAATTTGCTTGAACAAATAAAAATTGGGGGGATTTAAAGCCGTGAATTTCTATGGTGGTTGGATCAAAATAGATTATTGACAAACAGTGAAGGGACTCCAATTAACAACATATACAAGGATATATTGGGAAATCTAAATTACAAAAACTTGTCGTGTTACTCCTTTCATTTCTTACAAAAGAGTACAGTTGTAAATAACCTAGCATTTAATGAAAAAATAAAACAAAATACTACTAATATAAATTTAATTTTGTATGAGATGTTTAGAATGCATGCTTCAGTCATTTAGCTGTCACTATTTCAAAAAAGATATTACACCAATAAGAGAACCGAGGAGGAATTGTTGTTTTTAATATGGAAGGTGAACCAAAGGGACCCAATCACCCAAGTAAAATTTATCATACAAACTACATCAATGTATTTTCCGTCTTAATTCATGACTATATCATGTAGCAAATGATAAATGATGTCAATATCATGCTTATGACAGTCAACAAAGTGATAAACATAACATCAAAATATCAAGAATCTAATGCAATCCTAAATTAATTGATTCAATAAGTCAACCGGCATCAAAGAGCCAAAGTACTTAAGTTATTGTTTCATTAAGTCAACAAGCATCAAAGAGGCTAAGTACTCAAGTTTTTGTTCGGCTTCAACCTGCACTGAACTGTCTGATAGGATATATTGTTCTAATCATAACCCGTATTGATCACCACACCCAAAATTACATAGATCACTTCACTGGTTTTCCCTACATTTCATAAGTAACTTAATGGATGTTTAATATACAGCAAGGACCGACACAAAACCTTTGACAATTTCTGGTCAAGAAAATGTTGAGCTTGTCCTGTGTTACTTCACTTCCTGTGTTAGAGTACAATTATACAAAATCATTATATTCATTTTACTAAACCGCCTCTTGGCAGTTCGACAGAGAAAATACATCTTCTCTGAGGGGCTGAGTTCGATGTTAGAGAAAATACTCATGTTCATAGGATAGAATTTGACCAGAGAAAAAAATGGAAAAATAAAACAACAAAACAATTAGAAGTTGGTATTTAATGAAAAATAAAAAATTTACCTTAGATTTTGGTTTTTATGATTCATTCATAATGCATCCCTCAATCCTTTAGATGTGACTACTTCCAAAAAGATACGAGATTGATAAAGGGATAAAGGGATGAGGGAAAATTGCCATTATTTTTTTTATCAGACATCAAGTCTCTTATATTCTCCTTCTCATACAGAAATTGTATACATGGAAAGATGAATGAAAATTGAAAGTACATGGAAAGATGATTGAAAGTCTCTGCAAGGAAACTCTTAAGATAATACGGAAGGTGAACCAAAGGAATTCAAGTAAAATTTAGTAAACAAACATCTTTACACACGCAAGTATGTATTTCAATAGAAATTCCCATCCTTGTGGTGTTGTGCTAAAATTAAGATAATTTTCTAATTGTTAAGACCATTGTGTATATGAGAGCCTTTTTTTTTTATGACGCTTCCATGACTATATCAGGTAGAAACTCAAATATGAATTTGAATAGAAATTGGCCCTCTTGTGCAGTTCTGGTGCTGTTCAAAAATAAAGATAGTTTTGTAATTATCAAGACCACTGTCTATACAGGAGCCTTTTTTTATGATGCTTCCCTGACTATTAAGTAGAACAATGATTGTCAATATCGAAATCATGATTATGACAGTCAAGGAAGTGATATCCATTGCATCATAATGAAATGAATAAGATAAAATTACAAATTAGCTAATTCAACATATTTGAAAGCCTAGGTACTATCATACTAATGCCTAATCAGATGGTTAATGAAAAATCTTGAGTGTGTAGATGTGAAACCAAAATAGCTCTGTAACCATAAATACTGCAACTGGCTTGGGCAAAATGATTTGCTATTGAAGGAACAATGGGTGGAAAGCAAATTGTTTAGTAATTCTTCGTAAAGGTTTCAAAAAATTGTTTCATTCTTCACCATTCTAAAAAAACTATGTTACACTTGTTGTTCCTTGAGAAAAATATGAAAGTAACATTATTAACTATTAGAACGCAAACTAACACATTAATAAAAACAATTTTGCTACATGCATTTGATGAATAATATGAAGGGACCAGGACTGAAATGCGGATAAGCCTTAGATTAAAACCATATTGCTTTGCGGCTTCATTATCCTCCAGCTTCCTTCAAGACCAAGGAAAGTTTAAATATTAACATGGAAAAATCCAATAACATGTGAAGACCCATCTATGAATTTGATGCAATAGATAAGAAATTTGAAAATTGTTAACTGACACTTACAGGGCCAATATCTGGAGCACTGATGATTCATGCCCCAGTTTTCTATACAAAAATTGCCTATCAGAAATACCAGAGAAAAAAAAATTTATTATCCAAACAAAGAATTGAATAACAATCAACTTAAAAATAATTTAAATCTCTTCGAACAACTTATGTCTAAACAACCAATCCTCACACAACATAAAATGCCACCCACATGCTGAAATCTGGCATATTTGATATCATAATATTTGGAAGCATGACCAATAAAAAAAATTTATTTGGAAACATCCAGATTGACAAACTACTTTGTTGTACCAAGAGGTATCAGTGAGGGTTGAGCGATTGAGTGAGATATCAGTGTTGTTCTTGCGGTGGGGTCATTTGAAGGAGGCCAAGATGGTGGGGCTGAAGGGGTTGTCATCGGGGCTCGATGGCGGCGACCATGGCCTTGTGGACACGGGGTCGGAGGTGGTTGAGGTCGTAGAAGGAGGCTCCTGTTGATATTCTCCGCCGGTCGTCATAGCGATCGTTGCCACCGGTGGTCCGATGGGCCTTGACGTAGCGGATGAGCCTCTGATTGTAGAATGAATTTATTGTAAATGTGGCACATGGTACCTACGTTGTTAATGTTGTGAATGAGGGAGAAGAAAAAAATATGAGACGAGAAGAAGATGAGGTGGTTTGGGAAAACGGGCCATTGAAAGAGAGACGAAGAGGAAGAAGCGGAGGGAGATGAAAAGGCAATCATTTGATGAGATGAAATAACAAATTAATTTTATTTGGGATAGGGATGAAATTTCAGAATTTGATAAGGATAAATCTGTCAATTGAATGTTTTTTCAAGATGGGTACTTTTATAGGTAGTATAGATATGATTCATTCATAATGCATCCCTCAATCCTTTAGATGTGACTACTTCCAAAAAGATACGAGATTGATAAAGGGATAAAGGGATGAGGGAAAATTGCCATTATTTTTTTTATCAGACATCAAGTCTCTTATATTCTCCTTCTCATACAGAAATTGTATACATGGAAAGATGAATGAAAATTGAAAGTACATGGAAAGATGATTGAAAGTCTCTGCAAGGAAACTCTTAAGATAATACGGAAGGTGAACCAAAGGAATTCAAGTAAAATTTAGTAAACAAACATCTTTACACACGCAAGTATGTATTTCAATAGAAATTCCCATCCTTGTGGTGTTGTGCTAAAATTAAGATAATTTTCTAATTGTTAAGACCATTGTGTATATGAGAGCCTTTTTTTTTTATGACGCTTCCATGACTATATCAGGTAGAAACTCAAATATGAATTTGAATAGAAATTGGCCCTCTTGTGCAGTTCTGGTGCTGTTCAAAAATAAAGATAGTTTTGTAATTATCAAGACCACTGTCTATACAGGAGCCTTTTTTTATGATGCTTCCCTGACTATTAAGTAGAACAATGATTGTCAATATCGAAATCATGATTATGACAGTCAAGGAAGTGATATCCATTGCATCATAATGAAATGAATAAGATAAAATTACAAATTAGCTAATTCAACATATTTGAAAGCCTAGGTACTATCATACTAATGCCTAATCAGATGGTTAATGAAAAATCTTGAGTGTGTAGATGTGAAACCAAAATAGCTCTGTAACCATAAATACTACAACTGGCTTGGGTAAAATGATTTGCTATTGAAGGAACAATGGGTGGAAAGCAAATTGTTTAGTAATTCTTCGTAAAGGTTTCAAAAAATTGTTTCGTTCTTCACCATTCTAAAAAAACTATGTTACACTTGTTGTTCCTTGAGAAAAATATGAAAGTAACATTATTAACTATTAGAACGCAAACTAACACATTAATAAAAACAATTTTGCTACATGCATTTGATGAATAATATGAAGGAACCAGGACTGAAATGCGGATAAGCCTTAGATTAAAACCATATTGCTTTGCGGCTTCATTATCCTCCAGCTTCCTTCAAGACCAAGGAAAGTTTAAATATTAACATGGAAAAATCCAATAACATGTGAAGACCCATCTATGAATTTGATGCAATAGATAAGAAATTTGAAAATTGTTAACTGACACTTACAGGGCCAATATCTAGAGCACTGATGATTCATGCCCTAGTTTTCTGTACAAAATTGCCCATCAGAAATACCAGAGAAAAAAAAAATTTATTTATCCAAACAAAGAATTGAATAACAATCAACTTAAAAATAATTTAAATCTCTTCGAACAACTTATGTCTAAACAACCAATCCTCACACAACATAAAATGCCACCCACATGCTGAAATCTGGCATATTTGATATCATAATATTTGGAAGCATGACCAATAAAAAAAATTTATTTGGAAACATCCAGATTGACAAACTACTTTGTTGTACCAAGAGGTATCAGTGAGGGTTGAGCGATTGAGTGAGATATCAGTGTTGTTCTTGCGGTGGGGTCATTTGAAGGAGGCCAAGATGGTGGGGCTGAAGGGGTTGTCATCGGGGCTCGATGGCGGCGACCATGGCCTTGTGGACACGGGGTCGGAGGTGGTTGAGGTCGTAGAAGGAGGCTCCTGTTGATATTCTCCGCCGGTCGTCATAGCGATCGTTGCCACCGGTGGTCCGATGGGCCTTGACGTAGCGGATGAGCCTCTGATTGTAGAATGAATTTATTATAAATGTGGCACATGGTACCTCCGTTGTTAATGTTGTGAATGAGGGAGAAGAAAAAAATATGAGACGAGAAGAAGATGAGGTGGTTTGGGAAAACGGCCATTGAAAGAGAGACGAAGAGGAAGAAGCGGAGGGAGATGAAAAGGCAACCATTTGATGAGATGAAATAATAAATTAATTTTATTTGGGACAGGGATGAAATTTTAGAATTTGATAAGGATAAATCTGTCAACTGAATGTTTTTTCAAGATTGATACTTTTATAGGTAGTATAGATATAGATATAGATATAGATAACTTATAACTAATATGAGGAGGTAGTCTACACAGACAATTCATATATCTTTGTAGCCATTCAACGGTGTGATTGAGTTATACATCGTCTTGATTTTTTATAATTTATTAAAATTAAATTCATTTAATTTTTTAGGGAACAATAATACAATATACATTATTTATGTTTATTATTTAAAAAAAAAAAAATCCACTAACAATTTTTCAGAAATAAAAACTAAAAACTCGTAATAATTCATTTATTGAAGTATATACCCTTCTTGTCACTCTTCCATCGATTCCTATTTTCCTCCCCAAATCCATCTGCGCAGAGTGTTCACATGTCACTCCATCGAAGCGTCCGAGCTCCATGAAAGCTCCGGTACATTTTCATTCAAATCAACGTCCATGTCACCGATCATCACTTCTTTCTTTCCACTGATCGTCTCTCTCTCTCTCTCTCTCTGTTTTTCCACTTTCAGATCTTGAATCAGATCCAACAAGCGCGCAATGGCTTCGAAACGCGGTTCCTCGACCAGGGGCTTCCGCCCTCCGCCCATCTCCGTCGTCCTCTTCCTCATCGTCCTCGGTCCGCTTCTCTTCCTCGCCGCCCGCTCGCGTTTCCCGACTCCGTCGTCCGTCGCTTCCGGTTCGTCTTCTTTTGAACTCCCCCCCCCCTTTTGGGATGACATCCGGTTCTGCATTTCGATTTATAAACAAAAACGATGCCTTATAGGAAACCAGAATCATGAGTTTGTTTTTTGAATTCTTCATCGGTGGGAGATGATGCGTTCCTGCGGTTATTGCCGCCCCGGTCAAATGGTTTGTTGATTTTTAGGATGTAATTTGTGGTTCTGTCATTTTTGGTTTGATTGACTCTTGACAGTGTTTTAATTGGAGATGTATGAATTTGCTAAGGTGACGAGAAAATAAATGATAGAACAAGTTTGGAAAACTTACATAGTTACATATGCGCAGAATGTTTTCTGCATTGTGTTTGGAATAAGGCTTATTCCAAGAAGTTATTCCACTTTTTTTTTCAGTCCCCTTTAGACATCTTTATAGTTTATCCCACAATTTTACACATTTAATTTCACAAAGACAAGCTAAAAACAAAAAAATGAATGCTTTTTGGAGAATTATATAGTTACTACTTTTTCCTCATTCTATTTTTAAACAGCGCCTAATGGACTTTCCTGGTTTATTAGGTGACTTTTGTTTAGTGGGTGGAACTATTGCTTTTAGTTTAAAATTTTCTCCTGTTATCGGCAACTTTACTAATCAACTAACAACTGAAAAAAAAAAATACTAGTCAAGTAATAATAGCTTAAGCAGATATGCTTGTATTGCAACGCATTCTATTATTTCCAGTGAGCAAGTAACAATTTTCTGTTTGTTCATCATGCAGATCAAAATGTCTCAAATAAACAGGTAGTTTACTTTGATGTTATTTGCTTTGAGGCACAATGCGCTGATGGTATTCAAATGATTAACCGTTATCAGCGTTGTTTCAGTCTCTGCATTGGAGAAAACAGTTAGCATTACAACATGCACATTCCTTTTTCACCAAAGAGGTAATGGGAAATGATGAATTCCTAGCCCAATCTGTATAGTGCTTATCTCATTCATTGATATGCTTATCTACGTTTTTTTCCCCCATAGGTTATAGATGCCTTCTCTATCAACAAACAAGAGTTGGAGCCATGGACTCTTGATAATTTCAGAAGAAACTATGTTTCTTATTCTTGGAAAGTTGATGGGTCAGACAATTCTGGTGAAAATAACGTCACCTTCCCAGAGGTTAGTTTTCTTTGGAAGAACTCCCGCTCACAAACTCTAAATTTGCAGGTTTTGACATCTTTTGTGTGATCAATATGTGTTCCTGAAGGTGCACCAGATAGGTTCGAATGTTGAACGAGAAACTTATGAGGACAAAATGGAAGGTGGTTCAAGGAAGGGGGACAAGGGGACCAAGGATGATTTGTTAAACGGTAATCATTTGCTAAAGAGCATACTGATTTTTTTAACACTCCTTTTTAGTACCTTTGTATTGTATTTCTTGATGCCCCTTTTTGTTATGCAGGTGAAGAATCCCAACTTCTTGACCCAGCAAAATATACCCGAAGGGTAATTGTTCTCCTTTAGCTTCTTGTGGTATCTGCGTCACTAATTCAAAAAGTTGAAAACTTGAGAGATTGTGGGTGATGCTGGAAATGTGGTATGCTTATAACGGGAGAAGTGCCACAAATCTGGGATACAATTCAGTTGTGAATCTAGGAATAAGTTTGATATCTTGATATCAGGATGGTAGGCTTTGCCTGCAATAGACATTCATTTTGTTTTAATCAGTAATTAGTTGATGCTGATTGCAGAAATTAAGAGAGAAACGGCGTGAAAAAAGAGCTGCAGAGTTGGTTCAGCAAGATGATGAAGCAAGGGTTAAACTTGAAAATGCTGCCATTGAACGCTCAAAAGCAGTGGACTCAGCTATACTAGGGAAATATAGTATATGGCGGAGGGAGAATGAGAATGAGAATTCTGATTCGACTGTACGGTTAATGCGAGACCAAATGATCATGGCAAGAGTTTATTCTGTCATTGCAAAATCAAGCAACAAGCTTAAGCTGCACGAGGAATTGTCTAACAGGCTTAAAGAAAGCCAACGAGTATTGGGAGAGGCCATTTCTGACTCTGATCTGCCTCAGAGGTGTGTATCTCTTCCATCTATTTCTGCCTATAATTCTACAGATATTTGTTAATCTCTAAGATGATTTCAAATATCCAAGTCCCCGCTCGTTCATTACTTAGCTTCACTCTTGAAGTGCCAATCTTCTCAAGACCGGAGAAAATGTGATCTAGATACTAAAGTGGATTTTTGTGGACTATGGACATTGTCATCATAAGTTTATAATAAAAGAACAAACCACTGACCAAATGTATTTTGATTTTTTTTGTTTATTCTGTAAAACTCAAGGAAAACTAAGATTCAAACTTACTTGATTAAATCTTATTGTATTGCTGTAGATCAATGAATCCTTCAACTTACAACAAATTTAGTTAAAGGGAAGATTAAGTTAAAGATCAGATCAAATTATTGTCTTTTAAATCTACAAGAAGGAAAAAATTAATTAAGGGTATTTTCCTTGATCCTACATTAATCCCTCTGTTTTTATTTATTTATTTATTAATTTGACTCCACATGTTTGTCTTAATTTATTTCTAATTCCGCTGGTTTTAATTTTGTTCAATGTTTCTCAAAATACCTAAAATCCCCACAACCATTCACTCACATGATGAATACCAGTTCATAGTTTATCAACAACAATTCATACTGTAAACATCAGTTATTACACTATAACACAGATTCTTGATTTGTGGACCAAGTATTAGAATGGCAATATATTGTTTGATGCCAACATGGAACCCAATGGAAGTCATATTCTGCTACGTAGGAATAAGTGGAGAGTAACATAGGGATTATTTTAGGAGTCACAGGGACCTAAATTATTTTAGGTTAAATAAAGAACCTGAATATTTTTTTTTAAAGAAATTATATAAAAGAGAAACAAAGACTCATTTTTGGAATCTGTGATAGTTTCATGGTTTCTATGTTAATTGGTCTATTTCTGTTCTTTTCTATTGATTAAAAAAGGTGGGTTTTGTATTATTAAATGAAGCACATTGGTACAAATAAGTAGATGGTTGATTTTAAGTAGGGATCAATCCGTATAACCCCCTACAAACATATGCAAATCCATATAACCCCCTGCATTCTCTCTAAATCCAAATAACCCCTTATACACATACACAAAATGCAAAATCAGCCCCTGGGTTAAATTAATACTGACAGAATAAGAATATTCTGAATATTCTGTTATCTGGATGTTTGAATTTCAAAATAATGCTAATAAGTCCCTGTATTTATAGAAAAAAAGCAAATACCCCCTCTCAATTACATTTATACCCTTCCCTTTTATAAACTTGTCTTATATATATGGTTAGGTTAGTCATGGATTGGGGGGAGGGGCATTACTATAACTTTACACATACGGTTAAACCCAGGTTAAAGAGAGGTTTACTTAACTGACAGAAGTAGTTTTTTGTTTTTTGTGTATGTTTACAGGGGGTTATTTGGAATTAGGGAGTATGCAGGGGATTATATGGATTTTCATATGTTTGTAAGGGGTTATATGGATTTCTCCCTTTTAAGTAACAGTACCTAGACAATTTCATTTGAAATTCAGTTCTAAACTATTGATATGCATCACAGTGTAAAATATTACATTATGGAGTATACCACAATACACAGCGACATGCTAAAAAATTACGAGCATGCAAGATGCCTTGGGTACATGTTAATGTTAAACTATATACTGTTAAAATTGTAGTGTTACATACCAATGCTTCAATCCTTGATGTGCATGCTCATGCGTGTGAGTGCGCGCACACACTCCTCTCTCTATGGCATATCTTTCTAACTGGATATATTTGTTTCGTCTCTCAAAATCTAGTGCCCCTGAGAAAATCAAAGCTATGGGTCAAGTCCTGTCAAAAGTCAGAGAGGAGCTCTATGATTGTAAGGTGGTAACGCAGAAGCTTAGAGCAATGCTTCAGTCAGCAGATGAACAAGTGAGGAGCTTGAAGAAGCAGAGCTCATTCCTTGGCCAGCTAGCTGCAAAGACTATTCCTATTGGAATTCACTGCTTATCCATGCGCCTAACAATAGGCTACCATCTCCTTTCCCCGGAGAAAAGGAAGTTCCCAAGGAGTGAGAACTTGGAAAACCCGAATCTTTATCACTACGCTCTTTTCTCTGACAATGTCTTGGCTGCCTCTGTTGTAGTCAACTCAACCATCATCAATGCCAAGGTGAATTGATTGTTTCCCTTTGTCCACTCATGTCTTTCTTTCTTTATCTGTGTGAATTAGTCCATTCATGGAGATACATAGGTCAGTACCAAATATTGCTCTGGATTTCCTAATGATCGCCATCTTATTCTCAAACGTGAACAACGTAAGATGGTTTTAGATAGTTTTGTGTGGATGAAACTATTGCTCTCTGACCCATTCTGTTTGAGAGAACTACAAACATTCATATAATATCCTTCAGTTCTTTTCATGCTCCACATTTTTTTCCTTTCTCTGGGTAGATTTTTATTCAGCTGTTCTCATTGCATATCCTGACAGCTGATGCAATGCCTTGCATTTTTCACATCATAGGATTAAATGTTTCAGCACATCAACTGATGATAACTTCTGATCTGACCATCATTTGTTACTTGATTTTTTATTTTCAGAACTCATGCTCGACAATTGTTAGTGTCAATTTATTGATTTTATTTGCTTTTTCTGAATTTTTAGAATTCATGCTGGTCAAATGTTATTATCACATCATCACTTCTATTTGTACCTTCATTGACCAAGCGCATATATGAATTTCAGGAGCCAGAGAAGCATGTATTCCATTTAGTTACTGATAAACTGAACTTTGGAGCTATGAATATGTGGTTTTTGTTGAACCCTCCTGGGAAAGCTACAATCCATGTTGAAAATGTGGATGATTTCAAATGGCTGAACTCATCCTATTGTCCAGTTTTGCGGCAACTCGAGTCTGCTGCCATGAAAGAATATTATTTCAAGGCCGATCATCCTACAACCTTTGCAGCAGGTTCCTCCAATCTAAAATACAGGAACCCAAAATATTTATCAATGTTGAACCACCTGAGGTTCTACCTTCCACAAGTTTATCCCAAGTTGGATAAGATTTTATTTCTGGATGATGACATTGTTGTCCAGAAGGATTTAACGGGATTGTGGTCTGTTGATCTTCATGGGAAGGTGAATGGTGCAGTGGAGACTTGTGGCGAGAGCTTCCACCGATTTGATAAGTATCTCAATTTTTCAAACCCCAATATATCGAGGAACTTTGATCCCAATGCCTGTGGGTGGGCTTATGGAATGAATATTTTTGATTTGAAGGAGTGGAGGAAAAAAGACATAACAGGGATTTATCACAAGTGGCAGAACATGGTGAGTCCTTCCATGCAATTTATGTTTCTTAATTTTATCTTGTACAGTTTTCCTTTGAATATAATACGATGTGTCCATACAATCTCTAGGATTAGCCTACACATCATGTTGCAAAAATTTATGACTATTGGATTTGTCAATAGCCGTTCAATTACTATTGAATTGTAATGTTTATCCCTATGAACTAACAAATCTCAATTATCAGAACTTTTTATTTTTATTGAAATTTGTGTGTGATGCAAAAATAATAATCTAAAGTTGTACAAGTATGTATGCAATGTTGCATTCCATATACACGTGATTTAACATCTTGTTTTCCCTCAATTGATCAGAATGAAGATCGCGTGCTGTGGAAACTTGGGTCCTTGCCTCCTGGTCTGCTGACTTTCTATCGGCTAACACATCCACTAAATAAGTCATGGCACGTGCTTGGTTTGGGATATAACCCGAGCATTGACCGTTCTGAGATCGAAAATGCTGCTGTTGTCCATTATAATGGGAATATGAAACCATGGTTGGAGATCGCAATGATCAAGTACAGGCCTTATTGGACTAAATATATCAAATATGACCACCCTTTTGTGAAGAACTGCAAAGTCAGTGAGTGATTTCAGGTTCTAATAATGATCGCATCGCAGAGAAGCTGCATTTATTTTTGGATGAAGGCATAGATCATGGGGTTCCATTAGTGATTGAACGGTTTGTGCTCAGATATGTAACACGGTAGTAGTTCTTTTAGTGAATCTTATAATATGAGGTCGGATTACTGATTTTGTTAATGATAAATGTGTTTGTGCAATGTTCAGTGTTTTTAACTTTGTGAATGCTAATGATAAATGTTGTTCTTTCTCTTTGTGCCTTGTGTGATGTGTCAGCAGGGGTTATTGAATTTATCTGTGAAACTCATTTTAATTTTGATTATTCCAAGATCATTTCTATTGGCAAAATTTATTAAACAGGTTTTCCGTAAAAAAAATTTGTCTTATCTATGTAGATTTTTTAAATAAAATATTGAATAATGTTAAATATGCAGTTTAATATTTAGTTTTTGTTATAAACTAAGTAAAATACATATACACAAGTAAACATAAATAAAGAAAACAAGCATATAGAGAAGAGTAGTAGAGAGAAATAAAGAAAACAAGCATATAGAGAAGAGTAGTAGGGAGAGGTATCTTATTCATCCATTAATAGTTATGGAATATAAGACTATGCCCCTCTATTTATAGGGTTCATAGAGGAAACTTAAAAGTTGGAAGTTACAAGTAATAAGAGGTGGGGGGGTCTGTGCACGGGCAGTGAAGAGAGGGGGTTATGGAGATTATGGAATATAAGACTATGCCCCTCTATTTATAGGGTCCATAGAGGAAACTCAAAGGTTGGAAGTTACAAGTAATAAGAGGTGAGGGTACATAATGGGGTGTTAAGAGGTGGGGGGTCAGGGCACTGGCAGTGAAGAGAGGGGGTTATAGAGAAAGTGGTGGAAGTTGAGATGGTGGTGGTTATTCACAATATTCACAACACTCCTTGGATGACCACCATACTAAAATAATTGTTTCATTAAAACCTTGCTTGAAAAACCCAGTGAGAAAAAACCAAAGCGAAAGAAAAAGAGTACCATATACTTTTATCTTAGATTGTTGTATGCGCTTTAACACTGCCTCGTTAAAACCTTTTCAGGAAAACCCAATTGGAAAAAACCTAGGCGAAGGAAAAATAATACAGTACGCAAATGTCATCTAAAAATATACTCCCTCTCATAATTATAAGAATAAAAAGATTGGTTACAAATATGTTGCGTTCGATGTCGTATACCAATTTCTTAAATGTTGACATCGGCAAAACTTTACCGACAACCTGTAAAATAAAACTCCAAGAGATCGTTGTATCACCACATGTAGATACATAGCCCGTTTGTGAGGATCTGAAAAATATCTTAAATCTGCACATAATATTCTTTCAACAAGTAACCATGAGTGGAATTCTTTGAGTAGAATAAACGAACATGTGTTATTCCACGAAGATAACATAAAATGTGTTTTAACATCATGCCAGTGCCTTCAAATTTGTGCAAATTTAAATCTGGCCCATAAATTAAAAAATGCAATGTTATATCTAGTACATTGTGTCAAATATAATAATTCGCCAATCACTACATTGTGTCAAATATAATAATTCATCAATCACAATAAGATATGGTACTTCATGACCAAGAATATTTTAATAATGCTCTTTAGGACGAAGATGATCATTCTTTGGGTCAAATGACATGATAAACATAAGAGAATTTAATGGATGACATTTGTCCATATTAAAACGTTTCAGGATTTTTTCGACATATGTTGTTTGATGGACAAGTAACACGTTTGAACTTTGCTCAATCTACAAGTCGAGACAATATCTTGTTTTTCCAAGATCTTTCATTTCAAAGTTCTTTTTCAAATATTCAGAAGTCTTTTTGAGCTCTTCAGGAGTTTTAATCTCCTCTTTCAAAAGAAACCCATTTTCAATTGATTTCAAGTCTTTGTGGGAAACTTTGTGCTACAAGACGAGTTTTGTATCTAATAATCTCGTTTCTCTCATTTGTGTTTACAAACACTCATTCCCAACTTATGGGCTTAACACCTTCAAGGTTAGGACTATTGGTTCGAATGCTTGATGTATTTTAAGCCAATCCAAATATGTTTGAATAACATCTTTCCATTGTGGCCAATTATGTTACCACCTACATCCATCTACTAAATGTGGTTTTAAATCATCTTTAATGATTTCAGTAGCTACTGTAAATGAAAATATATCATCGATGATCACTTGTTTGCGATCCCACAATATCTTTATATATATGTAAATTTATGAAAATTTTATCATTTCCACGTGTCTCTTCAGGGACTTAAATCTCTCCAGGGACTTTACTTCTGCAGAAGTTTTTTCTTTTTCGCTTGATTTAATTTTTTGGAATGGTTATTTTTAATATTAATTATATGATTGATACTTCTATAGAAGTTATTAATGAGGATCTTTCAAATGTTTCATTCTTCCTCTAGAGAATTATTTTTCATTATTTTTTCCTTTAGAGAAATGAATCTTTTAAATCTATAGGTCTTCCACGGTTCAGGCATGCCTTCCTTGATTCATTAGCTGGCATACTTATAGTTTTTTCAATTGGAAAATCAATCCAAGCTGGAGTTTTTATAGCTGGAATATATTACTTTGTCACTTTTGTTGCACTAGTAAATGTATCTAGCAACGGATGTGCATTTCTCTTATTATGGATGGTCTTTTGCACTTTAATATCACATTGAGATGTGTAAGTGTTAAAATGAGATAAAGATGGAGTTTTCCACAAAATTTTCCATCGTTCTTCTGGTGACGGATTTCCTCTGCTAACGGTGGGAGTACTATTTCATTAGAATGACAATCCACAAATCATGTGATAAAAACTATCATCAAGCAAAAGAATCTTCTGGTTCGTTAGTATATGCCCAAATGAATAGTTCAACACATCATCGTATACCATGGGTATTCGAGATGGTCATGCCAAACCATAAAGATTATAGAACTTCTGGTTCATATGAAAAATTATGCAAATTTATTGTAACCCCCTAGGAGAGAGCATAAAGCTTTTCTAATGTATGCTTCTGGCATAAAACATTATTAATGCATAGATACTCCATAATCTTAAAATGGCATATGTTAAGATATGTATCTTTAAAATTATGTGAATTTCTTCTTGATCTACATGAATACAATGCATCATTGATACAAAATTTTTATATCTCTTGATAACATGATATTTGCCCTTCTGGAGTCATCAATCAAATTTGTAATATCAAAAATAATATTATCATTTGCATTAACTAATGTTAAACTCAAAAAATAAGATAAAGTGCATTTCATATAATAAAGAAAAATAAAGAAATAAATTCAAAATCGACAAGGTTTGATTGTATATCAGGTACGTAATCATGTTCTTAAATATCACATAGATGACAATCATTTTCCTTTGTATTTTAGGGGTTGTTTTGCAAAACGTTTCCTTGCTTTCATTCAATAGCATTCCACTTCTGGTAGTTTCAAATAACTTGTCATATCTACAATTGTTGTGGTTATATAAACCATGAAATAACCCTTGACCATGTCCATTGCTCAAAATAAAATAAAATGCATTTGCTTCAGGCAGCGATGCTGAGTCAATAGATCGGGTTTCATGATTTTTTTATATTTATATTATTATTAAATCTCATTGTTCAGCAATGAAAAGACATGAAATTTGATAATAATATTTTTGCTTTCAATATTGCTATTACTAGAGCATATTTGAGGCATAGTGGTCGGTAGACCTTTCACAATGAGGTGTTTATACATGTTCCAGCTAGAATACATGGATATTTTTTTTTTCATTTGGTCCTTCAAGGACCCCAAAAAAAATATATCATGTAACTTTTGTTTGGTCCTATAGGGACACGAACAACCATGATTTGTGTATATATATCCTTTAGGGATAAAAATTATATGGTCCTCAGGAACATATTGTAATCATATATTTCACATGATCCTCCAATGATCCATGTAATAATTTTTGTAGTCCTTTAGGGATAAAATAAAATAAAAGGTTTTTTATTTTTAAGTCCCCATAAATCATAGGATTTAGTGATTGATCCCTCACTTCTTCATATTTTGGTTTTAGTCCCCAGATTTAAATGATATGTTCTTTTTTAGTCCCTCTCATGGACTAAAAAGAAAACTAAATAATTTAGGGATAGGTCTCTTCTAGGGACTAAAAAGAAACATATCATTTAAATTTGGGGACTAAATGTCACGCCCCAGGGCCGGCCGACCCCGGGACGCGGCAAGTGCATACATGATATCAGTAAACAGGAGTTCAATAACATACTCACACAACAACTAATAATGACAACACAGATAAAAGCAGGGCTGACATGATATATACACCAAATGCGGATAACTAAAGACTGAATCTGTAATCCAAAAACATATTACAGACCCGATACATAATCAACTGTCCTGTGAGAGCCAATATATTTAAAGACATCCAAATACAACACAAACGCGTGCCCAAACACGGAATATAATACATACAAGCAAAAGGGATGCTGATGGTCTCTGATACTCGCGGGACGTCGCGCTACTCCGCTACTGATGAAGTCCCTCGGGGAGCTCCTCCTCCAGATCCGACTCAGATGACACTGGAGAAAAATATTATGCGAGGGGTGAGCCACACGCTCAGTGAACAGCACAACCCATGCATCATAATTTATATTAACCACAACCAGATGTTAATAATCCACCATCTCATCATTAAAAGCCACAGAATGGCAACAACTAAACAATCCCGTGGGTTGCTATCGCCAACCCATACACCCTCACCCTCACCCCTCAATAGGTGACATAGGATATTGGGACTAACTACTCAAATCCAGCGGGTCGCTATCGCCAACCCGCTACACCCTCACCCTCACCCCTCAATAGGTGACAAAGGATATTGGGACTTACAATCCAGTGGGTCGCTACATCGCCGGCCCACCGCATCCCTCACCCTCACCCCTCAATATGGTGACATAGGATATTGGGACTGACTAGGCTGATGGTCGCCCTTGGTCCACCGATAGTCTCTCCCCACTCCGTAGGCCGTTTGGCCACCCCCACATTCAGCACAGTCCGTCCCAAATCAGGAGGTGCCTACTGATGGGAGCCCCTGCACGGGACAGCCTTTCCAACGCCGGGGTAGTCTCTACACGGATCCAACGAAGGGAACAGAATAGCCTATCCATCGCATATGATCCACTCGGATCCGCAGACAACACACCCTAACAACTCTAATGTCCTGAATTCCTCAGAATTCCACCAGGGCGCATAACCAAGATGCGGGGAACATGCATAATAATAATAAAGAGGTTGGAATATTAACGGGGAAAGAAATCCTTGGGAGGGCAGCGTGAGGTCCCGATATAGGACATCCCGACAACCAAACAAGGAACACGGAGTACCCTAGCCCGGGTCTCACCGCTGTCCTCGCGAGGCCCCTCCCCTATAATATTCACTAAGACAGGCTAATAATCTCATGCTCGCATTTTATTTAAATAAATTAAACTAAATAGGAACATGCATCGGTCGGGGCTTTCCTAGCATGGAAACATGATAACAGGGTGCATGGTTCTTATACGGGTCCTAAGGGTATAAGTCCCTAGCATACAAAGTCTAGGGTGGCATGCATACTACACATTATCATGCTTACATAGTTTTCATATTAAACATGTTAATATTTACTATGGTGCCCCAGGGGAAGACGGTACATGCCCAAGTGCATATAACGCTTCCCTACTGGGTTGGATTGTCCCACTCACCGGAGATCGGGTCGTCGCGCGACCGTCCGTCAAGATCTGCAAGACAGGGTATCGACTTGGTGAGTAAAAACCACAAACACATCAAAATACACCAAAAATATACACAACACTCGGGCAAACGTACATACGGCCCGTACGCACGCTAGCCCGAGCACCCCGACTCACTCCCGCACCCCCGGCAACCACCCGCACGGCCACCCGCCCCCGGATGCGCCGCCGCGCCTCAGCCTGCGCACCCAGGCGCACCGCCGGGCCCCTGCCCGCACGCCTGGTGTCACGCCCCAGGGCGGCCGTCCCCGGGACGCGGCAAGTGTATATATGATATCAGTAAATAGGAGTTCAATAACATACTCACACAACAGCTAAAATGACAACACAAATAAAAGCAGGGCTGACATAATATATACACCAAATGCGGAAGCTAAAAAGACTGAATCTGTAATCAAAACATACTACAGACTCGATACATAATCATATGTCCTGTGAGAACCAACATGTCCATATACACACAAATACAATCCATACATAATCCAACTAGGTGCCCAAGCACAGAAATATATACATACAACAAAGAGAAGGATGCTGATGGCCTCAAAACTCGAGGGACGTGGCGCTACTCCGCTACTGGCGTAGTCGCTCGGGAAGCTCCTCCTTCAAGTCCTCCTCCGTGATCACTGAAAAGATTTTATGCGAGGGGTGAGCCACACGCTCAGTGACTAGCACAATGTAACGCCCCCGAATCCACGACTCCGTTTTGAAGCGTGAAATCCGGGTGCGTTAACTAAATTCCTCGAATCTCAGAGTTATATATATATATATATATATATATATATATATATATATATATATATATATTCATCCAGAGAACATAAGAATATATCACCATAATTATACATATATTGTCAAGGCCAAAATCCAACACAAATTCAATATACATCGGAAACAACTTAATTTATATATATATTTACACTATCATACATATGGGTCCTCTACATGCCAAATAAATGACCAACACCTTCTACACAAGTCTAGTGCTCCGGAAATAAAATACGAGCTTCAAACTCCAACGCCTTAACGAGATCGACAACCACCAACAGCTAATCTGAAAGGTTGGGAAGAGAGAGGGATGAGCTACCACACGCTCAGTGAATGGACACAAGTGTCCCAATAATATATTATACTTCAAAATAATCAGTTAAAAGTGTCTATGGAACAATTGTTGTAATATAAAGCAAAGCTTATAATAAAGAAGCCATTTAAAACACTCAAGGATATAATAACATTTCTCTTTCGAATAAAATGTGATGTCATAAAAATCTTCTCATGATTTCAAACTACATGATGTATATGAATGCAACGGACACGCATGTCCGCTTTCCACGACACCTAGCCGCAGAGATTTCACTTTGGAAATCGGGCCACGTAGACATAGCCACCTAGACTTGGGTCAAATTTAGACCGCAGCCACCTAGACTGAGCCATTTAGACGATTTGATGCATGCACAATCAAAACTACTTCTTTCAAGTATACAGCATGCGACGATTTTCATAAATCCCATAATTTCCAATGCACACAATATATCCAAAATATCAACCTATATGATAACAACATGCTCATATGTTTCATACAAGATAGATTTCATAATCATAAAATAATATGATGCTTTTCAAATAATATAGAGACATCCACTCACCTCCAGTCCACGCAATACAAACCGATGCACGTGCATGAACGCTATACACTCGCACGTGGATAACCTAGCATAACAATTATGCAATCAATAAATAAGAAATCATTCAATCATGACAAACAACTGACAACAGCGCTCGGCCCAATAATCCCAAGAGCCCGTACCAAATAGACCTACAATCCGCAACTCACCTTAAAGGCCTAACAAAAATCCCAACTCTGAATAAAAATTAAAATGTTCATATCTCACAATGATCCGATAATCAATATCCATTTATTTCATAAGGCTCACATAATCGATCAATCATCGAATAAAATATTTAGACAAATAAGCCAATACAACTCCAATGATCCATTACGGCTCCACTATAACTCCAATGATCCAAATAACTCAATCCAATCAATTTACATCCAAATAACAATAATATTCAATTAATATTCATTGATCCCACTAAATCAAATTAATTGATTTAAAAATCCAATTTGAATCACCAAGATCAATAAAATCATCAAAACCCACAAATCAAATTATACTCATTAAACATCCATTTTTTATCCTTTTAAATCTCTAAAATTCATCAAACTTCGTCATGAAGCTAAATATTTGAATTCTAAGAAACTGCACAGAAATATTTGAAAAATCATAACTTTCTAACCGTAACTCCAAATCATCCGATTCAAGATTCGTTGGAAAGATCCTTTCGAAACCTATTTCTGTTTGTGAAATACAATTTTCCCAGAAACGACTCTATCATAGTCAAAAACACGATTTAATGATCAGGTATACAATCAACCCGAAAATAACCCTTAAATTCCAAAACCAATAAATATAGTTTGATCTTAAGAAATCCTTCAAGATCCATTGAAATTTAGTAAAATCATCATCTATTTAAAATCAATCAAACCCTAACTCTAATCCATCAACATTCTTTCCCAAATAATAGATTGACACAATCATCTCCTAACCAAACTAAATTGAAACACTAAACAATAAAAATAATAGAAAGATTTATCACCTTGTAGTGCTCGATCGGTAGAGCTAGGTTATCACCACCCTTCATGCCTCATGAGAATTCTGATGCAAACCCTAACCCAAAACGTGTTATATAAAAGGGGTTTTGACCAAATTACAAAACGACCCCTCAAGTATTACGGGTTTACAACTAGGTCCTTATCCGATTTACAGACAGATCCCTATCCGATTTACAAACAGATTCCTGAAGCGTATTAAAAGATATTCTGGATTCGCGACTAGATCCCTGGGCCCAATAACTTAACACAAAATCCTAAAAACCTAATTTCCTGAACTCCGAATCTCACCAAATTTCAACCAAAATATCTTGAGACTATAAAAATCTCCAGAAAAATATAAAATAAATATTTCAACATCAATTTATAATTTTTATAATTATAAATCAAATTAGACTCATTTGGGCCTACCGCCAAATCTAAAATTGAAATAATTAAATATCAATTAAAATTTCCATTATATATTTAAAATAAATATATAAGGCTAAAAATACAGAGACGTTACACACAACCCATGCATACAGTTTATATTGATCACAATTTATAGCAAAGAGCCCCAAGGTGGCATAATCAATCACAAGTCCGGTGGTTCGCTACATCGCCGAACCACCACACCCTCACCCTCACCCTCACCCTCACCCCTCAATAGGTGACAAAGGGTATTGGGACTTAATGGGCTGATAATCATCCATACACAATCCTGTGGGTCGTCGCATCGCCGGCCCACCATACCCTCACCCTCACCCCTCAATAGGTGACATAGGCTCTTGGGACTAACTAGGCTGTTGGTCACCCTTGGTCCACCGATAGTCTCTCCCCACTCCGTAGGTCGTTTGGCCACTCTCACATTCAGCATAGTCCTTCTACCAGATCAGGAGACGCCTACTAATGGTAGCCCTTGCACGGGACGACCTTTCTAACGCTGAGGTAGTCTCTACACGGATCCAACGAAGGGAACAGAACAGCCTATCCATCGCATATGATCCACTCGGATCCGCTGACAGCACATCTCTACAACTCTAATGTCTTGAATTCTTTCAAAATTCCTCCAGCGCGCATAACCAAGATGCGGGGAAATAAATAAGACAAAAATGAGGAAAAGAGACCTTGGGAGGGTAACCTGAGGTCCCGATGTAGGACATCCCGCCAACCAAACAAGGAACACGGAGTACCCTAACCCGGGTCTCAATGTTAACCTCGCAAGGCCCCCTTATATTCCCCAAAGCATGCTAACAATATTACAAGTTTGCATTTAAGTAAATAAATCAAACTAATAGGACGCATGCATAGGTCAGGGCTTTCCTAGCATGATAACGAGGTGACAGGATGCACGGCTCATGCACATATCCTAAGGGTGCAAGTCCCTAACATACAAGTCTAGGGTGGCATGCATTCTACACACACATCATGCTTACATGTATTACAATACAACAGTTAATACTAACTATGTGCCCCAGGGGAGGACGGTACACGCCCAAGTGCATGTAGCGCCTCCCAAACTGGGTTGGGTTGTCCCACTCACCGGAAGTCGGGTCGACGCGCGACCGTCCGTCGAGATCTGCAAGACAGGGTATCAACTGGTGAGTAAAAATCCACAAAATACTCAAATACACAAATAAATACCCAAAATCCCACAAACAAACACCCAACACTCGGGCAAACGTGCATACGACCCGCACGCACGCTAGCCCGAGCACCCCGGCAACCACCCGCACGGCCACCCGACCGCCCGGGTGCACCGCCGCGCCTCAGCCCACGCACCCAGCGCACCGTCGGGCCCCTGCCCGCCACCTAGACACGCCGCCGAGCCTCCCGGGTGCACCGCGCGCCCTCTGCGCCCCAGCGCAGCCGCCCGCGCACACCCCGCACGCCTTGCGTTGGCCCGCGAGCACCCCGCACGCCCCGCGCACAGCGCCTCGCCCCGAGCGCACCCCGCGCGCACCTCCCCTGCCTCGCCTCGCCCGCACTCCGCGCGCACCTCCTCTGCCTCGCCCCGCGCGCATTCCGCTCGCACAGCTCTCCGCACCAGCCGCTCGACCAGCTCCTCGCACCAGCCGCTCGGCCTACACCTCGCACCAGTCGCTCGACCAGCACCTCGCACCAGCCGCTCGACCAGCACCTCGCACCAGCCGCGCACAGCGCCCAGCACGCGCGCCCTGCTGGCCTCCAGCTCCCCCCGAGCGCACGCGCGCGCGCGCCCAGCCTGCTGCGCTGCTTGCTGTCTGTGCTGCTGCCTGTGCTGCCTGCTGCCCGAGACCACCCATCCACCTGCCCGAGCACCTCCACCACCCATCCAACGGCCTCCGACGGCCTCCGACCGCCCCCAACCACCTCCGACAGCCTCCCACAGCCGCCGACCACCACCCAAACACAAAACCCCCTTCCTAACATACATCTAAGCCAAAAAGAAGAGGAAAAAGAGCTTACCAAGGGGAGGAAGAGATGTCCGGTTGCTCTCCGCGCACCGAAACGCTCCCCCAACGGTCTCTACCACCAAGACCTACTCCCACCTCCGATTTGGCTCGGATCTGAGGAGAAGAGAGGGCGGATGGAAGGGCTAGGTTGGCCGGAATCGGGATTTGAAAGCACCGGGGTGTAGATCGGGACCCGATCTACACTTTCTATGCTTTAGGTTTTTGGGTTTGAGGGCTCTAAGGGGCTCAAATGGAAGAAAAGGAGAGAGGGGAGAGAGAAAAAGCTTTTGGAAGGGATGATGAATAGTGCCAATCAAATATTAGATTTCATTTATATAGACAATCACTTAAAAACCCGGATACGCCCCGGAACTGTGAAATTTCAGAAACGTTACCGGAATTCGATGAAATTTTCATGAGTGGCTTAGAATGGCACCAGGACACATAATATGTAGTTAGATTTTCAATCGGAGTCCTCTAGCTCAGGACGATAGCTAACAGTCCAAAATTTTAGCGGTTCCGATCGAAAAAATGAAAAAACTCAAAAACTGCCAAAATGCTCCAATGGTTACCAGCAAGCCAAAAAGTGACACATATATAACACCTGGACCCGCAGCCGAGCCACCCGGGTGCACCGCGCGCCCACTGCGCCCCGCCGCAGCAGCCCGCGCGCACCCCGCACGCCCCGCGCTGACCCGTGAGCATACCGCACGCCCCGCGCGCCCATCGCCTCTCCCCGCGCGCACCCCGCGCGCACCACCCGCTCGAACCCACTGCTCTCCTCACCGCGCGCACGCATGCGCCTCTGCCCAACGCCCCGCGCGCGCTCCTGCACCCAGCGCCCAGCGCTCAACGCCCAGCACTGGGACCCTCACCCAGCGCCCACACGCACGCCCGGCAACACGTGCCCAGCGCGCCTGCCAGCCTGCCCGGACTGCCTGCCTGCGTGCATCGCCGAGTGGCCCGGCCACCTGGTGCGCCTGCCTGCTGCGCCCGCTGCCAACTCACCCAGGACAGCCGCCCACCCTGCCCGGACTGCCTAACCCCCTAGCCCGACCACCCAACTCCCACCCTCGGCCACCAATGGCCTCCGACCACCACCCACAGCCCTCCAACGGCCACCCACAACCACCGACCGCCTCCCAACCCCAAAACCATCCTCCTAACATACATCTAAGCAAGAAAAGAGAGGAAAAAGGGCTTACCAAGGGAAAGAAGGGAAGTTCGGTTGCTCTCCGCGCACCGAAACACTCCCCCAAAGGCCTCCAACACCTAGATCTTCCTTGGCCCTCGAAATGGCCCAAAACAGGGGAGAAAAGAGAGGGGGAGAAGGGGCAAAACTCCTCGGAATTCAAATCCGAGAACACCGTGGTGTAGATCGGGACCGGATCTAACCTTTCTATGTTATGGGTTTTAAGTTCTAAGCCCTCTAGGTGGCTCAAAACTTAGAAAAAGAGAGAGGGGGAGAGAGAAATCAAAAGGAAGAAGATGATGAATAGTGCATGAACTTTTTAGATCCCACTTAAATACTCCTCACTTAGATTAGGGTTAAGAGGGATTAATTAGGGCTTAAGGCATGATTAATTAGGTTTAAGTGGGTTTTGACTTGGGTCAACTCAACAACAAATAAAAACAAAAGGGGTTGACCAAGTCCATGGGCCCACTTTGACCAAGTTCACTCTCCCAATGACTTCTCGCTCGGTCAAAACCCAGATACGCCCCAGAACTGTGAAATTCTGAAACGTTACCGGAATTCGACGAAATTTTCTAGAGAGGCTTGGAATGGCACCAGGACACATAATATGCAGTTAGATTTTCAATCGGAGCCCTCTATCTCAGGGCGATAGCTAACAGCCCGAAATTTTAGCGGTTCCGATCGAAAAACGAAAAAAAAAATGAAAAACTGCCAGAATGTCCCAACGGTTACCAGAAGGTTAAAAGTGACACATATATAACATTCTTCCCCCCTTAGGAAATTTTGTCCTCAAAATTATACAAAAATATCTAGGAAGGGAAGAGATGCGGATACGCATCACGCAAGGCGTCCTCGAGCTCTCAAGGGGCCTCGGCACCGGAATGGTGCTGCCATCGCACCTTGACCAACTGGACGGTCTTGGTGCGGAGCTCTTTCTCGCGGCGGTCCATGACCTCAATCGGCTGCTCCACGAATAACAAGCCCGGCTCGAAGACGAGCGGCTCGAACGGGATGACGTGAGCAGGATCATGGACGCAACACAAACCCAACCGCGATGCCTCAGAGCAACCTGCGAACCCACCCCTCCCAGACGGAAAGGTAAGAACTGGCGCTGAGGTGAGCCTTCGCTTAAACTCCGGGAAGCTCTCCTCGTAAGAAGGGGACCGTTCGAACTGGACATCCTTCCAAGCGAGGCGGTTAGGGGCACAGCTGTCTTCGAGAAAATAATTAAATTTTACTATAAAAATGAATTAATTTATATAAAACATAAAAGATGGCCACAATAAAAAGTGATATAAAAAAAAATTTAACTCATGAGTCACAACTCATGTAAGCACACAATCCTCTATTAGATTTGAACCCAAAGAGCCTAAGTAAAGATAAAACACATTATAATCTAAAAAAAGGAAATATTACCCCCGTCATGCAACATAAGGCCAAAAATCACATGGAGTCAATTGATCTATATATTATACATTAAAATACCACATTAATGATTGTTGTTGAAGAATGATAAAATCCACCATAGTTGATGAAGGAGTAAAAAACCCTAACTCTTGATTCATAAAAAAAAATGTAAGGGAAGTAGAAAGACACATGTACAATTTGGAAAGAACAAGAAATCAATTATTGTTGTAAACTAAATAGAATATGATATATAAGAGTATATAAACAAAGCACACAAGCATATAGAGAAGAGAAGTAGAGAGAGATTCTTATTCAATATTTGTTGGTTGAATACAAGAGAAACCCCTCTATTTATAGGGTGCATAGAGGAATCCCAAAGGTGGAGAGTTACAAGTCTATAGAGGTGAGGGGGAGATAGTGGGGCAATAATGGGAGTGTTATGGAATAGAAGAGTGGGGGAGGTTATGGAGTTGAATGAGGGGGTTATGGAGTTGAAGAGTGGGGGAGGTTATGGGTTAGAGAAGTGGTGGTTATCCACCATATTCACAACACTCCCCCTTGGATGACCACCACGCTAAGAAAATTGCCTCATTAAAACCTTGCTTGGAAAACCCAATGGGAAAAAACCAAAGCGAAGGAAAAAGAGTACAATGTAACTTAATCGTATAATAGTGTATGCGTTTGACACTGCCTCATTAAAACCTTGCCAGGAAAACCCAATGGGACAAAACCTAGGCGAAGGAAAAAGAGTACAGTTCGCAAAATGTCATAAAAAATTACTCCCCCTCATAAGTACAAGATTTCAAGAATTTTGGTCGCAAACTCGTCGCATCCCGATTTCATACACCAGCTTCTTGAATGTTGATGTCGACAAAGCTTTAGTAAACAAATCTGCAAGATTGTCCTTTGACTGAATTTGTTGAACATCAATTTCATGTCTCTGCTGGAGCTCATGAGTGTAAAAGAATTTTGGAGAAATATGCTTTGTTCTATCACCCTTGATATATCCCCCTTTGATTTGAGCAATGCATGCTGCATTGTCTTCATATATAGTTGTTGGAACATCTGTAATGAGAGATAGTCCGCATGCAGTACGAATATGATGAACCAAAGACCTTATCCACACGCATTCCCGGCTTGCTTCGTGGAGTGCAAGAATCTCAGAGTGGTTAGAAGACGTGGCGACCAAAGTCTGTTTCGTAGATCGCCAAGAGATTGCTGTGCCACCGCAAGTGAATACATAGCCTGTTTGTGAGCGAGCCTTGTGAGGATCTGAAAGATATCCTGAATCTGCATAACCCTTTAGTTGTGCACCATTATTGGAATCCTTTGCATAGAATAGACCCATGTCTGACGTTCCACGAAGATAACGAAAAATGTGCTTCACACCATTCCAATGCCTTCGAGTTGGTGCAGAGCTAAATCTGGCCAATAAATTAACTGAAAATGCAATGTCAGGTCTAGTGCATTGGGCCAAATATAATAAGGCACCAATTGCACTAAGATATGGTACTTCAGGACCAAGAAGATTTTCAGTATCTTCTTTTGGACGAAAAGGATCCTTTTTGGGTCAAGTAACCTTACTACCATTGGAGTACTTAATGGATGACATTTGTCCATATTAAAACGCTTCAGGATTTTTTCAACATATGTTGTTTGATGAACAAGTATCCCATTTGAACTTTGCTCAATTTGCAAGCCGAGACAATATCTTGTTTTTCCAAGATCTTTCATTTCAAACTCCTTTTTCAGATATTCGGAAGCCTTTTCGAGCTCTTCAGGAGTCCCAATTAGATTAATATCATCAACATATACTGCAATAATGGTAAATCCGAGTTCCGTTTTCTTAATAAATACACAGGGGCATATTGGATCATTGACATATCCTTCTTTTATTAAGTACTCACTAAGACGGTTATACCACATTCGTCCAGATTGCTTTAATCCATACAAGGATCGTCTTAGCTTGATTGAGTACATGTTTCGTGGTTTTGCTTCAGGCAATTTTAGTCCTTCAGGAACTTTCATATAAATGTCGGTATCTAATTTTCCATATAAATATGCAGTAACCACATCCATTAGCTGCATGTCAAGTCCTTCTGAGACTACAAGACTAATTAAATACCGAAATGTGATTGTGTCCATCACAGGAGAATATGTCTCTTCAAAATCTATCCCAGGTCTCTGCAGGAAACCCTGTGCCACAAGACGAGCTTTGTATCTAACAATCTCGTTTCTTTCATTTCGTTTTCTCGCAAACACCCATTTACATCCTACTGGTTTAACACCTTCAGGGGTTAGGACTACTGGTCCAAATACTTGGTGTTTTGCAAGTGAATCCAATTCTGTTTGAATAGCAGCTTTCCATTGTGGCCAACAATTTTTTCGTCTGCATTCATCCACTGAACGTGGTTCTAAATCATTATCTGAAATGATTTCTGTAGCTACTGCAAATGAGAATATATCATCAACAAGCACTTGCTTTCGATCCCACAATATTTGTGAATTTGCATAATTTATGGAAATTTCTTCATTTCCATGTACTTGTTCTTCATGCACGGGCGTCACTTCAGGGACGTCAGTCTCTTCAGGGACTTGTGTCACTTCAGGGACTTCTTCCTCTGTAGGAGTTATTATTGTGGGTCTTTCAAGTGTTTCATACTCTTCTAGAGAATTATTCTTCATTGTTTTTCTCCTTCGGGGAGCTGAATCTTTTGAGCCTATAGGTCTTCCACGCTTCAGGCGTGTTTTTGTTGATTCATTAGCCGGCATATTAAACGTTTTTCCTATTGGAACATTAATTCGAGCTGGAGTATTAGCAGCTGGAATATGTGATTTCATCACTTTTGCTGCATCATTGAATGCATCTGGCAATTGATGCGCAATTCTTTGAAGATGGTGATTCTTTGCACTTCAGTTTCACATTGATTAGTGCGAGGATCAAGATGAGACAAAGATGGAGTTTTCCATGTAAGTTCACGTCGTTCTTCTGGCGACGGATTTTCTCCCCCTAATGACGGGAATATTGTCTCATCAAAATGACAATCCGCAAATCGAGCGGTAAAAACATCCCCTGTCAATGGTTCAAGATATCTTATAATAGAAGGAGAATCAAAGCCTACATAAATTCCCAATCGACGTTGAGGGCCCATTTTAGTTCGTTGTGTAGGGGCAATAGGAACTTGTACAGCACAACCAAAAATTCGAAGATGTGAAATATTTGGTTGATGACCCAGTACGAGCTGTAAAGGGGAATATTGATGATAAGCAGTTGGCCGAAGGCGAACTAATGCTGCTGCATGCAATATAGCATGACCCCAAGCTGAAACGGGTAATTTTGTCCTCAAAAGCATAGGACGTGCAATTAGCTGAAGATGCTTAATAAATGATTCAGCTAATCCATTTTGGGTGTGCACATGAGCAACAGGGTGTTCAACATCGATGCCATGCGACATACAATAGTCGTTAAAAGTTTTCGATGTGAATTCACCAGCTCCATCAAGACGTATTGACTTTATATGATAATCCAAAAATGAGACTGTAATCGGATTATCTGAGCAAGTAGTCTTGCAAATGCAGCATTCCGAGTGGATAATAGACAAACATGCGACCATCTAGCAGATGCGTCTATCAATACCATAAAATACTTGAATGGTCCACATGGGGGGTGGATTGGGCCACATATATCCCCTTGGATTCTTTGCAAAAATGTTGGTGACTCAACATTGACTTTTGTAGGGGATGGTCTAACTATCAATTTTCCTTGTGAGCACGAAGTGCATTGATAGTGATTAGGTAAAAGAATCTTCTGGTTCTTTAACGAATGCCCAAATGAATTATCAATTATTCGACGCATCATTGTAGATCCTGGATGCCCGAGACGATCATGCCAAAGTGTAAAAATATCTGAATCATAGAACTTCTGGTTCATTACAGCATATGATTCGATTGTTTTTATGGTTGTATAATACAACCCAGATGAGAAAGCATGAAGTTTCTCTAATACATGTTTTTGGCCTGAAACAATTGAAGTAATGCATAAATACTCCATATTGTTTTCATTGATAGTCTCAATATGATATCCATTAAGACGGATATCCTTAAAACTTAGCAGATTTCTTCTGGATCTTGCTGAATATAATGCATCATTAATACAAAATTTTGTACCTCCTGGTAATATTATATTTGCTCTTCCGGAGCCTTCAATTAATTTCGTAGTACCAGAAATGGTATTAACATTTGCATTGATTAATGTCAATGTCGAGAAATATTGTTTATTTCGTAGGATCGTATGTGTTGTAGCGCTGTCTGCTAGACAAATGTCACCAACCATAGCCATTCTTGTAAAAAAAAAAAATGAAATAAATAAGATAAATATAAAAATAAGAAAAATGGATTTTAGATAACAAAGAAAAATTATAATTATAAAAATTATAAAAGTCTGATCGTACATCAGGTACGTGACCATATTTTTAAAGCACCAAATACATAACAATCATTTTCCTTGTGTTAGGGGTTTGTTCTGCAACCCTTTTCCCTTCAATTATGCTTTTGTTTAATAGCAAATCACTTCTAGTGATTTGAGATATTTTACAAACTTTATGATTGTTGTGCTTTCTCAACTATATAAATCATGATCTCATCATTCATGACCACAACTTCCATGGCGAACATAAAATAAAATGCATTTACTTCGGGTAATGATGCTATGCCATTGAGTTGAGTTATATGATATTTTAAAAAAATCGTTGTTCGGCAACGAGAATATATAAAATTAATGCTCTCAATATTGCTACAACTGGAGCATATTTGAGGCATAATGGCCGGTGGACCTTTGTCAATGAGGTATTAATCTTTAAATCCTCTTCATTATGATGATGATGATGGTGAAATCTAATCATAATTTACATGTTCCTGCTGGGATACATGGATTTTTTTTTATTATTTGGTCCTTCAAGGACCCAAAAAATATATCATATAACTTTTGTTTGGTCCTACAGGGACACGAACAATCATGATTTTTGTATAGTCCTTCAGGGATAGAACAAAATAAAATTTTACATGATCCTTAAAGATTCATATAATCATAATTTTTGTACAGTCCTTCAGGGATAAAATAAAATAAAATTTGTATGATCTTTCATGGATACAATATAATCATAGTCCTTCAGGGACATTTTTAATCATATCTTTTACATGATTCTTCAAGGATCCATGTAATAATTTTTGTAGTCCTTCAGGGATAGAATAAAATTTGCATGGTCTTATTGGAACACATTATTCATAACTTCTACATGGTCCTTCAGGGATCCATGTAATTACAATTTTTGTATGATCCTATAGGGACACATGACATTGTAACATTAAAATGAATTTCAAATCAAATATAAATATCAAATTAATTGATATTTGTGAGAACTTCTGGTTCTACACATAGATGTATAATATTTAAATTTTAATAAAAGATGACAAACATGGAACAGTTACATGAAAAATAAATAATCAAATGATAGATGCCGCATACTGTTGCATGGGAAAATTGCATACTAGTTTTCATAAATTAATCATATCATAACATATGTATGGGAAATTTTCACGGGGATTGCATGCATGGAAAATAAAAGATAGATGTATGCAGTACATCAGATGAAAATAAAAGATAGATGTATACGGGTTCTACACATAATTTGCATACGGTTCCATGCATATTGAAAAAAATTAATCATATGTATGTAGTAGATGATTTACATAAAAATACATAACATCAAGGGGGAGTATATTTTTTATATAGATCATTAAGAACCCATCGATACAAACCTTTCTCTTTAACAAGAGCTTCTCGTGCTGATAACGTGTTGTAAACTAAATAGAATATGATATATAAGAGTATATAAACAAAGCACACAAGTATATAGAGAAGAGAAGTAGAGAGAGATTTCTTATTCAATATTTGTTGGTTGATGGAATACAAGAGAAACCCCTCTATTTATAGGGTACATAGAGGAATCCCAAAGGTGGGGAGTTACAAGTCTATAGAAGTGAGAGGGAGATAGTGGGACAATAATGGGAGTGTTATGGAATAGAAGAGTGGGGGAGGTTATGGAGTTGAATGAGGGGGTTATGGAGTTGAAGAGTGGGAGAGGTTATGGGTTAGAGAAGTGATGGTTATCCACCATATTCACAACAATTATATTATTGTGTTTAATTATTTACATTATGAAAGATATCATGTCTAAGGTTATTTTTATCATTTTTAATTATTGGTTAGAAAATTAACTCTTGTTAAGTTTAGGGAAATTTGCATGTATACCCCTGATAAAGATGATATTTTGCGTTATACCCCCATCAAAAAGCTAATTGCATCTATACCCCTAGAAAATTCTTTTCTGTTGCAACTGTGCCCTTCCGTCTGTGTTTGTTACCATGACTAACCTAACTATGATTGAAACCCTAACCATACCCTATGAAATCCCTCTTTTACCCCTGACTAACCTAACCAAAATTCCCAAAAAAAAAAAGAAAAGCAAAACTTAAACACTCAACCTTTCTTCCCCACGAAGCCGAACAAAACCCTAGCCCTAAAACCAGTTGAAATCCCAAAACCCTAGCCCTAAATCGAAGATTCCCTCTTGATATCTCAAATCCTTCACGTCTTTCAGCAATGTGGAGGCATAAACACTCATTGAGGAGCGTAGTGAGGACTCCTGATGGGCGTCTTGTACCCCGTGGTCCGGCCAGTCGCTTGCCAAGGACGAGTATTGATGATCCTATCTTGTTAGACACAGACATTGTAAGTAAACCCCTTTAATCTGACTTTTATTTGCTTATTTGAGGAATAATGTTGAGTTTAGGGTTTCCTGTTAATGTATTTGGAATTTATCAATGTGGATAATGTTAGATTTTTTTAGGTTCTGTTGGAATTTGTCAATGTGATAATGTTTTGAAATTATCAATGTGGAATCTGTTTTATTTATGTATGTTCAGTTATGATGTGTAGAACTTGTTCAGATTGTATGTTGTTATGCTATGCAGATTATGAATGTTATAAATAAATTTCTATTGTTGTTATGCTGTGGAGAATATATTGTTATGCTATGTATGTAAATAGTATTGCATTGATAACTTATCTGTAGTATTGGAATTTATGAATGTGGATATTGTTGTTTGAAATGCAGTTAGAAGAGGACAGTCATGTTAACATAAATTTGAGGAATAATGTTGAGTTTAGGGTTTGATGTTAATGTATTTGGAATTTATCAATGTGGATAATGTTAGATTTTTTTAAGTTCTGTTGGAATTTGTCAATGTGATAATGTTTTGAAATTATCAATGTGGAATCTGTTTTATTTATGTATGTTCAGTTATGATGTGTAGAACTTGTTCAGATTGTATGTTGTTAAGCTATGCAGATTATGAATGTTATAAATAAATTTCTATTGTTGTTATGCTGTGGAGAATATATTGTTATGTTATGTATGTAAATAGTATTGCATTGATAACTTATCTGTAGTATTGGAATTTATGAATGTGGATATTGTTGTTTGAAATGCAGTTAGAAGAGGACAGTCATGTTTACATAAATTTGAGGAATAATGTTGAGTTTAGGGTTTGCTGTTAATGTATTTGGAATTTATCAATGTGGATAATGTTAGATTTTTTTAAGTTCTGTTGGAATTTGTCAATGTGATAATGTTTTGAAATTATCAATGTGGAATCTGTTTTATTTATGTATGTTCAGTTATGATGTGTAGAACTACATATTACTTTGTCAATTGAACAGGGGTTCTGGTTCCAGATGTTCAGAAACAGATTAATGAGCTCAGCAAAGGTAATGGAGGATATGATGTACAGAGATCAACTGATGTGAGGGCTGAGGTTGATGGACCTGAAGGGAGGTTTGATGTGATGCTCAATGAAAGAAAATGCAGCTGTAGAATGTGGCAGGTAACAAGCATACTTTATATTGTTTTAGGTTTAGGTTTAGGTTTGTTTGTTTCAGCTGTAGATAATAAGCATACCTTGTAATGACCTTGTTTGTCTGTTAATGTTGCAGGTAACTGGCATACCATGTAAACATGCTGCAGCAGTTCTTTCATCAATCAGAGGTGTCAAGTGGGAAAATTTTGTGGACATTTGTTACACAGTTGATAGGTATATTAGTTATATTCAATTTGTTACACAATATATTCATGTTTCAACTGAATCTAAGGAAGACCACATGTTTTGTTGATAGGTATAAGACAGCCTATGCCTCAGAGATTTCACCATTACCAGACAAGTCGATGTGGGAGGCAGTAGACCTAACCTACATTGTTCTACCTCCAAAGTGCACTAGGCCACCAGGTAGGCCAAAGAAAAAAAGAATTCGTCCATTTGATGAAGAGACTAGTAGTAGCACAACAGTGAAGAAGGTCCATAGATGCAGAAGGTGCCTACAAGTTGGTCATCATCAAAAAACATGTAAAAATCCAATTAGGACCAGTGAAGAGCAATCTACTGAAAGCTCAAGGTAAAAAGGTCATAGTATTTGAAGTGAAGATGATGCATTTTATACTACTAACAACCAATTTGATGTTACTCATGCAGTTTGCAGAGGAGACCTCCAGGAAGACCAGCAAAAAAACAATCAAGAGGATCTCTTTCAGTTGGCAGAGGCATAGCAATAGGTGAGAAGTATTGCTACATTTGAGTGTAATAAAGAAATCTTTGTTGGCATAAGATCTTTATTGCAAATATTTCTCTGATATATCATCAGGTCATGGTAGAGGATCAATGACAATTCAATATGAGGCAGGACCATCTGCAACTAATATGGAGTCAGCTGCACCACCACATGAGGGAGGTCAAAGCACTGTTGGTAGAGGCTTGTATGCGCCATCCAATTATTCAACAAGAGGAACAAGCAGATGGTCACTGGGCTTGAGGGGAAAGCCATTGCAACCAAAAAGAGGTGGAGCAAGTAGTTCATGATTTAGGAGAGGTGGTAGTTGTATGTGATGCAAAAGATGTCTGTCAGGTTGATGTTGTAGTAGGTTGTAGTGATCTGTAACAAAACAATGTTTCTGTGGTCTGTTATTGTAACAAATTCATGTTTCTGAGGTGTGTAAGAAAACAATATTTGTGTGGCTGTTGCAGTTTTGATGTAAGGAAAACAATGTTAGCTTGCTTGATATAATGTGATGTTATGTGAGTTTATAAACAGACAAATTTATTGTGTGTTTATATATGTCTGTATGTGTGTGTCATATTCTTTATACATAGGCATAGGCAGTTTATAAACTGTCAGCTTATATCAATTTCTTTATACATACATGTCGCCGTTGGTTTTACCATTTGTACCATGCACATTCCCATTACAGAAAATGATCTTATATTACACACATACATTCTTGGCTTCATACTTGACAAACAAACATCTCATTACATACCAATTTCATTACTAAATAGTTAAATCAACTATTTCACAATCAATAATACAATAAGTAAGAACCCTATAATGAATAGGCACAACCAAATCTGTTTACGCATGTCATCAATCTTCTCTTCCATTTTTTCAACCACATTTCGCATTACAGCGATATTCTCATCCATTTTTTCTTGGAATCTGTTAATTTGTTGTTTCAATGAAGCAGTGCCTGGATCAATTTCATCTACCCAAGAAAAGAAATGGCAGTCCTCTGAACTCTGAAACAAAGCACAACAAATCAAATACATTGTCATCAATATAAACACCTTAACAGCATAAACAACCAAATCAAATGCATTGTCATCAACATAAACACCCAAATTAAACATTTACCTTCCATTGTCGACATCTGTAAAACTTTCTTCCCTTGCTAGCTTCTCTGTTGGATGTCAGCACCACTGTGGCTACCCCGCATCGACAATTAGGGTTTCGTAGAGTATGGACAGAGGAAGATGAAGCTTCACTCATCTCTGCTGGAGTCGGGTTGCCGAGAGCTAATGATGGCCTTTGGAGAAGAAGCTGACCGTTGGTGAAGCAGCCGATCGTTGGAGAAGAAGTCGTTGCAGTGGAAGCCGACTGTTGGTGAAGCAGCCGATCGTTGGAGAAGAAGTCGTTGCAGTCGAAGCCGACCGTTGGTGAAGCAGTCGATCGTTGGAGAAGAAGTCGTTGCAGTCGAAGCCGACCGTTGGTGAAGCAGTCGATCGTTGGAGAAGAAGTCGTTGCAGTGGAAGCCGACCGTTGCAGCAGAAGAAGAGAGGTTGAAGACGATCTTATATGCAAGGGTGTGGGTGTGGGTGTAATTTCTCAAAGCTCAAACGGTCATAAGGGCAATTTGGACATTTCAACATAGGCTAAACGGCGTTAATGGAATATTCCTGGCATATTCCTCTCTCAAAGGACGGAACTAAACCTCAGGGGCACAGTTGCAACAGAAAAGAATTTTCTAGGGGTATAGATGCAATTAGATTTTTGATGGGGGTATAACGCAAAATATCATCTTGATCAGGGGTATACATGCAAATTTCCCTTAAGTTTATCTTGGTTTTAAAAAGTGACGGAATGGCACATTTGTTCATTAAAAAATATTTTAATGATATACAAATAAATAGATTATTTATGATGGTAAAAAAATAAATAACATGTTTTTCAATGGTATATATGCAAAAAAAACAAAAAAAAAATCACATATTTTCCCTATCAAAAATTATATATTTCAACTAATCATTAACTGCTTCATCATAAGTTGGTAGAGATGTTTAGAGTCTCGTGATGGAAGAATATTGAATAAAAAAAATTTAAAAAATTGACTTACTTACCAGAAAAAAAACATAAATCGTAAATGCACCTATTTAGAGAAGGTATCGGGGACGAAGCCATTTGTGTACATGATTGGATTTTCTACTTGTTTTATCAAGCATGACCTATTCTCTTAACAAATTTAAGATCGTCTGATTATCCAAATACAGAACAACTAGAAGCAGAGAATTTACCATTGATCAAGTTGGTCGTGGTCATCCCCAGTGGTCATAGCACAAGACTCACCTGTGTTAAGGGTAGGTCTTGGGTTCAAATCTTGACACTGTGTCATACCTTCTGTTTGTTAGGCAAAATTTAAAAAAAAATTATGTGGGATCAGGGACAAACAGGCGAAGGTAACTTTTTGCAATACCTTTTGTTTGTTAAGCGAAATTAAAAAAAAAAATTTGTGGGACCAGGAACAAACAGGTGAAGGTAGCTTTTTACAGCCTGACCGTAAAGTCAACCACGGAGAGTCCCTCTAATATCCCAAAAAAATAAAAAAAAGTTGGTCTTGGTTGAGGGGGACGACCATCTAAAAGGGTTTTTTTGTACCATAATAATTATTCTTTTTCATTATAAATACCTATTTAATTGTATACCATTAATAACTCTTTTGCACGGTCGCTCTCACACTCCCTACGCTCGCCTTCAAACCCTAACTATATCATTATTGCGAATTCTAAATTATAAATGGACTAACGTTTCTTCAAAAAAACTATATGATTATTTTTATTCAATTAAAATACAAAGAGAACGCCACTTGCTTTTTTTTATCTTAAGCTATATATATTTTTTAAGATTCTAGATTGTTTTAAAAATTAATATAATTTTTAATGGTACAATAATAAATATTGCATCTTATGAGAAAAGATATAAAAAAATAAAGGGTATCTTTGATGTACATGATTTTAATATAAATAAATAAATAAATATTTACCAAATTTTGATGGACCTTAACTTAGAGTGGTAAATATGCACCGTTTCTAAATTTTTTAATGGTATTAAATTAAATAGGTTATTTTTAGTTATTTAAAAAAGGAAAAATGATCAAAAAAATAATTTTAAAAACATATTTTTCCTACAAAATTCCTACAAAAACCTATTTTTGTAGAGATGGTTAGAGGGATGTTAGAGGGTTAGAGATGGTTAGAGAGATGTTAATGATTTAATTGCATAAGGGTAGATTAGTCTTTTATATTTTTAAAATGGTGAAATGAGATTTTTGTAAGTATAATTTTAAAAAGTGACTAATACGAGTATTTTTAACTTTTGGGAGATTTTTTTGGTCATTATCCCTTTAAAAAACCGCATTTTTAGTTATTTATAGTTATTTAAATAACACATATTCGAAGGGTATACGCTCAAGAACCACAACACAAGCCCACTATTTCATGTAAAATAAAATTGAAATAGAAGTCTTATCAGCCATTGAAGGTTCACCGACAGGGCGCCATTGATTAAGCCCAGTTTTAACTCACGAGGGTTCGGTGGTTCAATACGTGGGTATCGGGGACTTCATGGTATGCCCGCTAATTATCCAAAAAAAAAAAAAAAAAAAAAAAAAAAAAAAAAAGAAGAAGAAGAAGAAGATTGAATCTGATGCAAATCATAATCTGAAAATCAGAAATATATGATATTCGAATATTTAAAGTATAGATATGGATATCAGTGTATTCAATAAATATTATAAAATATATATTTGTATTATATATTGTTCATATTTATTATCTTATATGATTAATCACAATATTGATATATTATATTCCTATTAAATTTTCAATGTATGATATTCAAAAAAAATAATAAACTTTCAAATCTCAATTTTAATTTTCATATCTCTTTAGTTATTTGATTATTCAATTTAATGTTAAAATTTAAACATGTCAATTACCCGAACAATATCTGTATCCGAAGAAGATCCTAATCTGAAAATTAATATCCGTATCTAAAAATTAAAATATAGATATTAACATATTCGATCTGTATCCGATTGACACTTCAAGGTGAACTTGCATACCTCACAAAAACAAAATGAAATATGTACTCAATATATTGATTGTACACCTTGGTGCACTTTTCTTAATCAAAGTACGCACTCATTTAACCAAGTATTTATTGGATTAGAAAAATCATATACCATGAATGACTGAGCAATGACTTTATTCATATCGGCAAACACAGAGCCAGTCATATACATCTGTTAAAGAATCATTATTAGGATAATATTATATCTTTATTATCATTATTGTGATATTATTAGTTATTATTAGTTTCCTAGATTTCGTAGATTCCTTATCTGTATTTTAGGGTTTCCTCTATGTATCTATAAATAGAGCCCTTTGGCTCCTCTAATATAAAAACAACAATTCTCTTTTCTTTATTCTAACATGGTATCAGAGCCACCTTTGAAACCCTAGATATATAAAAGTTTTCTCCTTCTTCCCCGCTCCGATTTGGGAGTTTTCAATCGGAGCGGGGGATGACTTTTAGTACCCATATTTTCTTCCGCTGTCAAGTTGTATTCTACTCTTTGTCCTCTCGTGGTACTTATGTTTATTGCCGTCGTACCCTTGCCGTCGCCGTCGTGCCCTTGCCGTCGCTGTTGTCGTCGTGCCCTTGCCGTCGTCGTCGCCGTCGTGCCCTTGCCGTCGCTGTTGTCGTCGTGCCCTTGCCGTCGTGCCCTTGTCGTCGTCGTCGCCGCCGTCGTGCCCTTGCCGTCGCCGTCGTGCCCATGCCGTCGTCGTCGTCGCCGTCGTGCCCTTGCCGTCGCCGTCGTGCCGTTGCCGTTGCCGTCGCCGTCGTGCCCTTGCCGTCGCTGTCGCCGTCGTGCCCTTGCCGTCGCCGTCGTGCTTTTGCCGTAGCCGTCGTGCCCTTGCTGTCGCTGTTGTCGTCGTGCCCTTGCCGTCGTCGTCATCGTCGTGCCCTTGCCGTCGCCGTCGTGCCCTTGCTGTCGCTGTCGTCGTCGTGCCCTTGCCGACGCCGTCGTGCCCTTGCCGTCGTCGTCGACGGCGTGCCCTTGCCGTCGCTGTTGTCGTCGTGCCCTTACCGTCGCCGTCGTGCCCTTGCCGTCGTCGTCGTGCCCTTGCCGTCGCCGTCGTGCCCTTGCCGTCGCCGTCGTGCCCTTGCCATCGCTGTTGCCGTCGCGCCCTTGCCGTCGCCGTCGCCGTCGTGCCCTTGCCGTCGCCGTCGCCGTCGCCGTCGTGCCGCTGCCGTCGACGCCCCTGCCGCTGCCGGCGCCGCCCCTGCCCCTGCCGGCGCCGCCCCTGCCATTGCCGGCGCCGCCCTGCCGCTGCTCGCCCAGCCCTGCCGCGCAGCGCCCTGCCGAGCACCCTGCCGCGCGCGCCGAGCACCCTGCCGCGCGCGCCAAGCACCCTGCCGCGCGCGCCCTTCCGCGCGCGCACTGCCGCGCACGCCCTGCCGCGCGGTTGTAACGACCCGGATTTCCCAGAATCTGTCGCGCTGATCCTGCCCGGATTTCTCCGGATCTGCTCGGACAGCTTCTGCCAGCCTGTCTCGAGCTGTCCGACCCGGAATCCGACCCGGGTCCTCCCAGCATTCGACCCGGATCCTCGAACCCGGCCCAGCAACCCGGATCCGCCCTCCGGCCGCCCTCTGCCACCTCCGGCCGCCTTGCCGCTGCCTCCGGCCGCCATCTGCCGCCTTCCGCCGCCTCCGGCAATCTTCCGGCGGCCCTTCGGCAATTCTCCGGCGCTCTCCGGCCGCCCTGCCGCCTTCCGCCGCCTCCGGCAATCTTCCGGCGGCCCTTCGAAAAATTCTCCGGCGCTCTCCGGCCGCCCTCCGCCGCCGCCGGAGGACATCCGCGGCCTCCGGCAGCCGTCCGGCTCCTCCGGCCGCCCTCTGCCGCCTCCGGCCGCCCTATGCTGCCTCCGGCACCTCCTTGAGACTTCAAAATCACTAAATCGGTCATAACTTCCTCTTCGGATGTCCGATTAAGGTGTTCCAGGGGTCCATTTTGCTCGAATTTTCGTTCTCTATGCATCTGTGTGATTCTTTTCTTCATCCGAGATCTCTACGATTCTCTTTTCGCAGATTTGCACACCTCTGCGCATCTCCTTGCGGCATCGACCGCTCTCGCGTTTTTCGTGCAATCTTGCTACTTCTCTTGCTCCCTCTACGCACGTCTTCTTCTATGTGCGCTATTTCTTTTTTGCAGATTTGCACACCTCCGCGCATCTCCTTGCGGCATCGACCGCTCTCGCGCTCTTCGTGCAATCTCGCTACTTCTCTTGCTCCCTCTACGCATATCTTCTTCTATGTGCGCTCTTTCTCTTTTTCGCAGATTTGCACACCTCCGCGCATCTCCTTGCGGCATCAACCGCTCTCGCGCTCTTCGTGCAATCTCGCTACTTCTCTTGCTCCCACTACGCATGTCTTCTTCTATGTGCGCTCTTTCTCTTTTCGCAGCATAGCGGGCACCACACGCGCCTCTGCCGAGCCCTTACCGTGCCTTTGTTGCACCCTTGCCGCGCCTGCACGTGCCGTCGCCAGCCTTCCTCACCTTCTCAATTTTGTCCAAACTCTAAGGGTTCTACCTTTCAGAGTTTGGGAGGGGGTGTTAAAGAATCATTATTAGGATAATATTATATCTTTATTATCATTATTGTGATATTATTAGTTATTATTAGTTTCTTAGATTTCCTAGATTCCTTATCTGTATTTTAGGGTTTCATCTATATCTATAAATAGAGCTCTTTGGCTCCTCTAATATAATAACAACAATTCCCTTTTCTTTATTCTAACAACATCATTGCAAAGGAAAATCATATCTTTAACCTTCATGCAACATCATCCGCAGCCGTCATTGGTTAATTTTTTAAAACATACACTTATTAAAGTACATACTGTTATAAAACAAAAACAAAATACACACTAAGATATATTAGTATATTTTAAAAAATAAAATAAAATAAAATTTAAATTTTATACACTGTAATAATGCAATTTATAAAACATTGATTTGGACAAGAATGCTACGGGAATTGGGTTGACAATGAAATGGGGGATTATGTCATTTTCAACGTCGGCGTATAATGAATTGTTTATTGTTAAGACTGCATCATCTCCAAATTTCGGATAAGATGAGACATCATTTCAAGTAGGAAAATGTTAGAGATAGCCATGTTCACTGCCCGCCTGTCATCTAAACACAGTTTTGATTATATATATATATATATATATATATATATATATATATATTATACTTTATTTATTGAGTTATATGCTTTTATTAACAAAAGATGAAGATATATCTATTTATAGAAAATATAAGATGCGAAAAATTCCTAGTGAATATACCTCGTTTACAAGGTATATACCACGCTAAACTACAAAGCATATGAAACTCTTTGGGAGGCTTTAAACAAAACTGTGTATTGCCACTAATTCAAAAAAAAAAAAAAAAATACCGCCAAAAAAAAACCCATATTAAATCAGTCTGAAAGACCTCTCTGGGGCACTTTAAAAACTCATTCACTTTGCTTACATGCTATCATTCTTGCAGTCCTACGTACAAGAAAACTCTAATACAATACATACAGACTATGGGACTACATACTCTATTAGGGAAAATGTAAAAATACATGCGCTCAATGCATTCGTGTGTCCTTTATTTTTTTGTGAAAGTATGTATTTCATTGAACATTTATATAATAATTCAAAAAATTTCAAAATATGTTTCGACTCAAGAGACGACAGGAATGATTATGTGACATTTTAATGTAACTCTTCACATCCATTAGAGATGTACATCGAGTCTAACCTTTAAAAACGTGTAACATGTCAGGCAAGACCTAGCAAGGACACAGCTTCAAGGCTTCCAGTCAATTGAGGGAATGTGGGAAGCGAGAAAACGAGCCAGGAAAAAAGGCAATAGAAGCAGGTTGGCCTGGATCTCACAATCACTAATTCCTGCAGCCAGGCGGGAATGTGTGTCATTTGGCTAATCAAGAATCAGGTGGTATTCAAGGGCTTATGAGAGTCAAAATGAAGCTATGCATTCAGGGAGGAGGTTTGTTTCAGGTCGCTTGGGTAGATATCTCTTCTACCCAAGGGGTCTTCTTTCCCCCGTTGTTCATCCTGTATTCTCATTCCAAAGCTCTATATCTAGCACTCTAGTCTCCCCCCCCCCCCCCCAACCACAAATCCAGACTGTACTTCGGTTTGCATTTTTGGTTGTCTGAACATGCATGTAAAAGGCAGTCATAGAGAATCTCAGCTTTGTTTTATTTTGCACTAACCGAGAAGATACAATCATTAAATCTAGTACTACTCTTTATTATACATAAGAATGATGAACATACAAAAACAAAAATACATAAAGTCCATCCTCCTAATCATCTATGCAGTCAGGCTCTACTCCCCTTTATTTCCTCCCTGGATATGGGGACCCTTGTAGCACATTATGATATCAAGTTGCATTTAAGCGAAAAAAGAATACATATTAATTTAAACTAATACACAATATCCAGGGAAAGGATGAAGTGGTCACTCTCTGAATTCAGAACATAACTCTCTGGATTCAGAACATACCTCTCTGACTAGAGCCCGTAGAGCGTGGTGTTCACTCGTCCTCCCCGAGCGACGTGAATGAGAACGGGTAGAACTTGTAGCCATCTCCCTCATAGAATTTGTTTTGGAATTCCACCCAATGAAGCCTCAGAGCATGCAAGAATGCGCTCAGAGTTTCCATAACAAGAAGCACACCCACAGTGGCAAAGAGGAACACGATGATCCCAATGATGAGAATAAAGACATTGTTGAACCTGTAAAAGCAATAAAATAAAATTAGTCGATGATGTTGGTTGGAGTTCCAGTGTTCCACTAATCACCAGAAAGAGCATCTTACCCCCAAGCGAGGAGCAGAACCTTTTCGTAGAACACGCTCGATAACTCTGAATGGGCAAGACTGGACAAAAACAAAAACCAAACCAAAAAAAAAATTTCATCAGTCACTAAATGCACACAATCAAAAGAGACTAGATGTTTCCTTTATGTGATTATAGATGCTGGCAACAAAGAAATATGGGCATGGTTTCTGTATTTTAATTGGAGCTCCATGTGCAAGCACAGATTTAGGTTGTATTTCACTGTACATTTGGCTGATGTATGGCCTGAAAGAGATAAATGAGATCATATAATAATGAATGTCTGCCAAGTGCCAGGTATGTTTTACAAGGTTCTTGATCAATTATTGATTTACGACCACAAAAAAAAAAAATATGACATATAAAATTGTCCTCATCTCCACAGGAGTATGAAAATGATGCTTAGAGCACTGATTGAGAAAAAATATATATACACGGGCCTGTGCATGAAGATTCTCACAGTAACCAATGTGCAGATGAATCGAGCAAGCCCGACATAAAGGGTGATTGCAAGCAAACATGCACATAGGCCCATGCATATGCCACAAGGCCCACAACATATCAACACCCAGAGCAATTGTGAAGGCAACTTCAATCAGTGGGCATGAGTCATGTACGAAACAGATGCATGTTCCGATTGATATTTATGTGATGCAGCTTACCTGAGAGCCCACAGCCGAAGATATGAAGCCGTATTTGACACTGCTCCAAGGACAAATTCAATCGTGTGTATAAGTTGGTGTACAAAAACTTCACTGAATTCAAACTCCTCATGTCCATGAGAATCATGATTTGCATCCATCTCAATGGAATCAATGTCATCGCTACGCAGGGCGGTGTACGCTTGACCTTGAAGCCTCTGATGAAATATAATGTGTATATATATAATTACTGATTGAATATTTCTGGGAATGAAATATTATCATAATTATTAAAACAAAATTCAAGCATACCTCTTGATGCTGTTTTCTCTCCAGAAAGGGCTTTGGAAGTAACATCCATGGGACAGAAACAAGGGCCAGTAGGAGCAATACAAGCTGTACAAGTAAACAATGGCATAAACTTCATGCAACATTTTTTGTCAAAGAAGTATTGAGTAGTAAAAAAAAGCCAAGGATTACAACCTGAAGCTCTCTCTGGCCAACAAATAACTGGTTTTCACCTAGCTCATCTGTTGGGCTAAGGAACATGTATATCATAACATGGTACAGATCAGCCTTTGAACCAGTGCACCACTTAACAATGATGAGGACTGATAGGTAGCCAAAAAGACTATTCAAAAATATTAATTGGGGAATAAACTGGTACCTGTAAATGCATGACAAAATTTAGAATATACAGCTGTGGCAAAGAACAAAACCAAATAAGAGTGCACATTAAAAAAGGAATTGCATTCCTACTCTATGTGATCTGATAATTCAGCTACAGTTTGAACCATCTCAAATGACTGAAAGCAGGATGCCATTTTTGACTTTCCTAAGCAAACTTTGACTCTGAACTTTGTGCTTATTACTTGGTTTCTCACATGGAACTGTCTTTCTAGTGTGTTCCAAATAGCATTAATCATATAGTCCACTTCTGTGGAAGATTTTGATTTAATTCAGTTCCATTTATCCTACAATATTTTGCCACTTTTTTTTCTCGTATGATAATTTTACTGGTAGATTCAACCATGAGACATGGATCTAATTCCATGTGTTAACAATTCCACTCAGATAGGTCTACTTAGCTATGGATTATCAATATAAACCCAGGAGTGCCATATCTATTTTAGGTACTTATTCTTAGGAAGGTCAGATCCTGAATAGGAAGTCTTTCTTGAAACCGATTTGCAGATTGCATTGGTATATCAGACGTGAATACAAAGGAGGACACAACACTAGATACAAGGATAACACACCACATTTCCAAATTCATTTGACACTGATACACCAAATACTACATATAAATATTAGAAAAAATATATTTTGTTAAACTATATAAAAGTCATACATACACCAAGCATTTTTATCAAGTTTTACCACATCTAGGCTTATAATATTAGTTTGCTTGACATGAATATTTACAAGCAGCATGGTGCATGATGATATATGTATAAAATATAATAAAATTTTACCGTCCACTAGCAAAGGGTGTCTGCTAAGTATCCAGTGTCAGAATCCAGCTATCGATGTCTGACAGCTACATTATTCGTATATACCATGGGATTCAGTGCTTGTAATCATCCATTAGTCACAAGAATGGCCAATAGGAGAGCTTCTGTTGCCATGAATGTGTGTTCACCTCTCTCTCTCTCTCTCTCCCTCTCTCTCTCTCTCTCTCTATATATATATATATATATATATAAAGGTAGGTGCTATCTTATTCATAGAAAGCTCCCAAACATTAGGAGATGAGGGATCTCCATACAAAACTAACAAAAAAGAAGGAAAAATATCCAATTATATGATAGTGCAGCAGTTTTAAAAACCCAACACAAGAAATTTCCAATTGAACCACCCAAACCATGCATCAACCCATAATGGTGGAAGGACATTGCGCATCAAGGATCCACTTGACCCATGTTGGAGCATAGACCAATATCTTAAAGAATATATGTTGTAAACCTTGCATTTATCATCGATCATAGAGGAAGTAATCTATCTTGCCAATTTCCATTTGGTACTATCAGGTTGACTCTATAAGGAATGTGTCTCAATTAATACAGGAACCTCTTGTCTTTATTTCTGAAGGTTTTTACTCTGATTTTAGGGCACTGAAAAATGGCCACAGATGTTCTTTTCCAAAAAAAAAAAAATCACTCCCAGAATGGAGAGGCTTCAAGATGCATAATGTGCTGGATTTTCACCAGATATCGTCCAAATAGAGATGTAAACTTTTGGGATAACAAATTGTAACATGGAAGAACAAGATGCATGTAAGTGCTGGATTTTCACCAGACATCGTCCGCATCGAGATGTAAACTTTTGGTATAACATATTGTAAAGTGGAAGAACAAGATGCACGTATGGCTGTTGTATCCAATAGAGAGGCGGAGTGTCATAAAACTGGACTTGCCACCTGTACAAAACTTTGACCGATGGGCAAGAAGCCAATCCTAGGTAGTGTGAAAATCAAGCAGCAAAACACATTGCTGTCAACGAATGTTTTCAAGAAAACTAGAACATTAAAACCTATTGGGCAGGCTTTCTTAGGGCTGCAACTTGGTCAACCCGCCCCAACCCGAGGTTCAAGACATTCAACCCTAACCCAAACCCAACCCGAATTTCAACCCGATGACTCTAACCCGAACCCAACCCGTGACAAAAATGGCCAACCCAAACCCAACCCGCAGAACCCGATTTTCATTTCTCAACGAAGCCCAAAACAAAAAAAAACAGATGTTTAACAAAGAAGAAGAATAAAGTCATTCATTTCAAAAAATTGTGATCACCCGTACAAACAATGGAAGTCCCCCAAAAAATTCAGAGAAATCCATCTAAAGTCCAAGAACAGAGAAATTTGGATCCCAAAATTATCTCTAACAAACAATCTCCATCAAGAATCCTTCTCACCCGCACAACAAAGAGGAAGATGAAATAAACATATAAAAAAGAAACCTTTGATATATTGATTAAAAAATTGAATAGGCTGAGTCAAGAGAAGAAAAAGAAGATGAAACAAACACAGCAGCTCTTTTGATATATAGATCAAAAAAGGGTGAATGGGTTGAGAACAGAGAGAGATGAAGCAGTGTGGAAGTCGGTGGGTTTTTATATTTTTGGTGTTTTTAGAAGAGAGTGTGGTGACGGCTAGGGTTTGCTTTCCTGCTAGTGATACATTAAAAATGAGGCATTTAACGGTGGAGATTCATTGCATCTTACATGGTGACTGGGTTCGGGTTGGGTCGGGTTGCCCATAACACTAACCCGAACCCAACCCGAATTTATTTTCAACCCGAACCCAGTTTTTCTAACCCAACCTTCTTAAAAATCGGGTTCAACTCGTTGGGTTCGGGTTGGACCCAACCCAAGTTGCAGCACTAGGCTTTCTCTATGTGCACAATGACGAGATGCTCCCCAAGATCAACAATCCTCACAAGTTAAAGAGAGCGTTCATATTAGATGTATGCCTCAACTTGAAGATATTTTTAAATCTTCTAATTATTCAAATGAATTCAAGTGCCGAAATTTCATTCCCCTTCATGCACTTCTTCCCCTACTAAGATTTAAGATGGTGACAGCAGCAATATCCTGTCCTGTAAAGACCCCTTTACTCTTCTTCTATCTTTTTCTCCTCATCAAAATATAACAGACATTTAATTCAACACATCTGATGTTTGACATATTCTGGTATGAAGCATTCAATATTTTTTTGAAGAAAATGAAGCATTCAATATTTATAAAGAGAAAATCTAGGGGATGGAAATTGACAAGCTAAGAAAAGAATTTGTTGAGATACTATCATATATTACAACTAGCATACCAAGACCCCTGAATAAAATGGTAGACAATTTTTATTTTAAATCCCTGGCAAAGGTGTAGAATGACTCAGGGATTACGTTTGCTTATCTCCATATAATTCTTGAAATTAGAGTTCCAGCAAAGTAGGGATTTAATATATGTTGAAAAAACTGCACACTATTTGCATATATTTATAATTAACCAACTTACCAGACATTTAGTCCATTTCTAAAGAACTTGGCATTGAAATAGCTTAACACAATGCCAAGATTCATCTGTGCAACCCCAATGAGGATCGACATCTTCATCTTTAATGAGTTTAGAAACGGCAACTCACTACGGCTACCATGCCATATGGGATCCAAGCCAAATGGATATGCATCACGAACCTTGATTAGACCTGCTGTGGATGCATCCCTGTGATAATAGAAGAAAAAGAAGAAAACTTGGCATGACACTCCTAAGCAAGTGAAAAAAAAGTAGAAAAAAAATGAAAAATAGAGTACCCGCAAGAAGCATCACGACATGCATAAGCCGATGGACCAAAGAGATTGAATGTCACCGAGAAAAATTCATTATAGATTAATCCTGTGTAGATTGAGAACAATGCCATCATCATGATAACATAGCGTCCACCAAATGTCATTTCAGTGATATCTCCAAGTTTCTGTTGTTCCCAAAAAAAAAAAACACATTGAGTGCACAGTGTGAGTGCAAAAGTCCTACTATAGTACAATAAAAGGATGCAAGATATACATTAGTTCGAGGGAAGTACTAGACATCAATTTGTGAGTGAAGGATGCTAGATAGCACAAGCTCAATCTCATTTCTGTATTTTTTTGTCTACATATGATAATTGTCGATGGAACTAAGCTACTAGCACAAGGGGTTGCTTTCCAACAATTTTGGGTTGGATTTATAAAATCCTATGGGCTAGTTTGACAAGGGGATAAGATTTTGAGGATAAGTTGTCATAATTTTAGGGGATAAAAAGTCCATCAATTTTGTTCATATTTACATTTGTCAAAATTGGGATAAAAAATAGGGGATAAATGCTATCTTATCCTTTAAAGCCTAGTTTGGTCAAGGGATAAATGTTTAGGATAAGTTAACCTAATTTATGGGGATAAAAAAAACCACTATTTTTATCCAGATTTGCATTTGGTAATGCTTTTTATTATCCTCATTTTTTATTTTCTTATCTTCAATCTTGCATCTGGATCAAATATGGGATAACTTCAATTTTTTTAAAAAAATATCAAATCTACCTTTCCTATTAATGGGGCATTAATATTGTTTAGTGGAGCACATTCTTTCTTTTTTTGGTTTTCATTTATTTTCTTAGAAATTATAGTAATAAATGTTATCCCAATTTTACAAAATTAGGATAAAAAATTGGGACAAAGTCTGTTCCACCTTTTACCCAGAACAAACGATCCCTATTTTTTATCTCAAAATGTGGACAATTGTCCATACCTATCCCCAATTTTTTTTTATGCCATATGGGATAACAAGTGATTTAACCCAATTTTTTCCTTATCCTAACTCCTTATCCCCATACCAAACTAGGCCTAAGTGTAACAAAATATCCCCATTTTCATTTCAAAATCGGGACAATTGTCTGTAGTTTATCCAAATTATTTTTTAATACCAAACAAAGATAAGTTGTCCTCCCACTCACTTATCTCCATAATTACCCCTTATCCTAACACTTATCCCCTTGCCAAACCAGCCCTACAAGTCTTGTCAGTATTTTTTAGATGTGTGAGAGAAAATGATTGGCCACTAACTAGTTGAAGGAACTAATCCTACATAGACTCGGCGATTTTTATAGCTAAGAAAGGGAAAGAAAGGGAAAGAAAAGAAAGACAATATGTAGACAAGACAAGCCGTCTACACAATGCTTTCCCAAACACAGAGGACAACAATAAAGGGCCACTCTTCAATCACAAGACTTTCCCTCTCCAAGTACACGAATGAGGCCCCCGCACAAAAAACGTCCCCAATCCAAGATGAATTTATGTCCCAAACCTCTTGAAACAATATATATCATTATGGAAAACAAATTAATTTCTCGCAACTCATAACACCCAAGCCATCGCGGGGATAAGAATTTTGGAGATTTTAGCCTTTTTATTTTGGTCCCCCTTCTTGATATGTCACCCCACCTCCCACATTTGCATTAAGGAGGAAAAATTGTGGTTGAGACCAGTCATTCTCCCGAGAGCCCTCCAAAACATCTTGGCCGCCGGACATCAAGAAAAAGGTGCTCCGTGGATTCCATATGGGCATCACAAAGACCGCAATTCATAGGATCCTCTGGAGCCCACCGAGATCTCTCTTGGAACAAAAACATATGACCACAAACATCCCACCTTGGTCAACAACAAAGCATTGCTATTAAACATGGGAAATAAAAGGAACCCCCCCCCCCCGACGAAGCCTCTTTTGGAAAAAGGCAAACCAAATGGTTTCCCATTTACTAAAACCGAGGCTGTAGCTTAAAAAATACAATCCCAAACCATCTGGATCCAATGAGTCTCAAAACCATGGCATCCGAGGAGGTGACACAAGAAATCCCAGTCGACATTGTCATAGGCCTTGTGAAAATCCAGCCCAATGATCGCTCCCTTCTTAACTTTTCAAACAACACTGATGCATTCTTGAGCTTCCATAAAGCCATCCTACAAAGAACAACCTAGTGCGAACTAGTTTTCCTCGATGATATATCCAATCACCTCTTTAAGTTTGTTGGCTAAGACTTTTGCGATCATCTTACAACGTCCATCGACTAGGCCAATGGGTCTAAAATCTTCATAGCACACTGCACCCTCTCTTTTTTTTTAGGAATGAGGGCAAGAAAGTAGCATTGAAGCACCCAATACTCAAACCACAATTGAAGAACTCTCTAAACATATTGAGAATGTCTTCTTGCACAATCCCCCATCTATCCTCGATCAAAGTGTCACCAGTCATGAACCGATAGATGGAATCCGCTTGTCTCTGAAGACCAGCAGTTTTGTGGAAAAACTCCATGTTCTAACCCGCTTTAAGCCCAAAGGCTCTCAATCTTTGCCTCCAATCAACTGCCTCCATCGTAATATGGCCATGTAGTCATCCTTTAGAGATTTCCAACAATCCCTATCTAGACAGAGGACTCAATTCCTCACGACTATCCAACTTCGAGATAGCGCCTTCAATCTATTTTTTACTTCTAAGCATCTGCTTCTTAGCTTCCTTCCCCCACCTCTTCAACATCACCTTCATCCTTTTCAATTTAAAAGCAACCAATTGGAAACCCCCTCCCTCCAGGCAAGATCTGGGTCCACTTGTCTGCATGATAAAGCAACCACGTCATGAAAGCTTGTAACTCGTGGCCACCACACCTCAAGGTGAAATTGAGAATAAAGTTGCTCTTGCACGCCACCCGCAAGGAGCAAAGGAGAATGGTCCAAACAAATCTGGGCAAGTCCGAAGAGGAAGCAGCCCAGGAAATAATCTTCCCAATCCAAATCAACAAACACCCTATCAAAACGAGCCATAGCCAGGGAATCCCTCAGGTTGCTCCAGGTTTATGAAAAACTCTCCGAGTCCACCCATTCGGAGAAGACCTCCATCGCATTAGTTGTCCGTAAATTTTTCTACAATAATTTACATCTCAAATCATTTCTTACAACTTCCATCCGTGTTCATAGTTCTAGCCCCATTCTTCTCATATTCCATCAAACTCAATCTGCTCACTTTGATGTAGAAGGGAAGCATTGTATATGTAATTATAAAATAATATCTAATTGTACTTCCCGCATGAAGAATTTTACTATACTCCATCCGAAATAATTGATTTGCAAACATTTTCTAATATTCAAACATTTGGGTTGGGTGCCTAGTGCCTACAAATAGTAGGCTTGGTACCCACATATTTTCATTTGATTCCTTTTCTCTTTATACATATAGTCATATACATATATGTTGCCAATTTGGAGAAAATTATATATCTATGGTGCCGCTTTTAAAATTACAATAATGCAAGACATAGTGAATGATGTTAGACAAATTTAGGGAACTTAATGAATTCCATAGTGAGTAATGGGCGCATTAACACATCAGAGCTAGGATGGCAGTCACCTGACTGGAAAGCTTCTTTTCCTTGATTATATAGTACAACGTTGCAAGCAATAAGCATAGTCCATGACCCCAATCACCAAACATGACTGCAAACAGAAATGGGAATGTAACAATTGTGTACACACCAGGATTAGCCTCTTGATACCTGGCTACCCTGCAACTCAGAAAAAAAAAAAAAGGGAGTGAATTTGGTGAAGTTTAAAAACTAGTTTGACTATCTTTTTGTGGAAATGTACAAGAAATATATTTTTTTCCAAATAATTATATTTAAACTGGTAAGAAATATCTTGTCTAAAACTACACCAGTCATTCTGCCTAGTCTACACACTCTGGTGGGTATGTGCACATATTATAAATGATGTGGATTAGTGTCAATAAGCATGTCATAATGCCACCTATTCATGTTCCATGAGTTATGTCTATATCCACTACTACATAAAATATAAAACAAAGCAGTCCACATGTAAACTAGCAAAATCATTTTCCATCTTCCATTAAAAGTGAAAACATCATACTGATAAAAGCAACAAATAAACTGATGATTATGCAAATTGCTGAATCAAAAGTTCATGGGTGAAAGAAACTGAAGCATAGATTGTGATAGTGTTAGAAAATAGAAGTGTGCTGAATAATTGTATGGGTATGCACAGATATCACATATATACTCATGGAAAATCAACTTAATTTCAAAAAACAAAACTACAAAATCAACTGTCCAATATAATATATACCGTAGTCGAAGGATGTCAGTTGATTAGGTTTCACTAGTTATATATTATGTCATCACTAGTGCAAACCCATCAAGGATATTGTTGAGAGCTTGGGTTGGTAATGTACAAATTAAACATGTTTCTTCAACAAGTAACAACAATGTCTTTGTCCTCCAACAATGAAAAGTAATCAATGTGAGAAGCTGACAGAAGTGATTATAGCTCCATCAAAGTTGAACCAATTAGTACAGCTAAGGACTAATGTTTTTTTTTTTGTTTTTTTGAGGAAAATATAGGAGAAATCTTATTAAAGAAAGATGCCCCGGAACGAAGGAAACAAGGGATCTCCATACATAAAATTAGAAGCAAAAAGCAAGGAAGAAGATAAAGCTCATTCGAAGGGACCCCTTCCACAGAAAACACCCCGGACTGTTATCTCCCAAACCAAGACTACTGTTTACAACTTTACATTTTGTTTTAGAAGTTGTAGAAAGCTTCTCCTTAAGTGGCTCCCCAGACATAGTCATAGGCTTATACGAAATATCCATATTTTACTGGATGAGTTTACCGTGTATGAAAAGTATTCTCAAATTGATTCTGTTAGCAACACTCACCCATAAGCATCAACAATTTCTTGAAAAGCAGAGGTAAATTTGTTTATACGGAAATATGTAGGTGGCATCTCTTTCGTGTGCAAAATTTGGAATATTGATCCAACTTGGGAGTTACTATCAATGGTTGCTCGTCGTAGTGCATCTTGAATCTGCCAAAACAAACCATAGACTGGTATGAAACATGATCTGAAGATAGATATGCAAGAATAATGCATATTATGAACTGTGCAACACAAGGTCAGGCCAAGTCAAATCACACTTAAATTACTAACGTGTACTTTGAAAAAGTAAAACAAACAATACTCTCGAGATTCGTGATCAATGAAGTAAAGAGACCGTGATCTATGAAGAATGAAAACTCTAGACAAGGATTCTTAAGGAACACTTATGTTGCAAGGACACCCATTTTGTTACATGGCATGCAAGATAATATCATTAGACACGGCTCAGTTACGTGTCAATATGACTAATGAAGGCTCAAGGCAGTAACATGTTTCATGTGTTCACAGCAAGCTGGCATGTTTAAAAGGAGGAAACACCCATTTATCCTTGCTGTGGAAACACCTTTAATCACGGGAAATAGATGGCTCGCATAGAGAGGAGTTGAGGTTTCCCTTCCAGCCGGGTGGTTAGGTTTTATAGGGGTTCATTTTTATTAACTATCGTTATTTTGTTTGTTAATTTTGTTTGGAGATCCCTAGTCCCCTTTTCTTCGGAGGCTTTCTTTTTAATAAGATAGTTCATAAATCTTTTTTAAAAAAAACAAAAAAGGTGCAAAAGGAGTTAAGAGAGGATTTGTATAAATAGAACTTCGTAGTAGCAACAAATCAGTCCCTGATCCCCTGACAAACAGGAGACTGCCACGTTGATATAGATCCTGAAAGGGATCCACCTGAATAAGGATGACAGTTTCCCTAGATCTATCTATTTCATTAGGATGGCTATTTTGTTATATGTTTGTTATTTAGTTTCCTAGATTTTAGGTAATTAGTCATAAAGCAGTCTCTCTTTAAAGACTCCATATTTTTAAATAAATCAAAAAAGAATTCAATCATAAAATATGATAATTTGACTCCCTCATCTAGGAGGTTGGTCTCCCTCAAAGAAGTCCAGTATCTAACCTCTGATTCCTATCACACTTCTTCCAATCAACATCTGGATATCTTAATGGGAGCCTCAGAACCTCATAACACCCCTTGGAATCCATACATCAAAGGAAACCCTCTATGAAACACACAATGCAACCAGTGAGCCTGGCGTTGTTTTTTCCTTTTTCTTTCCTTTATTTTCTCTCCCTTTTTTGTGTATGTGTTGTGGAGGTTTTGGGGGTGGAGGATTTTGATGCTAAGATACCCCACATGGTCTTTCAATTAAGATACAATTATACTGGCCGCATATGTCAACAAATTGCGCAATTTAAATCTAGAAGACAACTATTGTCGGTGGAAGTCCTTGAAAATGAGCTGAGCACATTCAGAGTTGCCACATTAACAAGAGAAAATCACTTCTTGCGGTATGTGAAAGTTGATAGATTGAATTTTAAATAACTTATCCATTCCCTTTCCTTATGAGCAAAATCAAATAAAGAAATAAACTTATCAATGTAAAAAATGTTGTCCAATTCAAATTTTCAAATGCCATGAAAACATTGGAATAACTCCCCATAAACTGATTGATTCACAAATATAAATCACTTTTTATATTATACATCCGGGCAACACTAAACAAGTTCCAAAGGGAAAAGGAAAACATAATCCACCTTTAGGCACAAGTAAAAAGGACAGAAAATATGTACCTGATTTGCTGCATATATGGGGCTCCAGCCCTCTGCAACAAGACACTTCCTTGTCACATCAATGCTAAGCATGTTTAAAGTGTGGTATATGGATTTCTCCATCCTTACCTGATTCATTTAATATGAAAATATTAAACTGTAAACATAGTAAGAATTTCAAAATTACATTTGGTCCTAAAAGAATACATTAACATTGAGCTATTAGGGACCAAGGTGAATACGCAATTATTTAAATAGGCAAAGACGGTCGTCTTAAAGTTGTTCAATGGTAGAAGGACGAAATAACATGTTTGTGAATTTTTTTATTTTCAAAAACTATTAGCAATCTGTATCCAAAACCCAAATTGATTGCAAGATGATTCCCCCAAAAGGGACCTGAATCAAGTGCAAACCAAATGTTAGATAAAACAGGCAAGGTATTTACTAGGACCTTGTTATAATTCCAAAACTTCATATTGCTTTCATATGACATTATTCAAACTCACATATGCATAATTCAAAAATATACCTTGATGGATTCTATAAAACTATCTAAATCCAATTGATCATTCATACCTTAGGACTTTAATCAATAGGATACAAAACTCAAAAAAAATATGACCATGTCAAATAGATATGTTTTCCACAGCCAAGCGTAGACATCTCGTGGGGGGGAGGGGGGGGGGGGACACCCAAAGTCCACAAAATGAGTAAACCACTAAACTATTAATGGTTAAAATACTTCAGTAACTTGGGACTACTTCATTCCTTACAAATACACTTTTTATGAGAGGTTTGTATGAGATGAACAAAATAGAACTCACCAGCAGATCCCACTCCTCAAACTGTTCACTGATTTTTCTAAGTAAACTATTTCGGTGCAGCAGCCCCATATCTATAGTAGTCTTCAGCTCGGATAGTTTTCTTGTAACCTGAAATCAAAATGGTTTTAGAGTTCCAAAAATAATATAAAAATGCTAGATTTCTTGAGCAAAAGTCATAAATAGACAAAGGTCACTAGCTGCCTTTTCAGAGATCTGACAGATTGAAGTAAAATGAAAACACAGAGACTGCTCAAAGTAGAAAAGTATTTCAATATAGTAATCACCATTAGAAAAAATCACAGTTCAGACAAAAAGGAGAGAAAAAAGTAGCTTAAGAATGAATACTTAACAAAATCCCTGGTTATCTGCAGAAGAAACTATGTGATGGTAAATTGCTGTAATCCAGATAGCATGTTGAGAAACTATAACAAGAAACTATGTGATGGTAAATTGAGGTCTATGACTCTCTGAGGCAATCAGAAGGAAAATGCAGACATCCCCATTATTAGACTTTGGACATCCCTGGTTCGACTTCTCTCACCCACACTATAAGGGGTTTCAAGGATGCACCCAGGTTGAATTCTGAGATCCCTCTTGAAATCTCATCTTTGCAAGTTGTTGACAGATAAAGAACCAGAGGGTGGTCGTGTGTGGTTTTTGCCAAGGGAAAGAGGCCAGGATAATGTTGGGCCTCAGTGACAATAACTGAAGTTGATGGTAATGATGAATTAGTTGCCTTTATGGAGTGGAGAGGCTAGAGGAGGAAGATTTTCGGATTGACCTAGGGAGCAGAAAGATTTGTTCCTTCAAGTGGAACAAGATTCCGGTGTTTCAGAATTGGCCACTGGGAGAGGTCATGCAGGGAACGTATCAGATTTCGCCAATGTTTGGGGCTTGGTCATTGTAGTGCATTTTGCAAAGGGATGAAGGTACCATGGATCTACAGCATTATGCAAATCAGATGACCATCATTTGAAGTGAGTGTTTTTGTAGTTAAAGCAAGAAAATGAGAAGATGTGTTGGGAATGTGGATAAATGCTGACGTATAGAACCCTCAAAACATGTAGCACATCAAACTTAAAGAAACACACACCTCATCAATCATATGCATCTGCTTGCCTATGTCCTCCATAAATGGGTAACGGTTTGCTCCAAATGCTTCACATATCTTGAGGGTTTTTGCTTTTGCTCTTTCCCCTGAGTAAAAAACGATAAAGACATTCTTTTCAACCTGCAGATCAAAGACATTAGAGAAACGATACCAAATTAGTGACTAAAGAATTGAAAAAAAAAAAACATCTTCTGACACATTTTGTAATCACATATGACAACATATTATAATACTCGTTTGCTTCGAGTTAATTAAGATTTTATTATTTAAATGGGTAATTATATTAAAGTTATTTATCTGCTTATCCATTTTTTAATTTTTCCATGAATATTACTTAAAATGAAGAATGCTATTTATAAATAAAGAACACGTGAATGTAATTTATTGGTGCATACCCATTTCAAAAAAATTAACATAATTTAACCCTGGTGACATTAAAGAAGGAGAAAAGAGGGAAGAGATTGAGGGAGAATGAGATAAGAGTTCAGAAATTTTGAGGAGAGATAGGAGGGAGAGACAAAAAATCAATGGAGACTCACTTGGGACCGGGAGAATTCGCTGCACTGTTGGCCGGCAGGGTAGGTGATGTTTCAATCTTTCGATTGTGTTTTTTTTTTTCTTTTATTTTTGAGGTTAGGTAAGGGACTAGGCGGGCTAGGCGTGATTTAGGGGGGTAGGCGGGTCCAGGCGCCCGCCTAATTAACATGCTATTAGGCGGGCGGTCGCCTAGGTCCATCTGGACCTCCTAGTCGCCTAAGCGGCGCCTGGGCGTCGCCCAGACAACTATGGTGGTATGGTTGGAGTATTTGGATAACCCGTAACAAGTGCATCTTCCAACATAAGAGATTTTACTTGGAAAACACATGGGCATTAGAGATTGGGTTGTCATGAGGACACTCCATCATGGGAAACCTTTGGTTCAGGATGTAACATTTCAAGTTCACCGCTGTAAGGGGTTCCCCTTTCGATGTGTATTCCTACTTTTCCCTTTCTTCTTTTCTTCTTCTAATATGTTGTACAAAGATCCCTCATCTCCTTTGTTCGGGGGCATCTTTTCTAAATAACATCACTCATACATCTTCAAAAAAAAAAAAAGGATGCTAAAGGTATATAGAACCATTCAGAAGTTAAGATGTATGTGGTGGTAGATCAAGCCTTTCCTTTCCATCAATGATGCTGGTGAAGATGGAGTTGAGTGACATTGAGATTGAGGTGGATATATAGACAAGGTGGCAGATCAATCACAGTCAGCATGGGTGGCTAGCTCATAAGGCTGAACTGCTGAAGTAATGAACTGGAGCAATTCAAGTTAGGCAGATTGTCCAGAGATGGTGAGGGAAGGAAGATGACGGTAGTGTGAACTCACGCCAATTGGGAATCTCAAACTTGGTGACCAAGTTCCATGCAAAATTATGGGTGGCAATCATGCTAAGCAGCCGGGTTGTGGGACATTTTATTTTATTTTTATGCAACGGTAGGCATCCTACCTCAATTTTATTAAAGAGAAGTGTATGCCCAATACAAAAAGATAACAATAATAATGAAAAACGAACACAGAAACCCCAAAACAGGGAGAAGGCCTAGGTAGAAGATATATCTACCGTAGCCTAAACCCCAACAGGGATACTCAACACCGAACTACTCCTGGACCACAATCCTTCCCCCTGAATACATAACACAAGCAGCCAGGTTGTGGGAGAAGCTTCTACACCATTTGAATTCAAATAAAAAGATGGTGTTTGTTTGACAGATTTTCTTTTAAATATCTTATCCTGAGTTCTGACGTCCCCTTGAGGTGGTCTCCAAGGTGAGCATCCCCTGTTTTGAAAACATTTGGGAGAACATTATCTGATTTATCAAGGATTGAGCTGTGTGTGTGTGTGTGGTGGTGGGGGGGGGTTGCAGTCCGTCAGTTTGGAAAATTGCAGATTGCTGAATGGGGAGTGATTCAGACTCAGCTGTATTACTTTTGGTTGTTGGTTTTGATTTGGTTTGCTGCCATTTTTTTTTTTGTTTTGTTTTTCCTTTCTCTTTGATTCTATGCCTTGTGGTAAGTAAGGCTCCCTGTTCTTTTCTTTCAGCTGGAGTGTCAGATAGCAGGATGCTCATCTATTATTCAGATCCCTTTTTCCAAAATTTGGATCTGCATCCAATTTATCTTCCAATAATTTTGGTGGTACAGTTCCTATCTTCTATAAAAAAAAGACAAATTTTCTTAAGGTGTATGAGCAACCACAATTTATGATTACTTACTTTCTCGCCAGAAACTGGATCAGTTACAGGTTCTTCGACAGGGATTTGTTTAAGAAACATATTGCCCCTCGTAGCACGAAATAGAATCCTTTCAAATGCCATTGATTTTTCTTTAGGCACAAGTCCACTAACGAAACCGAGCTTAACTTGCTTTGATGGTTCAGTCATCATTTCCTGAAAATGATAAAACCTTTTTAAGTCCTATGTAAGGCAAATGCAATGAGGCCATTGTGAAGTTTACATTAAGATACAGAAAACTTTACTTGCTCCAATAATAAAGGACTGTCAATAGATCCATCATTGGTATATTGTGCTTCAATTTCTCTCTGCTGAGCTGCAGCAGAACTCTGAGCAGAGTAAAAAGACTCACCAGCCTAAAAAGATGCACAGAAAGAAGTTACAAACATGAGATCAGATCACAAAAAAAAAAGTATTTAATGAAGCAACCTCATACTCACATTTCAAGAGAGAAAAAGTCAAGTGTGAAATAAAAATATAAAATTCACACTTCAAATTTTTGCTCCATCAACCAATTAAGAAGGAATGTAGAACAAAAAAGAATTGATTTTGAAAATCAAACCAAACGGTTGAAATTTCTATTCGATGTAATTACAGCCGACGCAAATAATCAAACCATTGAAAATAAATTTATTGAAATAGAAAAAATCAACAAAAAGATTCCTAGATGGGTATACAAATTGATATCCGAGGAGGATTATTTGACACAACGAGAACAACAGGAAGAAGAAAATGAGGAAGAATCAACACTGAATTTTGGAATTCGTTCAAGAAAAGGCAGACATGTAGTAATTTTTACTGATAAAAATCAGAATTGGGATCAGGATCCCAATTCTAAAACTCTACTTAGAGATGCCACCTTGAATATTAGGGGCATACTTTAAATGTGGGCCAATAAAAAAATTGCTTCACTGAAATATCTATCATTTAGAGAATTAAACCATATCCTTCGAAGAATATGAAATTAAACCATACCTTTTGAAGAACAAGCATATATTCCTTTAGTTCACTGTAGGAACGTTGCAACCTTTCATTGTTAGCATTAACTTCAATCAGCTCGGCTTCAATTTCCTCAAGTTTTATCTGCATCACATGTAGATATATTTCTAATTACTTTTAGAATAACATAAATATATGGATAAATGGTGTGCATGTATCTAACAAGAATCTTGTCATGCAAATGAAGTCATAAGAAAGTATTAAAATCATACCTCTAAGTAATCCAATTCAATAGTAGGAGTTGCAGGCTTTGTTGATGGTAGCAAATCAGCCTTACCCATTTGTTCCTTGATAAACCGCAGCTTACGAGCCATCTCTCCACATTTCTTAATCTACATGCAGAAAGATAATTCTTAAAAAAAAGATATATAAGAAAGTAGAAAAGCAGTTGCAGCCCAATCTCAGAAGGCCCTGCATGGGTTCGCAAGTGCATCCTTCAAGTTCTAGATATGTACGATCAATCAAGGGTGTAAATATGGAAGATATGTACGATCAATCATAATTTTCCATATTTCATTAAATTTTAATATTTTATCAAACATGGATAGAAGACATTGTGGCCCAGTTTGGGTAGAAAAATAAAAGTGGAATTGGGTGGAACAAGGGTGAATAAACCCAAAATACATGTTTGTTTACAAGAAATATGTGGGTATATCTATGCCATAATAAGTAGGAATAAGCTAGTATTAGTATTGCAGGCCCCCTCTAGAACTGTGTTATTTCACCCAATCCATTCCAATAGTATAAGGAGGGCCCACATGTTAAATCACTTGTGATCATCTCTTATAAATCAAGGGACCACATGTCAAATCTCACATTTTGTAAATTCTTATCCATGTTATTCATCTTTATTCACGACTTATCCATGGTTAACCAAACAACAAAAATTTCATTATTATATTTCCCAATGAGAATAACTAAAAACACAACCAAACATAAAATAGTTTGTTCCACTGGTAAAGTTACATACACTAGAATCATTACCTATCACTACCCAAGCTGGGGCCAAAAGTTCTTCTAATTCTTTTTTTTTCTTTATTGATCTTGGTAGGAAGTTCATTCTTAATGTCTTGTCCTTGTTTTTTAGTGCAAAAATCAATTAATGAGCTCCTATATTTAATCAATTTGATATTCTTCGTCCATGAAAAAAGAAAGGGAAAATATCTAAAAGTGATTTAAGAAAAAAAAGTGGACATTATAGGAAAATCTTCCTTGAAAAGCAATGAAAAGGTCTAGGATGATACTCCATGTTGCTTGAAGGCTTGAGGGATGGAAATTGTAGGAATATTTTGCTTATCCGTCTGCCAATTAGTCACTCGTGGTCGCCAGGACGCGCAATTCCTAATGTATTGCATGCAAAATCCTTTGCAGACTACTTAAATAAGTGACAGAGTATTGTAATTGGTAGAGTGAGCTTGTTGCCACGATCCACTGAAATCCAACTCCTTGTCGACAGGTTCTTAACTCTTTCAAAAAAAAAAAGGCTCAATTTCTTGTATATTTCAAATATATGGTTTGCAATTCTTCCCGGAATCATGTTTTTTTATAATTTAGTTTTTTTTCTCAATTCCCGAAAGCTTCCATAGATTGGGTGGTGCAAAATAAAACATGACACCGTGAAGGGAAATTATATTGTAGAAAGAGCATCTAGATAAATCATTACCAACTACTAACGGTTTAAACATCTATTGACATTATCACAATTGCAAACAATAGCATACAAAGTCTAGAACAAATATAAATCAACAATCTGACTAATCAAGCATCAGAAGTTTACCTGATTGGCATATGTTCGTTGGAAGGGGCTTTTATCTGCATTAAGCTGAAGTGTCACAGAAAAATATCAAATTCAATGGAACAAAGTAATTACACATAAAAAGAAAAAAAAAATCATCTTCAAGTGAACCAACTGAAATCTCAATCTACAGAGAGATATCTGGGAACCTATTCCGCTATAATTGCCTCTTTAACACATTATAACTCAAGCCATTTATATTGTAGTTTCCCTGTAAATATATAACAAAAAACTAGAAAAGTTTGATGTCAAGAAAATTGCACATTGATAATGCCCAATATGCATGTAGCCCAGTATAGTCAAACACAATCCACAAAGGAAGTCATGAATATGGGAAGTTGTGTGCAACCTTGTATCGTATGCTTCATAAACTTGAGGTGATCCACAAAAGGATCTTTTTAGTGCACATGTGCCTATGGGCAAGGAAGTGGGGTGGTGTTATGATCAAGGTACCATTGGTAAAGTGGTTGTGGCAGATCTTCACTGAACTGGAGATCACATTGGCAAAGGTGGTTTGTTCCATATATTTTACAAGTATTGGAAGATTGGAGTCAAATTCTAATATCTCTTAGAAGGGTATTCTTCAATCAGCGGTGTCTATTGGAAAAGCTAAATGAAGTTCATAACTTCAGATTGAATGACTTAGAGAAAACGGGATGATTTGAAAGAGAAACGCATGGGATATTCAATAAAATCCTTCTATGGTGCACTGCAGGAATCCCCTTTTGTGAACAAGAACTTGGGGATTTCCTGAATGTCAGAGATTTGAAAGGTTAAATCTCTTCTTAAGGTGTGTATCCATGTGGATGGTGTACTCAAATGGGGGGGATGTCTGACGTGAACTTTGTGCGAGATGAACCGAGTCTACCATTCATCTTAAGATTAGGTGCATGTTCAGCCAAGTTGTGTTATGTCAATTGAGGCTTTCTTAACAAAGAGTTTTGGGTTAGTGCAAAGATTAGGGAGTTATTTTGTAGTCTCCAAAAGAAGGCAGACAAGGGTAAACAGGCACGATACGTCCAAATGCAATGTGTTTGAGCGTTTCATCAAACTAGAGACGAGCATGCTATGTAGAAAACATATGGGGAGATAACCTGGGTATGGGGTGTGGTCAACATATTCTCAGATCAAATGTGTTGGGCTTAAGTAGAGATGGGAGGTTTTGCATCGAGCAAGTGTTTTGTATTCAGAGTGATGATGTGAGTTCCCGATTGGCGGTGAGGGAAGCCATGGTTATGCAAGAAGGCGGACACTTCAAGCTACAAGGGAGAGATTTCAATAATTGCATGACTTTAAAAAAAAGGGATTGATTTCAATCTCATGAGAAGCCTTTCAAACAATGAAAGGGGGAAAAAACTTTGTGCAATTCACAACAAAAAGGGATGCCCTACTTCTTCTTCTTCTTTTGTGATGATGAACCCCAACATTGATTCGAACTTCGGACCATGATTTGCACGGCTAGAATTCCCAGGAACGACTACTCTACCAAAACCTTCCATTATCACAAGAAAATGAAGCACAAAAATTGGATCCAAAAAAAGATACAAATCTAGGGCATCAGAGAGAACGAATTCGATTTCATTAGAGAAGAGCGAGATGATAAAATTGGTTGCTCACGTCTTTGAACTGGAGGAGGCCAAGATCGCCAAGGTAGGAAACGGTGCGATGAGCGGACTCGATGGGGATGATGAGCTGCACCAGATGCATCGGCTCCGACCTCATCAGATCCATCGTCGGACAGCATCCCCCGCCGCCTCCTCCGCCGTCCATCCTTTCCACGTCGCCTCGATCGGTCGGATCGATCGCGGCGGATATCGGGCTGATTCTCTCTCTCTCTCTCTCAATCACGCGATGAGGACAAGATCCGTCTCCCGCTCTCACCGCGCCACGTAATTTTTGCGAGGGCTTCCACCGAACGCGAGATTCTATCCCCCACGAGAGTCGCGGTTTTTTTTTTTTTTTCACCGCCTGATTTGACTGCCGCGGTTGTACCTTGATTGCTCTTTTTGCTTATATGAGTTGTGTACTAATACGTAAATGAACATCAAGGAAATATGTGGTCGACAGGATGGAACGTTGTATGCAATAAAAAAAAAAGGGAAAAATCCATATAACCCCCTGTAATCTTACCTATATCCACATAACCCCCCTGACTTTTTGATAAATCCATATAACCCCCTGTAAACTTACTCAAAATCCAGATTACCCCTCCAGTTAAAATTTGGGTAATTAACACTTTTAATCCCTTAAAATTGAATATTTGTAAAAATAGCCCCGTCACCTAAATATATGCAAAAACTAGCCCCGCTGAAATTTTACACTGGAGACGGATTATATATAATCCGTCTCCTGTGTAAATGAGCCCCCATATGGATTTACACTGGAGACGGGTTATATAACCCGTCTCCTGGTATATAATCCATCTCCTGGAGACGGATTATATACAATCCGTTTTCAATCTTTTTTTTTTTGGTTGTATACAATTTTGGTTATCTTACCTGTATAAAAATTCCTGCTTGAACATGCCTAAATATAATAAAAATGCATTGATATTTACATAAATCCATTATAATCACTTGACTCCTGTTTCTAAACACCAATGAAAATACATAAATACAATACACACAAATGAAAATGCATGAATATAATAAAAGTGTTTTACATCCCATAAATACAATCATCCAAATATTCTCATAAGTCCTTTCTTTTTAGCTTTTCTCGGAGCAGGAGGTGCTGATGAAGAGGGTACGTCAGTTGCTGTGGATGGCGGCACACCTGATTGTGGTGGAGTGGTAAATTGTTCGCCCGATCCCCGACTGGCAGTAGTAGAAGTACACCAAACCCTGCGTGGTCCACGAGTATATGTCTGGAGTGTCATCTGTGGAGCTCGATCAGGAGCTGGGGCTGGTTGTTGTGGTTGCTCATCGATCTCTGCATCGAGTCGTACATCATTGAAGAACTCATCAATGGTGAATTCGGTGAGCGAAACTATCATCTACCACATCCTCAGAATCATCAGCATCTGTAGATGCACTGGGGGTACTCGAAGGTTGTCCCCTGTCTCCCATCATCGCATCTGCATAGTCCCGTGCCACAGCAATATACGATCCCACTCACCGCAGTTGGGGTATAAGACCAACCCCCTTGCAAGCACCTCGGTAATGTTCTGTGTAACTCCCCCCTGTTAACAAAAGTTTCAATATGATAAGTAGTTATAAAATCATTTATCACTATCTAAAAATGTAACACGCGTTTAAAATTCTTACCGAATTTGGTGCGACATAGCCTGGATGGTACTGTGGGGGTGGTGGAGGTGTGATATGTCTGACTGTTCTCTCCCAGTACCACTCCATATATCTCCTCGAACTCCGGGTATGAGAGAATTGGTGGATGTGATCCAATCGTTGGTCCCAACGCTCGATATAAGTCTGGTGAAAAACTATCCAATTCACATCCTGTCTACCTCGTCTGTTTACCCGGTCGATGGCCTCTACATCAGATGGAATGTCCTGATGCCATCCAAATTGACGTGCGACTCGATCCGGCACGTGCATCTCCACAATATCAAAGCAAATGAGTGGGACCCTAGCCGTCCACAACTCCATATGATCCATACATGCAGGTGGTAGTGTCTCATATGTCCCAGATAAGGCTGCCATATAACCTACCAAAAACCAAATATATAATTAGTATGACAATTAACGTAGAATATATCATTTGTGAAATATATGGCTAATTGTATAGTCACCTGCGACTGAAGCTGATAGTCCAGTTGTGCTCTATAGTATATCAGAACACGCGAATTTTCATCAAACCTCTGAGTCACCTTCCACCTGAAATATCGAATTTAATGATATATGATCTTCTATGAATTGACAAAAGAAGATGAAAATATTGACATTACCTTGCTCCCAAAGGTCGATCTCCAAGAATAAAATCCGGATCATGCAATGACGGTCGTCCCACATGTAATCTCTCCCACGACCATAGCTGCATTGGAACAAAATCTTTAGTAACACAGGAAAAAAAAAAAATTTAGTATGTATGGATGAAAATTGGGGTTTGCATATTACCTGTAGCAAAGAATAAAAACCATGAGATCCTGCCGACATCCTCTCTCCAAGCACACTACCTCTGTACAATGCTCTATATAAGTGGGCCAACGCAGCTGCACCCCATGAATATCGACCAGCATCCTCAAAATCTCTGAATAAATGAAGGTAGCACGCATGTATCTTATTTCCTGTGCCATCGGCGAAGATTGTTGATCCAAGCACAAATAAGATGTATGCACGTGCATACTGCTGGAGGATATCGTCGTCCAATTCAACATCTGGTACGATGCTGAAGGTTTCTTTAAGCCACGAGAGAAAAATTCTTCCACCCTTGATCTTATCTGCAGGGGGGCCAACACCTAACAGCTCCTCACAGACGCTGGCCCAATCATCGTGGTCTGTGATACCAGTCACGGGCTTGCCATCAATGGGTAGTCCAGTCAGAATAGCAACGTCCTGAAGTGTAATTGTCATCTCGCCATGTCGCAGATGAAATGTGTTGGTCTCTGGTCTCCATCTCTCAGTCAGTGCTTGTAGAAGTCGATGATCTGATCTGGTATATCCCATCTCTGTCAAATAATACAACCCCGATGCCCTCACGTATGGCTCGATGCGTGGATCCATGACCCAGTGACGCAATGCCACCATGTGGATCGTAAACTTGGAGGAGTCGGTCTGTTTAAGGAAATTATATATTCAAGTAAGAAAAAAATCATATATGAAGAATAACATTAGAGAAAAACACATCATTTGTCATACCTTGCCCTGGAATCCATGATGAGACCTATGAGATCCCTGAAAATACAGCAAATCATCCACGACGGGTCCATGCCACTCACGGATGTCCATCACCTGTAATTTGAACACAAGTTAATATCTACTCAAACAATTGAACATTCATCATCATATCACAATCATATTTAACATCAATTACCAGCATTTGTATTTCTACGTGGACATTTATTTTTTCTATGGCCTTTCTCATGACATATTGAACATGTATATCTCAGACTTGGATCCCTGGAGTCCATATGCATACGTCGGCGAGTTGATACAGGGCGCCCCGCTTGTCTCCTAACATTTGGTGGGATGAAGATGGGATCGTTTTCCGTAGGAATCGGCCAACGACTTTTATCATCAACGGAGTGGAATCGGGGTTCATAAGTGTGTCTATATGACTCTGAGGAAAGCCAATGTGACACATATCTCCCAGGACTAATACGAGCATACCCACAGGCCGCTATGACATGTGCACATGGATAGTGAAACAACTTCGGAACATGACATTGACATTCTGCATTGTCAGAATATAGGAAAACAATGTACATAACCGCATTCTTGTCTTGGACATTGAATTCTGATCTATCAAGCCTTCTTACTAACATCGCCCTTGCATCATGTGCAGTTCTCTCCAAATGTTGCTGCATAGATGGCACATGTTCACCTGACATGCTCTCGGCCGATTCACGCCTTGTATAAAAATACTCTGACACTCGTATGAATGTCTGTTGTAATATGGCAGTGATTGGCAACCCTCTTACACCTTTCAAGACACTGTTCATGCTTTCTGCTCTATTGGTGGTCATCGTGCCATGACGACGGCCATCGTCATAACAAAGGGCCCATGTTTGTGGAGGGACTTGATCAAGCCATGTGCGAGCTTGTGAGGAGGCAGTAAGAATCTTTCGCATTTCATCAGCAAATTGATTTGGACATTTCAAGGTGGCAGCCCTCCACACCTGGTCACTCAACTCCTTTGATTTTACATGTTTTTTGAAGTTGTCTATCATGTGTCTCATACAGAAACGATGGTGCCATGTTACATTGCTTGATTCCTCAATATCCTTCATGCCTGCTATGATGCCCAAGTGCCGATCAGATATGACACACAAATTGTTTATACCACCAACAGAAAAGAACAAGTTCCAAAGGAAGAAGGTCCAACTGCTTCTGTTCTCAGATTCAACTATAGCAAAGGCTATCGGAAGCAAACCATTTTCTGCATCGCAAGCAGTGGCTATCAGGAGATTTCCTTTATACTTTCCATACAGATGTGTTCCATCGATGCAAACCAATGGACGACAATGTTTGAAAGCCTCTAAGGCTGGTCCGAATGCCCAAAAAACACGTTCAAACTGTCGGATCGGTCTGCCCATGTTATTCTCTTGTATGACAGGGCCTTCGAAGAACACAGTTGTTCCTGGATTAGACCTCCTCAAGGCATCAACATATAGAGGCAACTCAGCATATGATTCCTCCCAATTTCCAAATATCCTCTCCATAGCCTTCCATTTGGCACGGTTTGCCTTTGAATATGAAATTGTGTAGTGATGATCAGCACGTATCCTGTCCATTATCTCAGTAGCACTGATTCTCAAATTATGACGAATCGTTGGCATAATCAGCTGTGAGATATAATCAGAACTAAATTGTCTGTGATTTGAACTGAGAAGAGGATCCAAGCATGTATGAGGAACTCTCAGAGTGGAAATCTTGAACATTTCTGAACCACCGACCCTCCTCGCATATAATCTCCAATTACATTCATCATTTATGCACTTAACGGCGTATTTTTCTGCATTTGATTTCACCACATGACATTGTGCGCATTTCTTTATGCTCCAGGTTCGGACAGCATTAATGAGTGACTTCTTATTCGCGAAAAGCTGACCAACCTCAAGTTCATTACACGAAGAAGATCCGATTTCATAAATGCATGGATGGACATTTTCAGCCACCGCCTGCTCCATAAGCTCACGTGTAGGAAACATTTGAGGAACACCATATTCACTGATGGCAGTTCTCCTCACATCATGGTCCTCCTCACTATCAGGTTCCTCTTCGTCTCTCTTCTTCTTCTTCGGTATCTTCATCATCATCCTCTTCTTCTTCTTCCCCTTCTTGATCTTCTTCTTCTCCCCAATCTTGATCTTCTTCTTCTCCCCCTTCTTGATCTTCTTCTCCTTCATTGTTCACTTCAATTCCTTCACGAATATCGTCCCAACCCATGTCATGAAATGGGGACCTATAAATGCAAACACAATATACTTACATATATGAATACACCCACCAAAAACATCCTATAAATTCACAATACTTACAAATGTGGTATATTCACACTCCCATAGGCATTGGTCGGTGTTGCATCAATCATATTCTCTTGGGTGCACGGAACAAACGACGACGATGAAGGTTGATATGGTTCACGAACAATGGAAGGATATGAATCTTCTGCATCATAATTCATCGCGCCACGGCCTCTTTGTATGATCTCTTCCTTCTCTAACCATATTTGAATGATATGCGCGTGCTTTGGGTACATTATCATAACTTTCACCCCCATATCATCTTCGAGAGGGGCACCCAAACACTTTCCGTCGTGAGTTGGATGCACAGCAGTCATGGACAATTTGTAAAGACTTGGATCGGTCCCCGTCAAATGGTACATCATTTGGAGTAAATCGACATAAGAGATCTTCTTATTTATGATGGTGGTTTTCATGGTACCACCTTCATAAAATGAACTATCTTCGCGTTGAACAATCCTCCCGTTAAAAGAGTACATTAACGGGACATCGGATTTCTTTACCATCTAAACCATAAATTATTCAACTTAGTAAATATATTTCTAAATTCATAATAATAAAATCCATCCAACACATACACATTAAACACAAAAAACATTCATGCAACACATACAAAGCATATTTCCTAAAAATAGCCTTTAATTTTTTAAAATGTTTACTAAGAGGCCATTGAATTATTTCCTAAGGCCATACAATTTTTAAAAAAAATTTCAAATTTTTTTAAGATTTAAAAGTTTATTTTGACAAATAAGACATTTTAAAATAACCAAAACCCTAAAAAAATTCGCATTTCACTTAACAAAACATCATACAATCAACATTCCAATAATAAATAAATTCAACATTCAACATTTAGGATTTTTTATAAAAACCCTAATTTAATCAATAAAATCAAAACAATTGACAAATAAATAATAAAATTCAAGAACATTTAGGGTTTTGATGTTTACCTTCGGATTCAAACTTGTTTTTGATGATTTTTCGGGGTTGGCAACGGGTGGGTGGGTGAAAGAGGGACAAAAGGGTGAAAATGGGTGTTTTAGGGCTTGGCAGCGGGGACGGCGTATATATATGCCGTCCCTGGAGACGGTATATATATATACCGTCTCCAGGAGACGGCATATATATATGCCGTCTCCAGTATATATGCTTACACATATATATCCTGATTGCAACACTGGAGACGGATTATATATAATCCGTCTCCAGTGTAAAATGTCACCGGGGCTAGTTTTTGCAAATATTCGGGTGGGGGGGCTATTTTTGTAAATATTTAATTTTCAGGGGCTAAAAATGCTAATTACCCTTAAAATTTTGTTAATGTTTTTGGAATATTCGAAGAATGTTTCGTCTTTTAAACCATGGATTAAAATAATGTATTCATTTAATTTAACACCCTACAAACTAAGGAAAATTCATAAAAAAAACCCTCTTAATTACTATTTTACCCCTGTCATTACTAAGGGTCCGTTTGTTTCGATGTAAAAGTCCCTCAAAAGTCTAGTTTTCAGGAAAAGTAATTACATCGAGATGTTTGGTAGCTTAAAAAAAAAAAATGGTTATGGAAAATTATTTCTTTAACCGCTTTCAAATCCAGATTTTGGCATCCGCCTTGAGGGGTTCGTACGCCGTTTTTCAGGGATTCAGAACTCCATATATCAGAACTTTTCAAAAGTTTCATTAACCTTCTTTTTATTTTTAAATTGTAAATAATAATTTTAAACTTTAGAAAATATCATCTAATTAAATGAAAATGTATTTTTACATCTTTTAAATATTAATAATGATTCCCAGGCCCCAATTTCTCAGGCCCCATCACAGGCCCATGATGTGGCAAGTGTAAATTGTCTATTACACCTTTTACTTGATAACTACCTTAACATGTATCCTTATGATTGTGGAGTATCATTTAATTCTGAAAATTCTGTATTTATTCACCATTAATGGATTCTTAAAATCTTGCAACAATATTTGAGAGGGACCGGAGAAACCATTGATGTTGAAACAATTGAAAATCTGTCTTGTATGCGAAATAAGGAGGTTTTGCATTACAGAATTGATTTTGTTTATGAAGAATACATGGGAGCAAATCGGAAATTCTATTTTTAAGGAGAAGGCACGAAATCGTTTTTTTTTTTTTCGATTTGGATCTCACATCAATGTCTCTCGGATCAGGTTTGACATTATTAGATTCGTAAAAAAATTGTGTTTTGCTTTTTTTTAAATATTTAAACACAATTTTTTTTCATGTATTGAATGTCATTTATCACATTTTGATTTGTTTTTGTTTCAATATCTAAATGTAACACTCGATACCGTTACATTTTATATATGAGTAGTTTGTTTGATGTTACTGCTACATTGTTGACAATGTAATTTTTCAAATCTATATTATTTTTGTTACATTCGTAAATGTAACAGTCAACCGCATGCATGTATTGATTTATATTTGTTACATTTATGAATATAACATTCATTCGTGTATTGCATTTGTTTAAATGTAAATAGTAATTTATATTTGTTATATTTATTACTGTAACAGTCAAATACATATGTTTGTTAAATGTATCACACAATAAAAAAAGTGTTTGACATTTTCTATAAAATGTAACTGACTATTGAAAATATAATCTGTTTCTAAATTGTTTAAACATTGCATGGAATGTAAAATATTTAGGTAGGAAAATGAAATTGTTTGTTATATTTATGTAAATGTAACAATTCTGATGTAAATGTAACAAATCGTTGTGAGATATGTAAATATTTAATAAAGGTATTTGATGTAACTAATTTATATAGTAAGAATATGCGTTTTTTTATTTAAATTTGAATACAATAAAATATCCAACTTTTTTAGTGTAATTTTGGTTCAATTGTAATTTAGGTAAGGATTTTAAAATTCAAAATTTGAAATGGTTAAATGGATTTCAAGATTCACATGAAAAGGTAATAACTGAATAGAGAAAATGGGGGGATTTGGGTTAATGAGAGAGATTTTTAATGAAGGACATATTTGTATTTTACCATTTTACCATTTTTAAAAAGTCAACAAGTCAACTAATAACAATCAATAAGGTGATGACACCTCATGGGACTTGTTAGTAGGGCTTATATTTTGGGGCCTGGGTATCACCACTCTTTTAATATATAAAAAAATTGTTTCTAAAATATTTAAAATTTTTAGATTTAATTAAATCTTAATAGTTTTTTTATTTATGATAAATATTCAGATTTTAATCAGAGAGATTTCAGGATATATATATAGAAAAATTTATAAAATGATTTATATCTCATAACTAAAAATAGTTTTTGTAACTAAAAATCAAATTTCAAAGAATTTTAAAATATATTCGATGTAAATTTAATTGATCAAATTTATCTCAGAATATCCTAAAGTAACTATAGGATATCTAAATATCTCATATATTTTCTAGTTTGATCTCACTTTGAAATTTAAATTCAAAATTCAAATTTAAATTTAAATTTAAAATTTGGATTTACATGGTATTTGAACTTTTTGTGCTAGACATTTTCCATAAGTAAGGTAAACATAGCAGATATCTTTATTCTGAACAAAATATAATGCAATACTAATTTTTTAATAAAATTTATCAATGATTTTGATCTGTTTATAGTTATTATATTTTTTATTCATAATTTAATATTAATGCCTATAATGAAAAATAAGATTTCACGTATTTGTAGAACCAAACATTAGAAGACTAATATTTTATATGAAAACAAACAACTGAAATCATTTTCGTAAAATAATTTTAATATAACCAAATGCTAGAAATGAATTTTATTTTTCAGGAAACTTTTTCCTTGTAAAAGAAAATCCTTAGAAAATCAAACTACATGAAACCGGACCCTTACCCTCTGCAACCTTACGAGGGTCGACTGTTGCGTTCCGACCGTTGCCACCTCGAGAGCTAACAATCCGACCATTAGGCCAACTCGACCGTTGCCACCTCGAGCATTGAGAACTCGAGTTGTTGCTCCATCTCCCCATATAACCCTTGCCATCCACTCTCCTCCACTGGTGAAGAAACCCCCACACCTTCTCCATTGATCAGACCAACAACATCTCTTTCACCGAACAGGCCAGCAGCCCCTCCTCCTCTGAACTAACTGGCAGCACCTCCTTCACCGAACAGTCTAACAACAACTCTTTCATTGTTGTGAATTTGATATCAGCAATGTCAGAGATGGTCAGACCTCTGAATCTCATAAGTTTAATGTGTTTGATAGAATGCTTCAATGAAGTTTAATGTGCTTGAATTCAATGTTTTTTATTTACTGTTCCTGTATGAAAAATGAGGATGTGGAATGTGTTTGGTGTGAGTTTGTAAGCTTCAATCCAATGTTTGATGTATTGTTCTTGTGCTTCAATGGAAATCAAACTATTTTGGAATGTGTTTTGGTTTGACTGCTTCAAATCAGTGTTCTATATCTTGTGCTTCAATGGATTTCAATTTAATCAAACAGTATTATTGACTTTTTAAACAAAATAGTGTAATACACATTGAAGAAAATGACATATTTTTATTCATTTTGAATGTCAAACTATATTACATGTTCTATGTCCACAATGTTGAACTAAAATGTTGAAAGAAAAAAAAAATTTGAAAACACTTGGTTCCTCTACAAGCCCTTCTTATTTGATCTGTTCTTTGGTTTCTTTTGTTGCTGCTTGATCTGAAGTCCACAGTATGCCCTCCAGGTCCAGTTCAGTCCATTCTCCTTTCTCTGAAGTCTGCTAGTCTGCCTCCAGGTCTAGTCAGTCCCTAGTTCAATCAATCCTCCTGTCTAAAGTTTGCCCTCCAGATCTACACTCCAGGTCCAGGCAGTCCTCAATTTGAAATCTGCCCTCTAGGTCTAGTTTACTCCCTTGTCCTCTATCTGCACTCTAGGTCCAGTCCAGGTCCTCTTTTGAAAGCATCCACCACTCCAAGTCCATGTCCATGTCCTCTGTCTGCAACCTGCATTCCAGGTACATGTCAGTTAAGTCAATCCTCTGTCATACATGCTTGGTCAGTCCAATTCATAGCATATAATCTGTTCAAACCTGCTACACTCAAGGTCCAAGTCCAGGTTAGTGTTGTATAATATGAGTGATATCTGACAAGTTCTAAACTTCTAATTGCATCCAACATCATATACAACATTAAAGTTCAAACAATAGTTCCCAAACTGATATTCAAATCAAATGACATAAGCAATTATTCCAATAAAGCAGAGATCTTTTTTCTTTTTCTTTTTTTTTAGAAGAAAAAAAGCAAAGATCTTCTTGAAATCTTTGCTAAAACAAATAACTAGTATTAGTCAAACATTCAGAAAAAATAATAATCATATATACACGTCTCCCATTCGACAATTTCTAATTGTATCCAACATCACATACAAACACGAAGATGAGACCAATCATCCCCACCCTAAAAATTTCAAGTTTAAAGCTGACATCCTCTTCTTAATAGAAGAATGTCTACCTAATCAAAGTTACTATAATTGTTCATTAAGCTGGTATCCCTTTGCTTTTCAAGGATAATCTCAATGAGCTACTCAAAGTGCTTAACAACAATAATCAATCAAAACTCACAAATCAAAGTGCTTAACAACAACAATCCATCAAAACCCATTGATCACAACAATCAAACCAAAATCACATACAACAAAAAAAAAAAAAACCCAGATATTAGAGTGTACCAAAAGAGGGGGGAGCTTGACGAGTTGGAGAAGTTTCCGGCGCTTGGAGTGGTTTCCGGCACTTGAGAGGGGGGGGGGGATGAGGGTCGACATGATCTAAGACGACGAGATCTAAGGCGACGAGATCCAAGCCTTCTTTTCTTCGAGCACGGGATCGGACGGTGACAGCACAGATTCTTGGAGTGGTTTCTGGCGCTTGAGGGGGGGTGAGGGTCGACGAGATCCAAGGCGACGAGCAAGCCTCCTCTTCTTCGAGCACGAGATCAGACGGTGACAACACAGATTCTCAAAAAGAAAACAAAACCAAACTCTAGTGAAGCATCTGAGAGAAAGGGAAAAGTTAACATGAAGTATACAGGGGTAAATCGGTAAAATCCAATGTGAGGTTAAAGATTGGTTAGCTTTTAGTTAAATTAACTGACAGAAGGGGGTATCTGGATTTTGAGTAAGTTTACAGGGGGTTATATGGATTTATCGAAAAGTCAGGGGGTTATGTGGATATAGGTAAGATTACAGTGGGTTGTATGGATTTTTCCCATAAAAAAAGGGATCGAATCCAGTTGGGTTAGTACTGAACTGCACAACATGAAAATGAAACTGCATCACTTATAAATCGAACTGCACATATATATTTCACTTTCTTATTGGATCCAATCAGCTATTCAAAAAACTATGAATTCTTAAGTATCATCAGTATACAATAGGAGAGTGAAATATATACCCAACAATTGGTTGTACAGTTCGATTTATAGGTGGTGTAGTTCGATTTTCACGTCGTCTAGTTCAGTACTGATCGGACTAACCGGATCCAGCGAATTCCTAAGTATCATCAGTATACAATATGAGAGTAAAATATATACTCAACAATTGGTTGTACAGTTCGATTTATAGGTGATGCAGTTCGATTTTCACGTCGTCTAGTTCAGTACTGATTGGATCCAGTCCTGACTGGATCCGGTCTCAAAAAAAAAAATGGAACCTCGTAGATTTTTATTTATTTATTTTTATTAAAAATGGTTTTTTGAATGATGAAACACAGTGTCGAGTCACAATCCTTTCACAAAATCTAATAATGATAATGCATATAAGTTCACTTATTTGAAAACAGTTTTTAGCTTTTAAAAAGTTAAAATCTTTTAAAAAGTTAAAATCCTAGTCAAAAAAATTATGTCAAATGCACACGTATGAATAATAAGATTTTAAATAAAGTAGTTTAATTAGAGTTTTGATTCTTGAAAAACGCATTTCTACGCTTTTTAAAAAATAATATTTTTGCACTAAAAGCTATAAGTAACTTTTTAATTAAGCATTCTTCCTGAAACCCATTTAGTAACATGTTTGAGCTTTCTGTTTAGTTAAAAAGCAAAATCACCCACGATCGTGTTACCAAACGGACCCTAATAAGTAGTGTGGTGGATGAAATCAGGTTCTCCACTTCTGGGCCGGATCAACATAGATTCAAGCTTTTGAAGTTGGACCAAGATGATGTTAACGCTGACTCCACTTCACGACGATCCAGGGCAAGTTCCATCTGCTCACCATCCTCCTTCTTCTTAAGCCTTCAAACACCTGAAACTCACACCAGTGTGGTGCCGGCTAACGCCCCTCCGGCGCTCAAGTCAGTGACTCCTCCATGATAAGAAGAAGAAGACTATAGAATTCTTAAGCGCAAGTAAGGGAGAGAGAGAGAGAGAGAGTGCATACCTTGAGGGGGAGGTGATGTCCCCCTTTTATACTAGAGAAGGGGCGCGCCGAGCTTAGCCTTGTGGAGTGAGCATATAATGAGATTGAATCTTCCCGTGGCTCTTGGATTTGTGGACACGTATCACCTTGGGATTGCCATACTACAACCGATTTTCTTACATCTAGTTCTTTTCCTGTGTCAAGGAATATCCCCTTGGTTAACTGTTATTTTACAAGGGTGGGTGCATGGCCGACCTGCATTCCGGTTCAGGTATTATGGTTTGGACAGCTTGTACTTCAAAGTGGACTTTTTGTATTCGGCCATCTTAACTTGGTCGGACAACACTTATGCGTTCGTCCTTGGTCGGTCAAGAATTAAACATCCGGCCTGTGCGAAAGTTCGACTTGACCTGGTCAGGCAATATCGTGTACTCGACATGATGAGGGAGATGGGCCTGTTTAACCAGTGGGGTAATTTGGGCCTTTGGGCTTTCTCATCTTGGATCACTTGTCAATAATAATAGGCGTATCTACGCTTAACTCTCATACTTATGCAATCTTATTCCTTATTCCTTTCTGTGACAAATTCGATCTCCTACAATGCCCTCTTCTTTTGGTCTCTCGATTACTTGGGAGATCAGAAGAACCGAACTTCAGGAGACCCGACCAGCTTACAAGCTTGTCCGCCAAGTTTTCTGGACTGATTGGACTTAATCCTTGGGCTTAGCGATTTGCTGGTGTGACACTTGTCACCCTTTATGTATTTTCCTCATTAAATGCCACCTGGAAGGTGACTCCCAACATTCAATTTTGCTGCCTCATTTTCCCAAACGATCGTGGCACTTTTAAATTTCCACTCCCAGTTTCCTATATATAACTGCTCCTCTCTTCTCATTTCCTTTTTATCTTCTACAAGTCTTGTGTTGCCTTGAATCAATCAAAACTCCTTTGCACTCTTCTTTTCTTGTCCCAATGGCGCGTTTTCCTGACAACCTAATAGTCGAAGAGTATGTGGGAGAGATGCCTCCTCCTCCAGACCCTGAATTGCTCATTCTATTCTCCGGCCAGATCAAGGCGGGCATGCTCACTTTTTCATTATCTCTTGTGATAATGGAGTTTCTGAGTTTCTTCGGCATCCATCCTCTCCAACTCGTCCCGGGAACCTACCGCATCCTGATGGCTCTCACTGCCCTCAACCACGCTTGCAGTATAAACCTCAGGCTAAACGAGGTGCGAAGCCTCTATGTCCTGAAGCTTCTCAACGACAGGGGCAAGACATTTTAAGTGGCGAGATCGGCATCAAGGGAGTTAATAAAAAATGCCCAAGAATTTGTGTATGACTGGAGGCATAAAGTTTTCAAAATTCAAGGCGCATGGATGCCTGAAGGTTGCATGTACTAGATCTCTCTTTACTGGAGGAATTCAGCATTGGGTTCTGGTCCGCGTTCCTTCCTTGCCTCATAAATTATATATTTTATGTTACCTTCCCTCCTTTTTTTATATCGTTTTCTTTCTTTCTTAGGGGAATTTTCCCTCAATGAATGTCCTCCGCAAGAGAGCCTCCACATGGGGGACATAGATCGTGCCCTAGGCTTATGTGACAGGAGTAGGAAGACTTTGCTGGGCGCCCCCCTTTCTGGCCTTCGTACACCTCCACCTTCGGTTCCCCTTCTCCAGCAGGTCGGGGCCTTCGTCGAGATGTCCCCCGCTACTCCTTGGGGCGACGTCTCCAGTTCTACTTCTGGTGGAGGAGGAGGTGTTGTGAGAAGGTCGCATCGACTCCGCAAGGTGGCGGTGATCAGCTGTGCCGTATCCATCAACGATCGTGATCGAGGAAGGCCAGGGAGTACTCTCCACAGGCACTCCCTCTCCGGTCCATCAGAAAACCCCTTCTTCACCGATAGCCTTTGCCCATCATTCCCCCTCGCTAGAGGATCAGGCTGAGCTCGCCCCAAACTCTCCAATGGCTGCCAAGGAGCCAGAAGTTGCAATGCCTGTTCCACCGTCTTTAGTGCAAGTGCCTGACCAAATCCGTGGCGCCAGTTCTCCTCAGTTCATGTCGGAACACAACCCTAGTCCTCCTCGGTTTGTGCCTGACTCTTGCATGAGGGGTGGCATCCCGTTTGTGGTGGCCCCAGCTATTCCCCATAGTGGTAGCAGCTCAGCTTGGAACTCCATCATCACCATCCAGGAAGTGGCTGAGCAGTTGAGGCTTTTAATCAAGGAGGAGGAGGAAGAAGAAGAGAGGCCCAAAGACTTCTACGTCGGGTTCTACGCCGACTACCTTGCGGGACGCAATGGGGAGCCCTTTCCTACATCGGACCGACTAGAGAACATATACAACACCTCCCTTCATGCGAGGCAATTTGGACGTTACGTTGGTGTCGGTATCGGATTTCGGAAGGGGTGTTGGTCGGTTGTTCTCCGGAAAGCCTTCCTCCTTCTTCTTCTGGTCCTTTGGGGTCCGCGTGTGTGGGGGTTCTTCGGAGACTCGGATCTGGTGCGCGCCTTGGCAAGCTCGATCGGATCATCTCTCGTGGTGGGGGGTTTTTTTCGTTCCTTGCTGAGGTGGCCGATGGGTCCTCAGGAGGATTCAGGGGTGGTTGTGATCGCCACCTGCTTTTCTGAAAGAGCAAGAAAAGTTGAGGGTGGATTTGATCACCTTCGTGGGGGAGTTTGTGGGATCTCCGCTACGAGACACGGGCATGCCGTACACAGAGGTGAAGACATGGATCCTCTTCTGCTTCGGGAACTTGACTAAAGGAGAGTTGGGACTCAAGGGGGCTAGGGGAAGGTCCGGCTAGTCGGATTTAGCCGCCTAGTGAGGGGCGGCTGGTTAGAAGTAGCCGCCTGGGACCTGGTTCAACTTGGGCAAAACCTAGGTAGGGTTTGGTTTTGGGTGTTTGGCAAAGGTTAAGCTATGTTTAACCTGGGTTTTGGAGAGTGGATTTGGAGAGTGATTTGGTGTAGAAAATGAATTTCTCTCTCACTTTCTCTCTCAAGGGTTTTGAAATGGTGGTGTGGGGGGTGTAGAAATGTGAATGGATTGGGAGTGTTGTAAAAGATTTTATGATTGTGGGCGATGATGAAGAAGTGCTTGGAGACCCCTATTTATAGTAAAAAGGGTGTAGGGAGGTGTCTACTAGACAATAGATCAAAATGGGTAATAAGGTGCTTGATTTGACCTCTCAATAGATCTTTGTTCTCTAACAATGTCCAGGTGAGGGGCGGCTAGTGACAACTAGCCGCCCAGTGTGGGGTGGCCACTCTAAAGTAGCCGCCCCCATCATAATCTGTCAAACGTCCCATCTCTGAAAAGCGGTGGCTCGGGTCGGTTACTAAGGTTGAACCGGCTGAGATGGGGTGGCTAAAAAGGACAATCCGTCGCAATCATGCTTGCTTTATGTCCCATCCAGGAAGGCGGTCTGGGGTCGGTTGAAGGGTGGCTAGTTGAAACTAGCCGCCTGGTATGGAGCGGCTACTGTCAAGTAGCCGCTCATGTCCATGTCCCAGATTTTTCTAAGTGTTTAGACTAGGGTTTTCGGTTTTGGTTTCTAAATGAGTTTTCTATTTAGATGCCCAAATGTGATCATTTTTTAAGCATTACTTGAAGTATTTTCGTCTTTTTGGACGATCAAAATTGGGGTATCTACAATTGTCCCTCATCAGACGGAGTCTTTTGTGCGAAGCAGAATGACTTCGACCAATGATAAGAAAAGAGACCTATTTTGGTCAGCCCGACCTTCAAGAAATTTAGGACACATGACCAATACCATTCAGGGATTTAATCAGAGGATGGGTTTTGACTATAATAGTCATCTAAAGACTGATCCAGGTGGGAGAGTGAGAAAGAGTAAGGAAGCGAGTGATCCAACCCTCGGACGGGGTTCTTAGCCATCGTGCACGGAGCAGCCCAGCGTTAGTTTCATTGTGCCTACCGTACCTGTGTTTGGGTAGCTCAACAAATCAAGGGGATATCGCAGACAGAAAGTAAAATAAAGTGTGTTTGATTTGGTGAATTAGATCATTTGAAAGACAAAGATTCTGGAAAAGAACCAGAACTGAATGGTACTGGTAATTGTGGTAAAACTTAAAAAAGTTGTGTTTGATCAAGTAAGACTTGGAAATAACCAATACATGGTTGTTTGTTTTAGAAAACTTGAAAAATAAGTGTGTTTGAGAAGCTAGCAGGGGGCGGCTAGTGGTGTTTAGCCGACAGGGAGGGGCGGCTAGTGGTATTTAGCCGTCGGGCAAGAGGTGGCTACTCGCGGGTAGCCGTCGGTCGACTGGGTCTCTTATAACCGAAAAAAGACCCTCTCTCTCCCACACATTTTCAAAAACGGTCTCTCTTCCCTCTCTTCTTCTTCTTCTCCGTTTGAAACCGAAAAACCTTGATTTCCTTGACTTTGATTTGCTTAATTTCACCCTAGATCACTCCTTTCTTCTTGATTTCGAAACCCTAAGAACTTTTGGGTTCTCCTTTTTCTTGTGAAATCGAGGAAATGACGAAGGGGAAGAGGACGGCTTCGATGATGAAGCACCTCAGGTCTTCCCGGAAGCAGAGGGGGGCTGTCTCAAGGTCTAGCTCATCTGAGAGCAACGGGTCGGAGAGGGGGGTCGTGCGAGAGACGATCCAAACGGCGGAGACGCCATTGGGTGTGGGTGGAGGTGTGGGTGCATCCTTGGGTGCTGCCCCAGAGGCAGGGAGTGGTGTGATAGGGTATACACGCAAGAGGAGGCGTGGGGGCCAATCGGCGGTCGCCGAAGGCGCAGTTTTGGAGGCCGGAGGATCGGCCAAGGGCGCGGTCGAGGGGGTAGGGGCTGAGGGAGTTAGTGAGGAGGTGAGGGCGTCTTTGGACGCTATTGTGGGGATGTTGGATAGGGAGGCCACAGAGGCCAGGGCTGAGGAGGAGGAGAGAAGGGCTATGGGTGCCTTTGAGGTGTTGGCCTCTGGTGCGGTGGGCACGGAGGGAGTGTCGGAGGTTGAGGTTGGGGCCGAAGAGGCCGTGGGTGTCGGGGTTGAGGTTATAGAGGCCGGGGGCACTGGTGAGGAGGAGGCCGAAGAGGAGGGGGATGATGAGGAGGGAGACGACGATGAGATGGACGATCCCGATGAGGCTGAGGTGGAGGCTCCTGGAGCCACATGAGCCATGGTATTCTCCTAAGTCATTTTTGCATGCTATTCTCCTTTTTTATATGCTTAATGGTTTTGGTGTATGTCTAGGGGTAGTGTGGATATATAAGAAATGGTGTACAGTAGGAGATTTGATCACGGTGGGATTTTGGAGAGCATGGCATGAGAAGGGGCAAACTTTTATACATATTTATTTATGCATGCATACATATATATGAAAAAAAGGAGGGATGGTAAAAAAGAGTATATTGCATGTGTATTTAGTGACCTTGTATGCATATGTTTTTAATCATGGTGGGGTAAGAGGGGGGAGGGAATAAAATAGTAATTGATGTGCATATGATAGACGACCACGGTGGGATTTTGGTGAGCATGTTATGGAAAGGGGCAACCTTTATACATATTTATTTTACTATGCATGTATAAGAGGAGTCATGGTGGAAGAAAAGGATATGTGATCATATGAAGAAATCCTATAGCAAGGGAGACTGAATTTTCTTTTAGGCTCATATATTTCATGCTTTTATTTTATTTTTGGTATGTTTGAATATCTTTCTAAGCATGGTTTAGAATGAAAATTTTGTTTAGGATTCTCACCCTTCGGATGTCTTGGACTAACCCCCTTCTTCTGTTGTCTCAGCGGCCGAATCGCATTCGAGTTTTATGGCACGGGACCAAGAGGTGGTATGATTCCCTAAGGCCGGATAAGAGGAGTCTAGTGAATGGAGTAGGCTTTCACTCCTTCTTTCTGATCGAGCCGTTCCATGTCCACTGCCCTTATTTGGAGGCATTGGCAGAGAGATGGGATCCAGAGAGCTGTGCCTTCATCCTCCCCATGGGCGTAGTGATGCCGATGTTGAAAGACGTCCAGCGGATCACTAGTCTTCAAGTTTTAGGAGAGGCGGTGATTGCGGCTACATGTGCTGATTATAAGGCCCTCTTCCAAGAGCTGATTGGGGAGTGGGAGGTCGTCGAGCGGGAGAGGACGCTGAACCAAATCCCTCTGGGCCAGTTGTCGAGGCGGTATGGCCTTGGTTCCTTTACGCAGCGCCAGAAGGGTGAAGCAGTGGCTAGCTATGAGAGGAGGAGGTTGATGATCGAGGCTAGAGAGGCGGCCGCGTGCCCTTAGAGGGCACGGAGGGAGTTGAGAGCGTTCTTCCTCTACTTCTTTGGTAGGTACTCTTCGCGACAGCTTTCGACAAGGTTTCCTCTCATTCTCTGCTCCTGATGAGGGACCTAGAGATCATGGGACGCTTCGCTTGGGGAGCTGCGATGCTCGCCCACCTCTTCGTAGAACTCTCGAAGAAGGTGAAAAGGGCCGGGGGCAAGAACCTTGGCAGTTTTGCAGCATTTCTACAGGTATAGTTTAGTGAAGATAGAAATGATTTGGCTTATGTATATTTACTCTACCTGACTTTGGTTTTGACTTTCTTTCCGCAGATTTTCGGGTACGAGCACTTTGCCATTGCTCGTCCGACTCAGCTGGTTTTCAACCGTGCCTTGCCTTGGGCCATGAGATGAGCACCTCCAGGGGCTTCCCACCTACGTCATCTTGCGCAGTTTCGGGATGCCTTCCGGGCTTTGAGAGAAGAAGAGGTATATATATTCTATATTTTCTATTTTTATCAAGTTTTCATTAAATTAAGCTCTCTTCCTTATGTTTGTTATATATTGTAGATGACTTGGAGGCCCTATACTGAGGAGGCTGTCCCCGAGGAGCTGTCGCAGGACATCTGGCTGATCTTCTTCAATAAGGTGGTCTTTCATGCGATCAGCCGGGTGGTCCGCCAGCTTGGGTACCATCAGTGGGTGCCCGTCAACCTGCCGAAGCGTCCTCCGATCCCGGTAGCTGGGATTCATTAGGACACGAACCTCCTGAGAAATTATGCAACATATGTGGCAGGATGGGTGAGCAGGAGGACTCTGGTGAAGCGTCTTCCCGAGGTGGTTAGCAACAAGGAGTACATGGCCTGGTATCGCCAGGAATATGTCGATATCCTCGGGACTCAGGACTATGGAGGAGGAGATCCCGGATGCCTACGTAAGAAAAAGCTCTCTCTCTCTTTTCTCCGTCCTTTCTTTCTTCTACTCCATATTAAAAGATGTGTTCTTGGTGCAGACTGAGCTGAATGAGTTGGAGAAGAAGCTTAAGGTTGCCAACGAGCACCTCTAAGCACGGGCCGAGCAGGTAGAGGGTTTGTGGGTGCAGGGGTGATGCTTACAGGACCAGGTTCAGGTCCTTGAGGCTCAGGTGGATGCTCTGTCGAGAGCAAGAGCTGATGGCGCTTCTTCCTCTGTCACGCCCCGGGCGTCCCCAGAACGCGGCAAGTGTATATATGATATCAGTCCAAACAGGAGTTCAATAACATACTCACACAACAGCTAAAATGACAACACAGACAAAAGCAGGGGCTGACATGATATATACACAAATAGCAGAAGCTAAAAGACTGAATTTGTAATTCAAAAACACATCACAGACTTGATACATAATCAACTGTCCTATGAGAGTCAATATATACAAAGACATCCAAATAATATACAAACGCGTGCCTACGCACGGAATACAACATATACAATCAAAAGGGGATGCTGATAGCCTCTGATACTCGCGGGACGTGGCGCTACTCCGCTACTGATGAAATCCCTCGGGAGCTCCTCCTCTAGATCCGACTCAGATGACACTGGAGAAAAATAATTATGCGAGGGGTGAGCCACACGCTCAGTGAATAGCACAACCCATGCATCACAGATATATTAACCACAATAAATCAGCAACTAGCCTTAAAATGGCATAACAACATAAATCCAGTGGTTCGTACATCGCCGAACCACCACACCCTCACCCCTCAATAGGTGACATAGAATATTGGGACTTAATAGCTTGATAAACATCCATACACATCCATACACCCTCACCTTCACCCCTCAATAGGTGACATAGGATATTGGGACTGATAATCATCCATACACATCCATACACCCTCACCCTCACCCCTCAATGGGTGACATAGGATATTGGGAGTGACTAGGCTGTTAATCATCCTTGGTCCACCGATAGCCTCTCCTCCACACCGTAGCTTGCCTGGTCTACTCCCACATTCAGCACAGTCCGAGTCCAAGATCAGGAGGTGCCTACTGATGGGATCCCTCTGTCAGGGTAGCCTATCTAACGCTGAGGAGTCCCTACACGGATCCAACGAAGGGAAAAGAAACAGCCTACCCACACGGATCCGCTGACAACACATCTCTACAACTCTAGTGTCTTGAATTCATCAGAATTCCTCCAGGGCGCATAACCAAGATGCGGGGAACATGCATTAATATAGACGGGAAAAGAAACCTTGGGAGGGCACCATGAGGTCCCGATATAGCAAATCCAGACAACCAAACAAGGAACATGGAGCACCCTAGCACGGGTCTCAATGTTGACCTCGCAAGGCCCCTTAATATTCCCTAAGGCATGCTATAATATTACAAGTTGCATTTAACTTAACAAATAGGACGCATACATAGGCCAAGGCTTTCCTAGCATGATAACAAGGTGCCAGGAAGCATGGCTCTTACACAACCTAAGGGTGCAAGTCCTTAACATACACGGTCTAGGGTAGCATGCATACTACATATCAATCATGCTTGCATGGATTACATATTAAACAGATTAATATTAATCTATGGTGCCCCAGGGGAGGACGATATAAGCCCAAGTGCATATAGCGCCTCCCAACTGGATTGGATTGTCCCACTCACCAACACCCGGGTCGTCGCGTGACCGTCCATCAAGATCTGCAAGATAAGGTATTCAACACGGTGAGTAAAATACACAATACACGCAAAAATACACTAAAAATACCCAACACTCGGACAAACGTACATACGGCCCGTACGCACGCTAGCCCGAGCACCCCGACTCACTCCCGCACCCCCGGGCAGCCATACGCACGGCCACCCGCACGTGCACGCACGAATGCGCACGCACGCATGCACCCCGGCACCATCGGCGCACTGCCGCGCGCCTGCCCGCGCGCCCCGACGCACTGCCGCACGCTCGCGCGCGCACGCGCGCACCGCGCGTCCAGCCCAGCGCCCCCCCGCGCGCACTGCCCGCACGCCCCAGCACGCGCACGCACTGGTCCCCAGCTCTGCGCCCAGGCGCATGCCCAGGCGCCCTGCCCCGCACCCAGGCGCAGTGCCCAGGTGCCCTGCTCGCGCGCGCACGCCCGCTCGCACCTCCGCTTGCGCCTGCACCCGCGCGCACTCCCGCACGCACCCGCGCACCCGCGCGCGTCTGCGGTCCCGCCAGCGCGCACGCGCGCAGACGACGCCCAGCTCGCGCCCAAGCCATTCTAACCTCTTTTTAACCATCCCCAACCCCTCACACACTCCCTAACACACCTACCCAACATGCATGACCTTCCCAACACCCCTTAGGCCAAGAAAACCAAGAAAAAGGAGGGGAGGAGCTCACCTTGGGAGGGAAAAGAAAGGGGGAGGTTCGGGGCCTTTCGCGCACCGAAACACCGCCGCCGGAACCACCACCACCACCACCTCTCCTCGGCCTCTCCTCAGCCTCCTCATGGCAGCAAACAGGGGGGAAGAGATCATGAGAAAGGGAGCTTGAGATAGAGAGGAACAAACAACAACAACACATGCACACAAGCTCTTCTTCCTCCACCACCTCCTTCTCTTCTTCTCATTGAAACATTTGATCAAACACTTGGTGGGGGCTTTGAAGGAGAGAAAATGAGACCCAGCAGAGGTCGACGTGCACATTGGGAGGGGAAGAGAGAGGAGAAAGATATTTATGCAAAATATCTAAGGAGAAATTACTAAGTCGCCCTCCGACTAGAAATTCTGCGCAAGCTTCACTGGAACAGCCATAACTTCCCCGATACAGCTCCGAATTGCTTGATTCCAAGACCGATGGAAAGCTAAGAAGATTATCTACAACTTTCATGTTTATTCCATGATCAGATAATCCCTCTAGCTAATCCGAAATTAGAGCTAAACATCGAGCAGGGCTGCTGCCAGAATTTCCATCCCCGGGGTATACTTGGAAAAATACCCATAACTTTTACTACAAGAATCCAGTTGATCTAATTCCACTTCTGTACGAAAGCTAACTCAAAACTGGACATCTCATAATAAAATCATAATTAAACCTCTTCATCTTGGATTTTAACAAAATCAAATCCAAACACCAAATCAGGAATACATAACTTAAGAAAAAAAATTATGTACCCAAATCTTCAAACAGAGCGCTCCAAATGACACAGACACAACATCTTCCTCCTATGATCCTCCTCCGATCAGTGCCTCTGATTAAGAGCTCGAGTTGGCGAACGAGCTAGGCATGGTTTGTAGCGAGCTCCTGGCTACTCGGATGGAGCTTGATCTTGCCAGGGAGAGGGTTGCTAGAGCTGAGGATGAGGTGGACCAGTTGAGGTCCGAGAGATTGTCGAGGGAGGAGGTGTTGGGTCAGCTACGGTCCGGGATGGTGTCGAGAGAAGAGGAGTCATCCATCTTACACAGTGAGCGAGACTCTCTCCAGGCTAGAGTGTCGGAGTTGGAGGCGTCGGCTGGCGTGCCTGGTGGGTTGATGGGAGACTTGGTCCGTTCTCTTCAAGCAGCTAGGGATAGGGATCGAGAGGCTCTCAGGGTCTCGAAGGTGAGGGCACGGGAGCTGGAAGAGAGGTTGAGGGCGGCCGAGGATCGATCCAGAAGCGTGGAGAGCCGCCTTCATCAGAGGTTGGAGAAAGGAGATCGAGACATGCAGCAAGTCCACCTCTGGGGGGCCACTATGCGAGGGAGGGTCCATGACGGAGGTGGATCTCGATCTTCTTCCTCTCGAGCCTGACCATTCGGTCTCTGCCTCCCTAGCCACTACAGCCACCTTCAGTTGGGCCTCCCGTCCTTCAACAACTCAGAGATGTGGGAGATACGCGAGGGCTAATTTTTTGGTGAGGGAGACTCTTGCTACTCTGGATGCTCTAGAAGTTCAGTCTTCTCCTCAGCGACTACCTTCTCAGCCAGACCAGGATGTTCCTCCTTCGACCCAGCCTCCCGGGGATGACGACACTCCGAGGTATAGTTTTTGTGTCTTGGTTTTGGTAGAAGAAATGTATATATGCAAGGAATTCATGCTTTTCTTCTTTTCTTTTGGCTTAGGTGATTGTTTTGATGATGCACAGCTCAAGACATTGGAGTTGGAGCTCTTTTGGTGGACCTATCCTTTTTTGCTTTTTATAGGGACTTTCTTTCATGTAGTTTTTATGTTTTAGGGACAATTTATGTTTATGTTCTTTGTGGGACAATTTTCTAGTCTTTCATATGCATGGTTTGGTGTAATTAATATGGAGGTTTTGGTGTTTTGAAAAGGTATGTGGATGCGTATGTGTATGAATGAATTTTGGTTTCATAGGTTTGATTCATGGATGGACACATGATTTTGAAATACAGTTGTTTTTAAAGCATATTTAGACATGTTTTATGAATGTATATGTGTGTGAAATACGTGTATGCAGTTTTTAGAAAGAAATATTCCTAATAGATCTCAAAGGTTTGAAGAGTTGATTGTCAATGGGACTGACAATGCGGAGTGGGCAGTAGGTGAGGGGTGGTTACTTATTCTTAGCCGTTTGGTAAGGGGCGGCTAGATGGGCTCAGCCGCCCCTTGCTTCTGTTTTTGTCTGTTGTTACTAAAAGTTTTTCCCAGTGCTTTGTCAACCTTTAAAACCTGTAGAAACATTCTTTCCATGAATCAAGTGTTAAATCTGTTCGGATTGCGCCCCTGCACTGACTTTCGAGCCTTTCTTGTTCAAATTGTCAAGGGCTACAACCCATCTAAGGTAGTAAAGCAAAAAAGATGCGAGAAGCCGCGTCCAGTATACAAAGGAGGGGGCCTAGATGACTCTGAGCGTGAGGATATGTGAGAATGGAAAAGCTTTAGGTGTGCATGAGAGTGGGGCAATTTTCATTCTCAAATGTGTGTGGAAGGGTATGAAATGAAAGTAATAGGGGCAATTTTCTTTTGGTGTGGGAGTCAATTGTGGTATTTTGAGAAAATTGAATGCCTAAATGTTTGGAAAAGGAAAATACAATCTTATGCATAAGTGTGAGTGACATAAGGGAGCATTTTAATTCTTCAAAAGATTTTTTATGTGGGAGGGCAATGTTTTCAATTTCCTAAAGTAAAAAATGCCATCAAGTCCTTGAAGAGGGGCCCTTGTGTTAACCCATGTCCAAGCCAGGATTAAATTTGAAAGGTGTTGGATTCAGGTGTTAATTTCTCAAGTTCATGGTTCTCAAATGCTTGATCATATTATTCTAAACATGCTGGGAAATCCATGAATGCACCAAGATTTAAGTCGAGTAAGCTTCCTTTAGATAGGCAAGTGTTTTAAGTAAACTCATGTGAATGTGTGCTGTTGTAAACATAGGAAAAGGTCTACCTTTGGTTGAGATTTCGCCTTTCGAAGTAGACATAGTTCAATTTCAACTCCATAGCAAGAAATAAAAGGGTGGGGGGTGAATGGGGTAAGAGTAATATCTCCTTTTGGGAAAATATTTTAGAATTGTCCCAGTCTGGCATATGTCTTACTTTCTAGGTCCCTCTGGCTTTCTTCTCTTTACCACTTCTTTATTTGGGGTGGAGAGTACATCCCACCGGGCGTATACCCGTGTTTTGGGTGGAGAGTATAATCTGTTTGCTTGGATGTGTACTAGTATAGCCTTTTGTTCAGCATATACTATGTGTAAAGGCGTTTGCGCCTACTAAAATAGAGAGTTTAACCCGTTGTCTGGGTGTTGTTTTGATCTTTGGCCTCTCATTGCCTTTCTTTTATTTTGTTTTGTTTTGTTTTGAGGGGGGACTTTTCTATTTTTCACCCCTGTTCTTTTCTGCTTCCCCTCTAGAAGTGTTTATATAGTGCCAGAGCCAGTTTTGGGGCATATGCCAGGTCCAGGTAAATCCTCATTTTGCCTTTGGGTTGATACGAGTGAGGGCGAAAATAAGGAGAGATGCTTTGGGTTTAAAAAATTGTCCCAGTCTACAGGGTAGGCAATTTTTTCTTTTATCAGATAAACCAGTTGCTAAGTCATATTGGTGTGATGAAGGTGGTATGAGTGGTGAATATATGAGCTCAAATAAAATACAAGTTATCTTTGAGAGTCTTACAATTCTATCATCAGGTTTAAACACTGGAAATCATAGGAAGGAAGAATAACATTTCTCAAGTCTTGAGAGTTTTTATGCATGGAATTTCTTTAAATAAAGTGCATTCCACGAATCTGAGACTTCGATTCCTTCGGCGTCCACCAAGCGGTAGGCATTCCCGGAATAGGCATGGGTGATCACATAGGGTCCCTTCCATGTGGGTTGCAGCTTGCCTTTGAGGTGGGGCTGCCTTGATGGCATGATTTACTTAAGTACAAGCTCCTCAATTTTAAATTTTCTCTCTATTATTTTTTTTCAAATGCCCTTGCCACCCTTCTCTGGTAGGCCTGGGCGTGGTTTGCGGCTCTTAACTTCTTTTTGTCTCTCTTTGTTGTTTTGTTTTGTGGGTTTTTTTTTTTTTTGAAAGCATGTAAACAAGTATGTGCATGAATGTGGAATGAAAGTTGTTTAGCATTTTTTGGGATTTTTTTGTTTTTGGAAAGCATGGTAACAAATATATACAGGAATTGGGATTATGAAGGCTGTTTAGCATTTATTTTTATTATTTTTGAAAAGCATGGAAACAAATATATACAGGAATTGGGAGTATGAAGGTTGTTTAGCATTTTTTGGATTTTTGTTTTTATTTTATTTTATTTTATGTAAAGCATGTAAAGGTTTGAAAATATGAAAGTATGTGAAAGATAATATATGTAGTACTGAAGGGTGGCCTCCAGGAATGATAGTGTAAGGTGAGTCCTCTATGGAGGCTCAAATTGGAGGATCTTCAGTGGAATGATACCTGAATTATCTGATGTATCATTACTTGTGTATCGGTTCTCCTCTATCTTGAAGCGGGTTTGATGCCTTCTTAACCACTGCTGCTCAGCATCTATTCTGACATAATCTATCAGAATATCAAAGCCTAAATCCCATCGAAAATGTGAGTGGAGCTTGACCCGCCATAGACACTTAGCAGGAAGAGAATTTTTCCTCAAAGAGGGGTCAGTCAATAAGGATGTGGATATGGAAAAGTAAGTCACAAAGGTGACTACTGACTGAAAAGGTGTAAGGGAGCACGGTTTACCATAATGTTGAGGACCTAATGATGATGGGGGTAAAAACTCATCAGTTGGTGCAGTTAGGGGCTCATGGGCCAGATCTGAAATAATTGAATTGGATACGGCAGAGGAGTCCAAAGGAGAGGGCTCCTCTGACAGATGGGATGTTAAGTTGAGTGGATCCGGAAATAGGGACGGCTCGACTGCTCCCTTAAATTGTGCATTTTTAAATATGAGCGGTTCTTATTTAAGGACATGCATAATTGGTTGAATCGAATCTGGATCAGTATCAGAATCTGATGAGTCAAGATGTGAGTCATCATAGGCCACCAAAGTAGGTTTGACGGGTATTGACATGATTTGATCTTGAGCAGGTAGAGACAAAGGGTATTTAGATTCAATCGGTTGTAAGGCTTGGATGTTAGATTCAGGTTGTACTGGAGTAGGGTCAAAGAGTTCCAACAGTTCTCCATCCATAAATTCTTCATCATCGTCAGAGTCCTGCTTGGGACATTCTGTAGATTCAATAATTTCAGGAGCTGGAGACTCATAAGTCGATGGGGGCGGAATAGCGGTGTATTTCCTTTGTGGTACTTGTTGGGGAACAAAGGCTTGCGTCCTCAGTGGAGCAGAGGGATAGGTAGGAAGAACTCTGGCCCTAATGTCATTGGTCTGAATAGGTTGTGCCTGGGAGAAATGGTCCAATGGTCGGATGGGACCTCCCTTTACGGGATAAATTGTGATGGGCTCGGGTACTTGTCCTGTGTATGGGGTGAGGGGCCTGATAGGGTTTGGGTGCATTGGGGAAGGTGCTGGAAGGATTAAACCACCTGGAATGATTCTAGGTAATTCTTCATGATTCGTGGCTCCTATTGCGTAGGTGCTTTCAAAGTTTAGATTTTCTGGTTCTTCCATCAGGGCTTGTATAGTAGGTTCTAGCTTTTGTTTTTCAATATTTGTTACAGGATCTACATGTGCTGGGATCTGGTTTACAGGGTTTTGGACTATGGGATTTTGGGTTAACGGGCTTTGTCGTAACGGCACGAAAGCAGGTACCGATCGAGGAAAAAAGGTGTTTGGATAAGTAGCTTGTCGAGGCGGCACATATTCGGATGAACCGGGTGCAGACTGTCTCGAAGCTGGTCCTTGATCAGGTACCCGTGCTCCATTCGGGTAGAGTGCCAAAACTTGTGTGATCCCCTCTACCGTGGGGGTTTGCACCTTTCTTAGCGGTTGTCCAACCCTATGGCTAATAGGTGGGGACTGGGTTTGGACTACTAGGGCTGCACAATGGAAAATCCTTTTGTGGCGGTCAATTAGAAGCTAGTACATGGTACAGTCTCCGTACGAAAGCCTCGTACGAAGTTCTGGACTCAGGCTCTGTCACGCCCCAGGGCGGCCAACCCCGGAACGCGGCAAATGTATACATATCATATCAGAAACCTACACAGGAGGTCAACAATATATATCATACACAATAAACAGAATGACACACAATGACAAGAAGCTGACATGATATATACACCTAATGCGGAAGCAAAAGACTGAATCTGTGAATAAACATTCTACAGACTCGATACACAATCATACGTCCTGTGAGAGCCAATATACACAAATATATAACTGAACATATACAAACGTGCTCAGCACGAAAATACAATACATACAGCCAAGGAAAGGGATGCTGATAGCCTCTGGTACTCGCGGACGTAGCGCTGCTCCGCTACTGAAGAAATCCCTCGGAAAGCTCCAACTGCTGCTCCGGCTCCAGCTCCAGCTCAGTGGCAACTGGGGAAAAACATATGCGAGGGGTGAGCCACACGCTCAGTGAATGGCACAACCCATGCATCACAGACAATATTGACCACAACATATTAATCCAGCCATTCATCCCGCCTCAAAGGGGCAGGAACAACATAACCATTTATCCAATCCAGATCATACCCTCACCCTTACCCCTCAACAGGGGACTCAGGATTTTGGGACTAACTATCATCAATAAACAAGACCAGCGGGTCGTTCATCGACAACCCACTACACCCTCACCCTCACCTTTCCAAAGGTGACATAGGATTTTGGGACTGATAAACATTCATAAACAAAACCAGTGGGTCGCTCATCGACAACCCACTACACCCTCACCCTCACCCTACCACGGGTGACATAGGATTTTGGGACTGACTAGGCTGTTGGTCACCCTTGGTCCACCGATAGTCTCTCCTCACTCCGCGGTTGTTTGGCCACTCCCATGTTCAGCACAGTCCTTCATCAAACCAGGAGGCGCCTACTAGTGGGAGCCCCTGCACGGGACAACCTGTCTAACGCCGAGGTAGTCTCTAAAGGATCCAACGCAGGGCAACAGAACAGCCTAACCATCGCATATGATCCACTCGGATCCGCCGACAACGCATCTCTCCAACTCAAATGTCATGAACTCTTCAGAGTTCCTCCAGCGCGCATAACCAAGATGCGGGGAAACAGTACAATCAAAAGCAGTGTTGGAATACCACTGGGGGAAAGAAACTCGGGAGGGCGGCGTGAGTTCCCGATACAGGGTACCCCGACAACCAAACAAGGAACACGGAGTACCCTAACACGGGTCTCACCGCTGTCCTCGCAAGGTCCCTCCCCTATAATATTCACTACTCATGCTAATAATCATACCAAACATACAACTCTAACGTTCTGAATTCCTCAGAACCCACCAGGGCGCATAACTACGATGCGGGGAACATGCATAAGGTTATAACATGGTGAAATATTCTTGGGGGAAAGCAACTCGGGAGGGCAGCGTGAGTTCCCGTTATAGGACGCTCCGACAACCAAACAAGGAACACGGTGTACCCTAACCCGGGTCTCACCGCTGTCCTCGCAAGGCCCCTCCCCTAAAATAATCACTATAACATGCAATTCAACAGATACTAGTATTTAATTTAATAAATAAACTAGTAGGGCACATGCATCGGTCGGGCTTCCTAACAAGGAACAGGAGACATGCTGCATGGCTCATACGCATATCCTAAGGGGCAAGTCCCTAACATGCAAAACTAGGGAAACATGCATTCTACACATAAATTATACAATCATGGATTACATATTATTGCAGGTTAATATTTATCCAAGACGCCCCAGGAGAGGTCGGTATACGCCCAAGTGCGTATAACACCTCTCGACTGGGTTGGATTGTCCCACTCACCAGTATTTGGGTCGACGCGCGACCGTCCGTCTAGATCTGCAAGACAGACATTAACTGGGTAAGTATAATCCACAATTATCATTAAATACATAACACACACAACCAAACATCCAACACTTCCCCAACAACTACCCGCGGCCTCGGCAACCACCCGCACGGCCCCCGGCAACCACCCGCACGGTCGGCCACCGCCCGGATGCGCCACCGCGGGCCCCGCACGCCTCGCGCCGGCCCGCGAGCACCCCGCACGCCCCTGCGCGCGCGCCTCGCCCCCGCGCACACCATCCCAGCCTTGCCGCGACCCGCGCACGCCTCGCGCACGCCTCCTCGCCCCGCGCGCACCCGCGCGCACCTCCGCCACCCCTCCGCGCGCACCTCGCGCGTGCAGCACCTCCGGCAGCACCTCCGCGCGCACCTCGCGCGTGCAGCACCTCCGCGCGCACCTCCGCGCGCCTCCGCGCGCACCTCGCGCGTCCAGCACCGGCCACTGCTCGCCCAGCACCGCCAGCACCTCCGCGCGCGCCCAGACCAGCGCCCAGACCAGCTCGCCCAGCACCGGCCACTGCTCGCCCAGCACCGGCCAGCACCTCCGCGCGCGCCCAGACCAGCGCCCAGACCAGCTCGCCCAGCACCGGCGCCCTGCACCAGGCCCGCGCGCCCTCGCGCGCACGCCGCGCGCCCGCGCACGCACGCGCGCCTGCCCGCGCGCACCCGACCTGGCGCCGCCCGGGGCTGCTGCTGCTGCTGCTGCTTGGCCCGGACGACCTGCCGCAGCCCGAGCGCCACCACCCCTACCCGAGACCACCCAAACCACCTTCCAACCACCCCCGACCGCCCTCCGACGACCCCCACAGCCTCCGACCACCCCCAAACACAAAAACCCCTCCCTACCATTCATCTAAGCAAGAAAAATGAGGGAAAGAAGGCTTACCGAGGGGAGGGAGCGAAGTCCGGACGCTCTCCACGCGCCGAAACCCTTCCCAAAAGCCTTCTCACGCCCCGATCTAGCTCCACCACCAATATGGGCCAAAACAGAGGAGAGAGAGGGGAGGTCGGGGAGGCTAAAGTCGTCGGAATTCGGATTTGAAGACACCGGTGTGTAGATCGGGACCCGATCTACACTTCCCGTGCTTTGGGTTTTCGATTTCGAGGGGTCTAGGGGGCTCGAACGGAAGAAAATCGGAGGGGGAGAGAGGGAAATCACGTCGGGAAGATGATGAATAGTGTAGGGGTGATTTTTGATTTCTTTTAAGTAGAGCGCGACTTAAAAACCCGGATACGCCCCGGAACTGCGAAATTTTTGCAAACGATGCCGGAATTCAATGAAATTTTCGTGGGAGGTCAGAAATGGCACCAGGACACCAAATATGCAGTCAGATTTCCAATCGGAGTCCTCTAGCTCAGACGATAGCTAACAGTCTGAAATTATGCGGTTCCGATCGAAAAACCCTAAAAATTTTAAAACTGCCAGGACGCTCTAACGGTTACCAACAGGTTAAAAGTGACACATATATAACAGGCTCATGTCAATTTCTTGACATTCCATTAATTGCAAACCAGTTCAGTGGACTAGGGTGCGCCACCTGGACACGTACTATTCAAATTCCTCCCTAGGCCTCATTCGTTCTACGGTCAGGTCTGAAATAGAGGGGGTCCTAATCCTCTGATAACCGTAGCGGCCTAGAAACTTCTCGCTTACAGCTGAGAAGTTTGACAAATGATCTACAGGGAGGGTGGAGAACCATTGCAGTGCTTCTCCTTCCAATGATTTTTGGAAGAGGAACACTAGCAGAGGTTGGTCATCTAGAAACGGTCGGGCGTCTAGATAAAAGGCGGTCAAATGAACGTCTGGGTCTCCACGACCATTGTACCGGCTTTTAAATCCCTCTAGTAGGTGGACTGACGGGATCTGTCTCAAGTTGTGTAGAGACATGTGTTTGGGGGCAGAAGGGCTAGTTTCAGAGAGGATTCTCCTGATGATTTCGTCCAACGTCTCTCCCCTGAGAGGACTGTTTAGTGGTCCCAGTTTGGTAAGGGCTCCGAGCAGAAGCGATAAGGAATATTGGATTCGTGGGGGAAGGTGGGGCAAAGGAAAAGATGGGGGGAGAAAAGAGGCTTGGACTTGGATTTATCGAGAAGTCGGGTGTTGGTAGGGTATTAGGGGTGGGGCAAGCCTTGGGGATCTTGACAGGAGTTTCCTACTTCAAGGTCTTAGTCTGGTGATAGTCGGTGAGGTCATTGAACATGTCCTCGACCGAATGGTATCCTAGGGTAGCCATCCTCTCATCTAGGTGGCTGAGGAATTGGGCGGTTTGGTCTCTCTGGTTGTCTTTCTCCTCTACTTTTTTCTCATGGGTGTAGGCCTCCATAGTGTGAATATGGAAAAGCCTAGGTGTAAATGAATGCAGACTTAAAGCAGTAAATAAAGCGGTAAAGGGGTGCGCAGCTGTGTGTGGCTTAAAGCAGTAAAGGATGTTGTAATGCAAAGTAGAGGAGAGTCAAACTTGAGGGGTGAGAAATCCTAGTTTTCCTAAAGGTGTGATGGCATTCTAGTCAGGTTATTGGAAGGAAGCAAAAGAGGATTACCTTTTGTTGTCTTTCATTAGTGAGGTCCCACCGTGATCGCCGGGCTGTCGGTATCGGATTTCAGAAGAGGTGTTGGGGGTCGGTTGTGCTCCAGAAAGCCTTCCTCCCTCTTTTGGTCTTTCGGGGTCTGCGTGTGTGGGGGTTCTTCGGAGGCTCAGATCTGGTGCGCGCCTTGATAGGCTCGGTCGGATCGTCTCTCGGAAGGGTGGGGGGGTTTTCTTCCTTGCTGAGGCGGCCGACGGGCCCTCAGGAGGATTCAGGGGTGGTTGTGATCGCCACCTACTTTTCTCAAAAAGCAGGAAAAGTTGAGGGTGGATTTGATCACCTTCGTGGGGGAGTTTATGGGGTGTCCGCTGTAGGATACGGGCATGCGGTACATAGAGGTGAAGACATGGATCCTCTTCTACTTCGGGAACTTGACTAAAGGAGAATTAGGACTCAGGTGGGCTAGGGGAAGGGCCGGCTAGTCAGGGTTAGCCGCCTGCTGGGGGGTGGCTGGTTAGAAGTAGCCGCCTGGGACCTGGTTCAACTTGGGCAAAACCTGGGTAGGGTTTGGTTTTGGGTGTTTGGCAAAGGTTAAGCTAGGTTTAACCCGGGTTTTGGAGAGTGATTTGGTGTAGGAAATGGATTTCTCTCTCACTTTCTCTCTCAAGGGTTTTGAAATGGTGGTGTGGGGGGTGTAGAAATGTGAATGGATTGGGAGTGTTCTAATATATTTTATGATTGTGGGTGATGATGAAGAAGTGCTTGGAGACCTCCTATTTATAGTAAAAAGGGTGTAGGGGAGAGTCCACTGGACAATAGATCAAAATGGGTAATAAGGTGCTTGATTTAGCCTCCCACTAGATCTTTGTTCTCTAACAATGTCCAGATGAGGGGCGGCTAAAGTAGCCGCCCCCATCATAACCTGTCAAACGTCCCATCTCTGACAAGCGGTGGCTCGGGTCGATTACTAAGGTTGAATCGGCTGAGATGGGGCGGCTAAAAGGGACAATCCGCCGCAATCATGCTTGCTTTATGTCCCATGTAGGAAGGCGGTCTGGGGTCAGTTGGAGGGCGGCTAGTTGACTAGCCACCTGGTATGGGGCAGCTACTGTCAAGTAGCCGCTCATGTCCAGGTCCCAGATTTTTCTAAGTGTTTGGACTAGGGTTTTCGATTTTGGTTTCTAAGGGAGTTTTCTATTTAGATGCCCAAATGTGATCATTTTTTAAGCATTACTTGAAGTATTTTCATCTTTTTGGACAGTCAAAATTAGAGTATCTACAGCTGGCGCCGTCCCAAGCACCTCCATTTGGCCAACGGATTTTAGCCCTGGCTCTGTGCGCTAATGGGGTGTTTTATGGGCTTTTGTCATGTCTTTGCTTTTATCTGAACAATCTTTTATTTATACAGTGTTTGTCTGGGCTGTGTCCCGTGTTTTGTTTACTTTTCTGCTGCTATTCGAACGCTTCACAATCTTATTTATGTGATAAATATTTCTGGTTAACTTATATAATTACGTGGTGAATGCTTATGACGGTTTGATTTAATCGTTGATGAAAGCGATTCATGCGTGTGTGTATACATTATTTGTTTGCTTTTATTGTATGCCGTAACCTTTGCATGCCACTGTTTGTTCGGTCTGGTTTTTCAGGTTGGGCTTTATAGGTCGGGCTTTGTAGGTCGGCCTTTAATTGTAGTCATTGATTGTCCTACTTGGCCATTTGATTTAACCATGTAATCATAAAGAGCCTGAACATGCGATCCTGCGTATCTTCTTCTGTCAGGGATTTGTGAAAAACTTTACACGTGGCACAGAGGTGGGATATTATGAGCCCTGGGCCTTCGACCTTCGTTCTTTTAGTAATTAGCTAAGCTGCCTGATCGACTTGCAAAATTTTACTACATCCCAGGCTTCTCTTTTCAATTCACTTGACCGATTTGGGATCCTTCAGAGCTGGTAGCCCTCCGCAGATCATATCAATAACTCCTGCCGCATGTGATGGGGCTACGGCGATTACATGCTTCTCGGGCCTTTTTTCCTCTTTGTTATCTATAAACTCCTGGAGTCTTCCTTTGCTGACCATCGCTTCTAAGAACCCTTTTAATGTTCGGCATTTCTCCGTCTGATGTCCATAGTCCCTATGATAATCACACTTGAGACCCTTGTCCCTGGTGGCCGGGCTGCCTTTCATTGGAGGCACCCATATAAAGAAGGGCGCATCCTTTATCTTCTCAAGGATTTGGACAAGGGGCAGAGTAAACTTGGTGTACTAGCGCTCCCTGACCTCATTGGTCGTCGGGTTACCTTTCGCGTCACCTCGTGGTTTGCGTCCTTTATCTTCCTTTGTTGGAGGATTTTTGGAGACCGCCACCACCGCTTGTGGTCGTGAAGAAGTGGCCTCGTCTTCTACCTTGGCGTACTTCACCTCTCAGCACATCAGCTCATTTAGCAACTCCAAAACCTTCTTCACCAGTGAGTTCCTCAGCTCATGCTTGGGTGGTAACTCATTCCGGAATGCCATGACAGCGGCATTGGAATTGCATTTGTCGACTTCGAACATGAGGCGGAAGCAGTCAACATAGCATCGAATTGATTCTCCGGGCTGCATGTGCACCTTTCAAAGGTTGCCCAAATCCTTTCTCTGTTTCCGACTACATATAAAATGTTCGACGAACAGAGGTCCGAGTTCCTTGAAACATCGGATTGACCAGCCGGAAAGCTGGTGGAACCAGCTAAGGGCTACCCCCTCCAAACTAGAAGGGAACATCCTACACATGAGCTCGTCGTATTGTTCGTACAAGGCCATTGCATACCGGAAACTGAGCACGTGATCAAACGGATCAGTAGTCCTGTTGTATAGTCAAAACTTGGGCTGGACAAACTTCTTGGATGGAATACTGTGCAAGATGTTTTGAATGGAAAATACAGGTTTTGATTGTTGTTGTTAAGCACTTTGGGTGTATTCTGTTTTCTTACCCCTATAAACATCAAAAAATCCAAATAACCCCCTTAAATTTCCAAATTTACCCCTCCATGAATCTTTCTGGCATCTCCATTAAAGTTCCTCAACCTGTCTCCATTAAACTCAAAGTTTCATATATATTATCTCTATTAAACCCAAAGTGTTTAACAACAATTAAAGCCCACTGTTCACAAGAATGAAAAAATATTGAACATACACAAAAAAAAAACCCTCATAATCCACAAATCACAAGAATGAAATAAACCCAAAATGCTTAACAACAACAATAAAAACCCGCTGTTCACAAGAATGAAAAAATATTGAACATACACACTAAAAAACCCTCCTAATTCCCAAATCACAAGAATGAAATAAACCCAAAGGCCTAGTTTGGTAAAGGGATAAATTTTTAGGATAAATTAACCTAATTTATGGGGATAAAAAAAATCACTATTTTTATCCAGATTTCCATTTGGTAATGCTTTTTATTATCATCATTTTTTATATTATTATCCTCAATCTTGCATTTGGATCAAATATTGGATAACTTCAAATTTTTTTAAAAAATACCAAATTTACCCTTCCTATTAATGGGGCATTAATATTGTTTGGTGAAACACATTCTTTTTTTTTTTGTTTCTTTTTTTTTTTTTTTTTGAAAGAGTGGTCATAAATATTATCCTAATTTTACAAAATTGGGATACATAATTAGGATAAAGTTTATTTCACCTTTTAGCCAGAACAAACTATCCCCATTTTTTATCTCAAAATGTAGACAATTGTCCATACTTTATCCTTTTTTTTTAATGCCATACGGGATAACAAGTTATTTAACCCAATTTTTTCCTTATCTCAATCCCTTATCCCCATTCCAAACTAGGCCAAAGTGCTTAACTCAATGTTCAAAAAAAAAAAAAAAAAAAAAAAAAAAAAAAAAAAAAAAAAACCCTCCTAATCCACAAATCACAAGAATAAAATAAACCCAAAGTGCTTACCAACAACAATCAAAACCCACTATTCACAAGAATGAAAAATTACTTCATCAAGCCAAAATCATGAAAAAATAAAGTCTCTTCCAAATTCATAAATAACACAACATAAAAAATTCAATTATGAAAAAAGAAAAAAATTAGGGGTGCTTGACGGATTGGAGCGCTTGCAGGGGGTGCTTGAGAACTTGGAGTGGTTTCCGGTGCTTGAGGACGGGTGAGGGTCAACGAGATCTTGCAAGGGGCTTCCGGTGCTTCAGTGGGTGGTGAGGATCCAGGAGATCCAAGACAATGAGATCCTCTTCTTCTTCAAGCTCGGGATCAGACGACAGCAACACAGATCCTCTTCGAGCACAGGTCAACGAGATCCAATACGATGAGATCCTCCTCCTCCGGCGCTAAGGGGGGTGGGCCGTCGACGAGATCCAAGAAAACCAAACCCCAGTGAAACATTTGAGAGAGGGAAAGTTAACATAAAGGGAGAAATGATTTTCAATGTGGAAAGGGAAACCAAGCCCTAGTTAATATGTGAGGGTAAAACAGTCAAATCCAACGTGGGGTTAATGGTTGGTTAGGTTTTGGTTAACTTAATTGACAGAAGCGAGTAAATGGATTTTCAGTATGTTTACAGGGGGTTATATGGATTTATCAAAAAGTTAGGGTGTTATGTGGATATAAAGAAGATTACTGGGGGTTATATGGATTTATCAAGAAGTCAGGGGGTTATGTGGATATAAGGAAGATTACAGAGGGTTATATGAATTTTTCCCTTAAAAAAATGGTGAGAGGATGTGGATGCGAGGGACAAAATGCATCATTTTCCCGTTCAAGAACATTTTGTATACCCAATCCATTTTTTAGTCTTGGATTACATCTCATTTACCTCTCAAAATAAGACTAAAGGAATGCAAGCGATTGTAGGATGGTGTTGTACAACTATTATGGGTTGTGATGAGAGTTTGAACCAAGGTATTGTACTATCATTTATGTCTTTACTCGCTTTGCTAACTAAGGTCCCGTTTGTTCATGGGGACTGAACACGCTCTTCTCGACATTGGCATTGGATTCAACAACCAGGTTCTCTCATCCATCAAATGCTCGGCTAATCATATAATAAGCTTTCATATATAAAATCAATGCCATTGATGCTAATAGCATATGATTCAATTGATTAAAAGAGCAAATTTTGTAAAAATTACTAATGCAGAGAGTGAGTTTGGTGGCTCTGATATAGAAGGAGAATTCTTCATTTATTGTGAATCCAATTCTGATATTTTTCATATATCAAATGCTACTAATCATATAATCTTTCCTGTAAAGTCATTGCAATTAGTGCTAATGCAATATGATGCAATTGTTGGAGACCATGTTCGCTGGGCAGAGCATGGTGGTTTGTGTCAACCTCTTCTTCACCGCCGCCATCGCACAGTGCTTCCTCGCCTCCCTATACCACCTCTAGTGGGGCGTGTTCATACTATTCCTGGGGATGATTGTGATCATGTCCATTGCGCTCTTGTTGCCTGAGACGAAGGAGGTCCAAATCGGGGAGATGTCGTTCCTATGGGAGAAGCATTGGTTCTAGAAGAACATCGTTTGACCGTCAGAGGAGGCGAAGGAAAATGGGGTTCAAGTGAAATGAAGGCAGTGACATAAGTGTAGCTTAGGTAGTGTTTTTTCATTTGTATGAAAAAAATGCAAGCAGAAGAAATTGGGCACATCTATCCCCACCGAGGGATTTCCTTAACCCACCATCGAAAGAAAAAAACAGCGTTTTTCTGTTCCCTCCGATCCAGCCAGATCGACTAAACTTGGTCGTCATTTTAGATTTTAGGCGACCGAACTTGGTCGAACAAGATTTGTGATAAAGTTTATAATTTTTTTCTTAGAAACCTAATCTCATGACGTGTATCCTCCTTGAATCCTTCACACCACTTCAAGTTTGAGTTCTAATGTATGGAGAATCAATTATTATTTTTAAATATAGAACATAAGAAGATTTTTTTTACAAATTTTTAAAAGCCAAATATAAATTATGTTTTGATTAACTGGTAGGTTTTTTTTTTTGTTTTCAAACAAAGAATCCGCTTAACTATAAATTCAAACGAAGTTTAAAAATGATATATATTTGTGTAATAAAATATTATTTTATAAAAATTAAATTAACTGAAAGCATACCCACTTACATTTTTTCAGTCCCTTAGTTGTTGTTTGGATAAAAGAATAAACGTAGAATATGATGGATAAACTCAAAAATTTATTTGTTTACAAAGAATAGATAGATATAATTCTGGACCATGTTCGACCAATTTCGGTCGCTCAAAACCTGAAATGGCGACTAAGTTCGATCACCCAAAACCTGAAATGACGATCAAGTCCAGTTGCTCAAAACTTGAAATGACGACCAAGTTCGATCGACCTGGATTGGTGGGAACAGCAAAACACTGTTTTTTTTTTCATGGTGGGTTAAGGGAAACCCTTGGTGGGGATAGATGCGCCCGTAGAAATCTGCATCTGCATATTGAAAGTGTAAGTGAATAAATGACATTTCATTCATTGATCCTTTTCTTTGTCGTGTGCGTAACAATGTCTTGAGATGGGATCTAGTCAATGTTAAATCTCATCAGTGTTGATGGGATCCACAACTAATCCACAACTAGCACTGACTGGATCCAATCTCAAGACAATGTGACAATGTATACATATTTCAATATCATTGTAAGTTTGCATCTGAATTTCTTTGATATTGAGAATAAGCAATGCATATCTTCAACCCAATCTTATTGATAAGGTAAAAAAAAAATTCCAAATAATTTACAATGAAGAAATATTTTAAATGACTCGTCAAGCTATTGACACTAGTTCCATACGTTCTGATTTTGTATCTCTACTACCATAAACCAAACATCATGTGCATGTATACTTTAGCACCAGAAACTAATGTCCAAAAAAGGAACTTGAAATAAAAAAAATCATCTATCTCAGAGAATAGTCAAGAGATTTTCATCATTTACCCTGAGTGAGTGAACGGAGGAGTTGCAATCCATGCTCATTTAGCTGGTGTCTTGTCCCCAGGTGAAGAAGCTTCATTTTTTATTCTCAGGTCCTTGCTTTCAGAGGTTTCTGATCTGTGTTCTTCACCAAAACCGAGCTCAAACATGTCTTGCTTCGCCATCAAGTTCCTGGATATAATGAAAAGAAAAAACCAACTTAATGTATATCATTGCTGTCATATGTGATGTTGGCTTATCCTTGTTGCTTAACAGTATCAGTACCCATAGAGAATCCTTGGCGGTGGTTTTGACTAGATTAGAAACTCTGCAAATAAATTACTAAACTATAAAGCAATTGTAGTTCACTTTGTTTCTTGATCTCTATAGAGATGACAAATCGTTCTCTACAATATACTAAAAACTATAATATCAGGCTGATGCACTAAATGGTAAAAGGCATTATTCATATTAACTACCAGAATCATATCCAATTTATATCATATATAACATCATGTATTATATCTGTGTGCTGAATATAAAGCAACATCGGTCAGATCCTCGTCTACAATGTCTTGTACATGGACATATTTTCATCCAGCATCATAAATTCATGCTTTGGAAGGCTATTTAGGACAGAATCCGGAATTCACATAGAAGCTATACCATGATGCTGGATAATAACTCTCCATACACTTATATCTCTTATCTGTATAAGTTGAGAGAAAAAATAATGCTAGAGATGACAGTTTAACTAAGATAATAAAGCAATTATAGCAATAAATGAATCATAAAGCAGATTATAAACCTTTCCATTCGGCATTCAAGGTACTTCTTTGAAAAGATTCTGCATTTCTCAGATTGGTAACCAGAAGTTTTGAGACAAGAAATATATTCTTTCTTATCCTGATGCACAATCACAAAACCTATAGTCAATCAATTTGGAAATGAACGCAAACTTCAAAATAGAACAAAGGAACATTGGAAGCATATAAACAAGTATTAGCAGTACCAAGTCACACTCATGAAGATGATCCAAAGGGAATATGCCCTTTTCCGGAGGAACGGGACTCACTCCCCTATTTCCACCAAATGCACCACCTACAACCAGATTACAATATTTGATGTTCAACTAGACAAAATTGTATATAGATCTGCTACCAACAATAACACATGTTTACTCACAAATCTTGTACATTTATTATTGGTAGATTTTCTGCTCTATATCAAAATACATGTTTTCACAATGTTCTGAATGAAAGGAGATGAGACAATCCAATTACAGATAGAAGAATGAAGGGTTGCCTATACATGATACATATTCAAAGTGTCAAATTTTCTGAACTGCCCGGAATGGCAATCTCAAAAACACAAACAGAGCAAACATACAAGAAAACTAAAATTAAATAGTGACTTGGATAAACAGAATATAAAATTAATCAGTACAATCAAATATAATGCCCGTGCAAACACCGCATGAACTGATTTATAGCCTAGGATTAGAACAAGAATAGCTCTCCTCTGTATTCAACTACTCCAAGCAACTCTATTCTTAAGAACAGAATAACAAGCTTGAAGGTTGGAATTGAAGACAATTCAGCTTGGGAGATCGTCTTGTGCTCCTCTAAGTGATTCTAACTAGCCTTCTTCTATGTTCGAAATTCCTTGTGGGATCCTTGAGAAGATGGAGAAAATTAGAAGGAGACTTCTATGGAATTGCACCAAGGAAATGGCAACAGTCCACACCTAGCAAAATGTGACCTTATTTTAAGGCAAAGAAGGAAGGCGTCACAGTGTCCTCAACCTCTAGAACATGAACAATGTTCTTTTGGGGGAGTGTCTTTGGAGAATGGTGGCTGATATGGATTTCTTGTGGATTAGAGTCATTCAGAAGAATTGTAATTCGGGATATACAAGATTGTCATTGATTCTTCAACCTAGAGTGAACCTTTTAAAGGTGTGGAAGGACATAATCGAGTTGGCCGTGGTGATCAAAGAGGTGATTCAAATCATTTCTAGCAATGGAAAGAAAACCAGCTTTTGGAAGGACGATTGGCTTCAAGAAGCTTCTATGGAATCCCTCTTCGCATATGATGAGAATGACCTTATATGGAATTCCTTCACATGTGGTGTGAACTCCCATATATGGATCCCGAGGTTGCGTTGTAGTCTTAACGATAATGAAGTTAATGAGTTAACTTCCCTCGTTGAAGCCTTACAAGAGATTGACTTGAATTTGGAGGAGGATTCAGCATCATGGAAGTTGTCTCCTCGTTCCGGGTTCTCTATGAGGTCCTTATATAGGAAGATCGACAAGAACCCTTCCCAAAGTCTTCCCACCATTCGTTCGAGTGCCTTATTTGGGGAGCCATCGCCTTCAATGTGGTTGCTTACACTTAACAAAGTGCTTACCAAGATCAATCGATCAAAATGGACAAATGATGGCACCATCACTTGTGAACTTTGTGGATTGGAAGAGGAAATAAGAGACCGCCTTTCTTCAATTGCCCGTTTAGATAGATAATTTGGGAGAAGGTGGGCATGGCTTTTGGTCCCATTGTTCATTCAAAAAGCCAAAGATATGTGGCTATGGTTTCGGAAAAGACGCAAGCGAGGAGATCGTAGCAACCTCACTAAATTCAATGATTAGTTCCACATGCGGTGTGTTACAAAATTTGGATCACCCGCAATGAATGCATATTCCAACAAACATGGTTCTATCATATGTGAAGAACAAATGGGCAGCTATATATCCTCAACCAAAGTTTGGATGATTATAATCTTGGGTGTTGACTGTTGACACTCCATCAACAATTATGGGAAATCTTTAGTTCGAGAGGAGAAGAGTCGTCGGAGTTTCTAGAAGGGTCTCCCCTTCCATTTTATCTCTTATCTCTCCCCCTTCTTTATCTAGTTTAATTTTGTATGGAGATCCCTAGTCGCCTTTTTTGTTTGGGGGTATTTTTTATAATAATAAGATTATATCTAGTATCCACCAATGGATAGATTGCAAATTTTTTGATCAACTATTCTCAGTAATTAATTCAATTTATAACCCACTAGATATTGATACAACTAAACGAACAACTCCATCGCCAACTCCTAAATCAATACCTATCCCAAATTTTCTCAAGGACCATAAAACTATAATCAATTGCATGAAAAATATTCCAAACCAGAAAATCCACTCAAACCACCATATCAAATGGCAAAAATGTCCCATTTTACATGAATAGGCTTCTCATATATAATCTGCTCAGAAGATATTCTACTAATAAGCCACAACTTCAAGGCCATCACTAACAAAACTTTCAGAACTTCAAAAAGAATAAAAATAAAAAAAGAACCCAGTAAGGGAAACTTACCCAAAATCCCAAAAACCATATGAAAACCCTAAGTTTCCATAATGGGTCATGATTAAAAACATATCAAACACAAATTTGAATGAAAACGAACCCCAAAAAATTCTGAAAAAAAAATTGGATCTTTGATTCAACCATTCGTTGCTACTCACCCGCACTCATCTCTTCAGCGTTTGAAAGGCCTATTTGGTCTCCTTTGGGTTTTTTCCTCTTCTTCTTCAGCAGAAATCGATGTGTCCTGCTGGCGGAGATCGCGCCGTCGGTGAGGGAAGGCGGCAGGGATCTGACGGTGGAGGACGCAACGACCGCTGAAGGATCTCCCCCTCAATCTGACTGATTGGTCTGCAGTAGAGGCCGAAAATGAGAGAAAGAAATGGAAAAATAAATTAACTTCGAAGGGTTCGACCGATTGGTCTGCAACGGAGGTGGAGAATGAGAAGAAGAAAAGGAAAATAAATTAACGGGTAATTAGCACTTTTAACCCCACAAAAATGAAAATTCACAAAAATAATCATGCCCGTCGAATATTAGTAAAAAATAGCTCAGGATCATTGACCCGGTCAGCACTGTCAAATCAGCGTTGGCCGCTTTTATTGAATGTTGCCCGATTAACAAGAGAGACGTATTATATATAAGTCGTCTCCCATTCAAACATACATGAACCTGTGAAAATGTAATATACTGTCTCTTGGAGACGGATTATATATAAATCCATTAGGGGGGTTTTAATCTATTAGGATTTTCATGCCTAAAAAGTCTATGTTTATGGATTTCTAAATCCGTTATTCAATGGAGATATTTTTCACCATGAATAAAAAGTCCAATGTGATTCGATTGAGATATTAATCCATAAACAAAATGTCAAGCTTATTCGATTAAGTCTTTCTATTATAAACATATTGTCATCTGATATTCAATTTCAACAAAATTTATGAAAACTGTCACAAGTGATAAACTTTTGTAGACTTTAGAGAGAGAAATATGAAGAAAAAAGTCATTTTAAAATTTCACTTAAGGTGGCGTTTGACATAGCGGAATGGGAATTTTAGGTATTGATTAATAAGTGCAGAAAGATATTATGCTGATAATCTTTAGGAGTTCAGAAAAAAAGTGTTTGGTTCAGTGAAAAATATTAAACAGTTATTTAGATAAGTGTGTTTGGTTGACCACTGAACATATGCGCTTATTAGGAGGGTATTTCAGTCCATTTTATAAGTGCTGAATGTTATTTTGATGTTTGATTGAAAACATGAAAACATGCTTTGAGATATTAAAGATTTTTCATAAAATACATCAACCACTAATGCCCTATGTAAAACAATGACATATTTTCGTAGATACCTACACGTGAAAAACAAATAATTTTGTGTTAAATCTGTCGAAAACTCTGATAATTATAAACTTTCATCTATCTCTGGAGATTGCAAAGAATGATATGGAAAAAATTTCAAATGCCATTGTTTAATAACAGGGAGAGCAAAAAAATGAACTACAACATCCAAAATTGACTAGTAAAAACACATCAACGGCTAAGGATTGAACATTTTTTGCAGTAGGTTGATCCTCGAACACATAGAGGTCACTATCAGGGTCAATCTCGGGCATCTGTTGGAGGGACGCATAACATTCTTCGATTGTGGCTATGGGTGGTACACACTGAGCATGGGCATAGTTAGCATGCGCGCTTGCCTGGCTGGTAGCGGAGGCTGCAATCCAGACTCCATGAAGCCCCCTATCACACCTAGCATCAATAATGTACCTAAAACAAAATGGTTTGAGTTTCAATCCAATATCAAACCAACATAACTTTTGTTTGTCCTAAAGCAGTGAGTCAAATTGAGACTTCCTAAACCGTAGGACTACAAGAACTACACACACGAAACATAGGCAACAAATTACACAATAATCAATGCACTATCTTGATAGAATAGAGAAGTGGTATGAGATTGATAGAACAAACCCCTGATTGATAGAACATTTAACATTCCAACAAATGCATATACACCCATAAATCGCATCCAACAAATCCAGTAAAAACTCTATAAAAAAAAATCCAATAAAAACTATCTAATTGGATAAACGTGTTCTACAGAGTCTAGTTTGCCTTAACTAAACTTCCACCTTCCACTAAATCAAAGAAGAAAAAGTAGTCAACCAAAAGAATCCATAGTTAATTGATAATGACAAGAAAATTAAAAGAGTATGAAATGAATAACAAAAGACTATCCTCAATAGTGATAAAAATTTTGCATGATTGAATGATATGAACATAAACGGCTACCTTATCATGTAGTGATAAACAGAAACCATTTGCCATGGTTAGTGAGGACTTGCTATAGGTTGTGGTCAAATTAACATAGGAAGCATGTTTATTATCTATAATGATGGTGATGATTTACCACATTGATTGATAGAGACCACAATTAGCAAAGAAAATGGCATTAGAATAATTCCATGTATCATCTTACATGTATGAGACATAAAACTCCATTAACCACTTCACCTAAAATACTTATGTCTTCATACAGCAAGTTAAACTACTTTCTGCTTAGAGAGATTTAAGCAAGCTCTGTGTTTATTATGTAGATAGTGACAATTTAATATGGAATCTTCCTATCAAATTCAATGCATACATGACCTTTTTGTAACTTTATGTCTCATTCATACATCTCCATATCATTTCGAAAATAGAATAAATGCAATTGATGAGATGCAAAATACTGGAAGCATTAATAATACTCAATGTTATATTTTATTGACTGAACTCTGATAAAAGGGGAGACAGGGAATAGCTAGTGTCACACAGATTGCTTTATTATTATGAGCTACACAGTTGATATATTAACTGAGATGTAATTCATATGGATTTAACAGATATATGGAAATAATTTCCTTCAGAGAACTACATAATCAAAACATGAACTTAAGTTGTCAATTATTTGCACTAAAATTATTTGTTTCCTAATTTCCTGTGACAAAAACATTATCTTAGTATTCTCAATCAAAATGACTGGAATTAAACCTAATCAGATAGCTTCTCAAACAATCTCCACATCCCTTCATAAATGATACAATTGCAATGCAACCTATCCATAACTTATCAAGTAGTTGATTTACAATTCATTAACAACGAATCAAACCGCCATCATAAGCAAGCTAGGACTAATGAAGATGACCCTGATCATAAACCACCCATCAATACAAAAAGAAGATAAGTGAGGAGCGTGGGGACTCTTACCGACTCAATAGCATAACACAGCACCATTAAAATGACCCCAACCATATTTACCATAACCAATTCACAACAATGGATACCAGTATGTATCCAGAAATACCCAAAAACATAACCAAACCCTAAGCAGTGGTTGCAAGAAAGATTTGAAGATATTCTACTGCTTTTGAAGTGGAGTTTTACCTAGATCGTTCAGTGGAGTGGAGATCCGAAGAGGAGGCACGAGATCAGAGTGTCGGAAGGCGAAGAAGATGATGAGAGGGGCCGGATCCGCGAATGAGCAATGGTTCTCAGACAAGATGTTGTGCTCAACTAGGGTTTGTGAGAACTTCGATCGATGGAAGATGTCGCCGACGATCCGGTGTATGGCGACGGTGGTGAAGATCTGGTGACTAGGGCTTTCCTTTTTTCGCAATCGGCGCAGAGACAGGGTTCATTTTTTTCGTCGAGAGCTTGAGAGAGAGGGATGAGGAGAGAGACGATCAGTGAAAAGGCTTTAAATACCCTATGTAAATAATTGATATGTGCAGGGTTAGTATGGTCTTTTCACGTCAACGGTAAAAAGGTGGAATGCGAGAGCGGAAGAAAAAGTGATCTTTTGGCACTTGAAATTTGTAGCGAATTTTTCCTGAATGCAGAGTTTTTTCAGTACTTATTGGAGTGCTAACCAAACAAAAAAATAATTGCATAAGCACTGATTTTTCTGAAAAAGTGGAATAAGCTCTGTTTTTAAGTTCAACCAAACACCACCTTAGTGGGATTTTCATGAACTTTCATTCTAGTACTATGAACATCCCCCCCCCCCCCCTTTTCTACAAAACTCCATTCTTTTTTTGTTTTTTTTGTGTTTTCTGTAGATGAGTGATTTGTTGGAGATATAGATGAGTCAATTAAATATAATGATTAATATCCTATTATTTTGAAAAGTAGTAGTTATTGTGATTGAGGTTACTTTAATTATTTGTTACGGAGTGAGACACATTTTCTTTTCATCCTAGTCTCTCACTTAAAGTGGTCCACACATCACACGGTTGAAGAGTACTGGATGTGATTGTGATTCTAATTTTGTTACAGTAACTACTCACATCCCGGAATTAAAGTGGAAGGAATCGTGTGATTCCATTAAGATCTCATTACTGAGATTTGGCCCCCCTTCTTAGCATATAGATGGGATTGCATCTCATTAGATATCCCAAGTCACAAAAGCTAAAGAGTGAAAGTCAAATCTTTTCTTTAACCTTTTCATTTTTTCAGATTCCTTAGTAAAAGAAAAAGGAATAGTTAGAGACAGTTCGTGATCGACCTCCACTCATTCAGATTAAATATGTCGATCCGTAAGTCTTCGATCATGTGAATTTAGTCTAATATGGTTATCTCATATTTTATCATATTTGTTTTAATGTCTTATAGTTTGTTTATTTATCATCTTTATTTTTTTATTTATGATGAGTGTGTATATGTATGAAATATTGATATTATCTCATATATATATATATAAAATGAATGATGGATTTATTTGAATTACAATCAATTATTTTTTATTATTGTTTATTTTATATACATAATAATGCTCGACAACTATTTTCAAAGATATATATTTAATTTATTATTTAGTTGATTATATGTGCAGTAATTTCATTTCATAATATATGGTTCGATTTATCTTTAAATGTTTATTTTTCTGCACAATATATATGGTTATATATGTTTTTAAAATATTTAGGGGTATACAAAATAGTCGTTATATATTTGAATGACATATTTTGATATAATGATTCTCATATTCTGTATGTTAGATAAACTTGTGTTTGAATTTGTTATTTCATATAAGCGTTGATGCACTCAGTCCGTTTTACAGTATTATAAACTTTGATAACATAGTATTTATTGCGCTATCATAATGCATGAGGTTTAATCATAATATATGGAGTAAAAAAAAATTATTTGTTCAAAAAGAAAAAATACACCTATATATATATTTTATTTTATATAACAATATAATATTTTAATAAAAAAAAGTATATAATTAAAAAAAACACACGGGGAGGGATATATCATTTTCCGTGGTCAGTTGCTGAACATGTAACCCGACCCGATTAGACAAACCTCGCACAGAGTCCCATAGAGAAACCCCTATCTTCTTTTTTACAATCCGTCGATCGACGGAGGCTGTTACGAAAAAAGGACCGACGACGATGAGGAAGCGCGACCTGGCGATCCTCCTCTTATCCGCCTTCGCTATTTTCTTCTCTCTCCAGGTACACACGTCTCTCTCTCTCTCTCTCTCTCTCTCTCTTTGTCGAAACTGAATACTTATTCTCTTCTTTATTCCTATCCAGCAAGAAGGGGAATTCTCCTTCAAGGAGGCATGGTTCCACCTCTCCGACGAGAATCCGGTCAAATACGAGGCCGAGCGCCTCCCTCCGCCCATCGTGGCTGATCTGAACGGCGACGGGAGAATGGAAGTCCTCGTCGCGACTCCCGATGCCAAGATCCAGGTTGTTCTTGTTTTGAAATCTATAGTTTTAAAAATGTTTATGGTGACATTTATTTCAACTTATGGTCCCTTTGAATGAAATCCTTTGTTGGTGTTCTTAATTTGGATCAAATCCTGAACTTTATGTTGGTGTTTCGTGTTGAATGTGATGTGTTTTTCTGTTTTAGAACTTTTTTTTGGATAAGCTCGGTAAAATAGAAAGTTTTTTACTGAAGAATTTTTTGTAACTTATTGGAACGGTTTGTTGATGGCGAGTTTCGTGGTAAATGAATTCGATTTCTGCATGAACTGCCCCCCCTCAAAAGAATGTCTGATATTCATATACACCCTATTAAAAACCGTTTATTTATATAAACCTATAGAATAGTTTATTAAATTTAATTAACACTCTACTGCCACCCCGTTTAATGGAATCACATGGCATACTGACCCCACAACCTTACTGAATCCACCCGAATACAAGGAGATCCCCAATCTCTAGATCTTTTTTTCCCAATAGGTAAGTGCTGTGACTTAAGCCCAATACCTCATGGTTGCATATTTTGTTGTCAATCATTGAGCTATGGTCTTAGCCCATCTCTAATGATCCTTTAGGTGGAGTCCCACATATTCTCATCAAAGAAAATGGAGTGTTATTATCGCTTCTTAGTCCTGCATTCATTATGAACTTCAACTCTACTTGTGTAGCATCGGTAGCTAAATTCAAGTTTGATTGGTCATTGCATTAGTTATTTTCATCATCATGGATTGTTCTCTCAAGTGTAGGATGAGGTACTAATCGTGAGTTCACATTTGCCATTTGACATTGTAGATGCTCTATGTGGCAAAAGTATACATCAGTGTAACTTTAGAGTGTAGTCAATATATTTGTTCAGTAAGTTGCAAAATATCCTTTGTTGAAATCTACCTTAGCATGCATGTTGCATATTTAACAATTCGTAGAGGTAATGTTATTGTTAACCTTCTTTCGGTTTGGTGTCATTCTTAAGTGTTATTCTTTGTGGTGAGCTTAGGTCTTGGAGCCGCATGCTAGACATCTAGATGAAGGTTTTACCGAAGCACGTTTGCGTGCAGAGGTGTCGCTTTTGCCTGACAAAATTCGTATTTCTTCTGGAAGGCGACCCGTGGCTATGGCTGCTGGGTTTGTAGATCGAACCTATAAGCATGGAGAGCCAAGGAAGCAAGTTTTGGTTGTTGTGACTTCAGGTTGGTCAGTTATGTGTTTCGACCACAATCTCAATAAACTATGGGAAACAAATGTGCAGGTATGTGAATCATGTATATTACTGAATTCAAAACTTTTCAGTAAGATTATGACTCTTGAATTCTTCTCATCTTTATGTAGTATTTTGCAGGAGCATTTCCCTCATGGTGCTCACCACCAAGAGATAGCAATTTCCATAAGCAATTATACCTTGAAGCATGGTGATTCAGGATTGATCATAGTTGGAGGAAGGATGGAGATGCAACCTCATGTATGTTCTGAGGGTTTTTTTTTTTTTTGGTTGTTATGTTTGAAAGATAATTTTCTCTTATGGTTTTTAATTTTATTTCTTATGTCATGCTTTCATACTTTGTCTTGATAAATAAGTGTTTTTGGAATAAAGATTAGGACTCTCCCTGATTTTATTAAATCAAAATGAAATACCTTGAACATCTGAGACAAAGGATCTCCAAGATACAAGAAAACAGAAAAAAGAATAGACTGAATACATTAAGGTTATAACATCTCCAACAACTAAATATAAAAAACCTCAGCCACCCCAAATCTCTTTCAACAACTCAATCCATAAAAAAGGTGATAGGGCATCACCCAAAAAGCTGGCATAGCAATTATACCCTGAAGTATGATTAAGGATTTATCATAGTTGAAGGATGGTGATTTAGCTCATATGTGTTCCCAAGGTTTTCTTTTTGTGGTTCCATTTGAATGATAATATTTTCTTGTGTTAGTTCAGTTTTCTTTCTCGTGTCTTACTTTTGTCTTCTAACTTTGTATCTTGATAAATTAGTGTTAAGCTTCAGGAAATCCATAGAAAGCATTGCTGCTAGAGAGGGAATTTTGTTTATGGTACAATTGTCCTGCTGGTTTGATTGTATCTTCTCCATGTTGAGTTCACGTGATAAGGAATTGTTTCTTGTATTTTAGGGGTATGTTACACAACTTAAGCATTTTTTCTTTTGACCAAATTTAACTGACATGCAGATTTGTTTAGGTTTGTGATTCAAATGTTTTAATTATAATGAGATGGAATCCTCTTTGAGTAGCCATATTTCTCCCGACATTGATATATTGATCAGTATACCATCATTATATCTGATTTTGTGCATGGTGTAAACTTAGTGTCCGAGGGAAAACTTTACATATAAAAAAATCCATATTACATCTTTGTTTTCATTACTGGAGGCTTAATTACATGGATTAGAGATCAAGCACATCATACTTGATATCTTTATTGTTTATTAAGGAAAGAGGTGATCTGAATCACAATCATAATTTTTTTTTTTCATTCGATAGAATTTTGTGGACCCAGGTTGATTAGCATGAAGTTATATGTTGTTTTTGCAATAGGAAAGAAATGTTAGAGTAACTCACTCAGGATTGACACTTTGGCTAGAGACATGAGTTTGCTCCCCATAGGTCTCAAGTTCAAATCCTCTCCAGCTTACCTGATGCATAAGATTTGTGGTTGTATGTGAGAGTTCTAGGGGGTCTGCCTTATTTTTTTCAATTTTTTTTTTGTGTCGGTACGTCATCTATAGTTTGAGCTATCCAGCTTTGTATTTTTGTGATATGTTTTGCTTTTTATTATTTTTTATTTTTTCCAGAACTGTACACCAAAGTTTATTATAATGAAACATGGTGGTAAGGTTCCAACCCTTTCCTCCAAAAAAAAAAAAGGGAAAAGAAAAGCAGGTGATTTGTGGGTGATTCTATGCATCTAGTATTTTCCCAATATTAGAAAAATAATGATGGGTTACTAGTTATTAAATATAATAATGTCAGAGTAGAGAATATAGTCATGCCTTGTCATGACATGCTATCATGAAAGTTTTAATTTTTTTTTTAGTGAATTTAGTTTTGGTTAAGTTGGCAAACACCTCCCACCTCTGTGAAAAAAGTCAAGGGATCAAATCCTGGGAGCAAAAAAAAAAAAAATCAATCAAATCTTTTAAAAAGCACCTCCCACCCATGTGAAAGAAGTCAAGGGATCAAATCCTGAAGAGCACCATTCTTCAAAAAAAAAATTCTCTTTTTCTGAATTTTTGTTGAATATCAATCCTCATTTCTACTCTCTATGGCTCTTGTATTTGAGGTAAGATTTTTTCTTGTTTCGTAGTTATATAACAATGCATGGTGCTCATTTTTGTTCCATATCAGTAACACTCTGGTTTGTGACCAGAGGGCACATTCACTTAAAAGTTTCTTTATGTGCTGATGTAGAATCTGCTTTTTTGTTGAACTGTTTGGAGAAGTATACTGGTAGAATTACATTTGCAATATTTTTTTACTTTTCTTGTAGATTTACCTAGATCTATTTGAAGAAACATCAACAACAGAAAAGAGTGCATGGCAGCATCGACGGAATGCAAGTGAGAGAGAGGTACATTTCTCTTGTTTGTGCATGCGGAAATAAATGTTCTACAATTTACCTTGTTGTTATTTGTGTCCTGGGGAAGAAATAAATGATGGGTTAAATACTTTCTCTGCAGAACTTGGTCCTGTGGTTGCATGTAAATTGTCCATAATTTGTATATACATGCAATTCAATAGTTGCTCAACATGTGAGATTACCTTCAGGAGAGAATATCACTGGTGTGGGTACTTGACTACACGAACACTGAATAGTTGTATGGTTTTTTTTTTGGTTCAATCTTGTAGTTTGTATAGATTAATTCGAGTTTTGTTGAATTATAAAGTTATTGAGCTTCTCAGTTTTTTAAATTATTAAGTACTAATAGGAATACAGGCTTCATGATACTTGTGTAGAGCCAGCTGGGGATTACCACTGACTTCCAAATTGTCTTACAGATAAAGCTTGTATAAGATATTGAGCACTGAAATATATTTCACATTGTTTGATTTCCTCTAAATTTACGCATTCTAGAGGCAGAAAAATAAATCTCTTTTTCATAGTCAGAAAATTGTATTACATGCAATATCATCAAATATAAAAGGCCAAGGAGAGAGAAACAAATGGCAGGTCCATTAAAAAAAAAGAAAAATTTATGGTAAGCATCATGGACAGCAACTCAGCAATACATGTACTAGTGGTTCAGACTCCAAATGTTGTTTCACAATACATTTCAGAGGACCTCCGGTGATATTGTAAATGTATTAACCAAAGTGGGTTCCTAAGCATCAGTTATTATGCTGATGTCACTCTTTGTCAGCCATGGGAATGTTGGTGTATTTGAGTAAGTCATGTATATTCAATCAACTTTTTCTATTAATACGTTGGTTGAGCAATATTCATGTTTTATGATGTGCAGGCTTCAGAGAATTCCAGAAATTCAGATTTACGCCATTTTGCATTGTTTGCATTTGCTGGTCGCAATGGCGAACTTCGATGGACTAGCAAAAGCGAGGTATCCTAATCACACATCTTTGACTATTGTTTACTTTGCCTTGGACTTCCATTGCAAATTATTGTCTCACAACTTGACAATCTCATGGATACCATTCACTTCCTATTTTTTATTTGTCTGAAGAGTTGTGTAGTGCGCTATTTCTTCATACAATGCATGGTGGCTATGCTTACAAATTCAGTATACATGGAATCAATACCATTCTTTCCACAATTCTGATTTTTTATTACAGAATCTATTGCAACCTTTTTTATATAGACAAGCTGGCAGCTCACCACATAATTTATTTCTTTTTGTTTTGAGGAAAGGTTGGAGCAATCTTATTATATAAAGACGCCCTTGAATAAAGGAGGAGGCAAGGGATTTCTGTACAACAATTAAGAAGGAAAGGGAAAAAAACATAGATGCATCCTACCCAGAATGGGACAATCCCCTTAATGGATAATCCCTAAATCTAGCATGAGGCCAAACCTCCAGAGAAAGAACAAAAATATGTCATTCGGTCAATATAAGTCCTCCAACATTTCATCCTACAAAAAAACTCTCCCCCCGGTCCCTCCAACACACACACACCTGTTAAGGTTGTATTCTTTATATCCATTATGCATGGCATGCCATTTTTTCAACCATAAGCAGCAACAGTCATCCGTTTGTGTGAAATCAGACATGTAGAAAATGGCACAAGCCAATTTCTTTTACCCTTGTTACCCTTCTTGAGGCACCTTAACTTGCATGGTTGCAGATTTGAGGATGCTCTGTGTGAATTTTTTTTCTGAAAATACGTAGGCACCAACCTTGATTTTATTTCTAAAAGAAATGGAAATGCCCAAAGCATACAACCAAGAAACTATTCAATGGGCCATACAGCGATCTTGGTAGAAGAGTTATTTACCGCAATCCCTGGATTCCACCCCACTCACCCCTAATCCTCAATTGTGAGTCTACCCCCAGAGTACGCAAACCTGCACAATTATACCCCAATCTTTAATAAAATCACCGACTCCCAAACTGTTTTCATAATACAGCTTTGATCCCCTAAATATGAGATTGTTTTGAGATAACCAAATAGCCCAAGTGACTGCAGGGACAAAAGACTGCAGCAGTTTGGCCCTTGCACTCCTGTCTCCGACACAGCTAAGCTTCCTCCCTACTTCCCATAAACCGGTAAGGGTTCCAAAGTGGACATTAAAATCAACACTCTCCTTCAGGATATGCCAAACATGTTGGACAATCGGATATTCTAACATGATGTTAGTGGTTGTCTTCGCCTACTGCAGCAAATCTGGTAAAGGGTGTTCTCTTGTAGTGTCCATTGTGATCGATAAACCTTGGTAAGCAACTTGTCTTAATACATGAGCCACATGAAGAACTTGACTTTCAGTGACACCTTAGGCTTCCATATCTTCTTGGCCTTCCACCACCGTGGCCTCCAACCTAGGCCTGTTTCTCCTCCACCAGTCATAGCAACTTCGCACTGAGAAACCCTTCCTTGGCTGTGGTCTCCACATAACGCAATCTGAAATCTCCTCCAACGATGTGCTTTAGAGCTCCCCTAGCAATCTGCATACATATCAATCTCTTCTCCCTCATGTTCTTGCTCATCCTCACACCCCAATGCCTGCTCGAGTCACGCTCTCTGTGAAAATAGCTGCTGCATATCTTTGAAAGTATGTGTACCATTAGTGTGATACTATTTACCGCTTCAGCTATGCCTCCTCCATGAAGTTAAGTTCCTATTACGAGTTGTAGCTGCATAGTGCCTACCCCATCAAATTATTCAATTTCTGAGTGACATGCCACTTTCTAATCAGGCGGTTTCTGTTTTTTTCCCATCAAATTAAGAAAAGGTAGGAAAGCCAGTTGACCCCAAAGAGGGAAGAAGAGGATTGTTTGCAATGCTAAATATTTGGATTACCAAATGGTGTGCTTCCACCTTTGTTTAAAAAATCAATGTTGTTTTGCTTGAACATCTTGCTATTGATAAATGGAAGTTTTTTTTTTAAAAAAAAATTCTACATTGAGAATACCTGGAGCAGAATCATGGTTAAAGGTGTAGGATAAGCATAGGGCTTAAATGTGTGTTTTGAAAACACTTGAGAATTAATTTCAAGATTCATAAAGGAATGTGTTATTCATTGTATTTGGGCAGATTGGGTTGTAAATTTGTAATTTCTAGAAGGGGACCTGTAGTGGTGTGAGGGTTAGCATATCATGTATCTTTTTTTTATTATGTCTTTCTTTTCCTTATAACCAGCAGTAGATCCCTCTTCTACTGACCTCCTTTTGAGTTTATTCCATTAATATACTATGGTGCTAAATTCCCACCTTTTTTCCTAGAAAAGGCGAGAAAAGATGTGATATTAGGTGTGAACAATAACTTCAATACTGTATTTTCCTGTCCTTGTTTGGTTTTGTTCCATGAGGAGATACATTATCTCCTCCTTTTTTGGTTGTTAAACTATGGATCTTTCCTTTTTCCATTGTTATATAAGAAAATTACATTTGGTGGATTCCCATTTATTCTGAAAAAAGCTAAAACTTTGTTAAAAGGATCTCTTGTGAAGTTGGATCTTATGAATTTGTTATACTGATTTTAGAATATTATTTGAACACACTAGTTTTTCTAAATGATTTTGGGGATTGATTATTATACTTGTTTGTAATTTGAAAATATAACTGATCTAGGTGGATTATTCTTTTAATGATGATGGAGTGAAATTTGTTTAGGAAATCCATCATGTCCTAATCTTATAATATCTAAATATTGTTTTTTTCCTTAAGGTTACGTTGACCCTTTTTTTCTTATTTAGCTTGACTTCCTTTAAATTGTGATGTTTCAGAATAAAAAAGAAAATCATTCTGAAGATGCGGAGTGGATCCCACAGCATAATTACAAGCTTGATGTTCATGCTTTAAATAGCCGGCATCCTGGGGAGGTATGACCATTAAGATTATTTCATAGGCACACACAACACCCACTTGTGTAGACAGGTGGGCTTCGATACGGTAGTCCAACAGACTACCAAAATATGGATAATATACCCTTAACTTTAACCTCCAAATACAATTTGATTAATTTTGTCTCCAATTACAACTTGAAAGATTTTGTTTACATGGTGTTCATTGTTCTTATTTTTTTAGAATGTTTTCACTCCACTGCTCTTTCAATTAACTCCAATTATCAATAAAAGAACTAATCACGCTAAACATCTTTAGCATTATTACGTAGGCAGATATTTTGGGTTGGTGTTTGCAGTTTATTAGTTTAGGCTCCCTTACATGACACATACTTATTTATCTAGTTTAGATTGGTATCTTAGTGGTACGAGTTCGTAATGATTTTTTTTTGTCATTCTTGATTTGAGCAAATTTCAATATCATTTCCTGTAGGACTAGAATTTAAACATTTATATCTCCTCCTTGTATTAAAAAACTTCTTGCATATGGACAAAGAATGAAAGAGTGAAATGAGAGAATTGAGGAACGAAAGACAAAAGAAGCATTACTTCCTCACGTCTCACAATGCATTCATATATACATACATATGTATATGTATGAGTATAATAACGGTATGTATATGCCTAGAAGTTGCTAAAGTTGTACTTGCGAACCAACCTCCTACAACAAAATAAGCACTGGAGAAGAGCAAGAGACTTGACCAATCTACAAAAATGGTTGAGCTTTGGGATTTGTTGTCAAACTTGAAGAACATCTTACAATCATTCCGGATAATGATTGCATGCTTGCACACATGTGTGTGTGTGTGTGTGTGTGTATTTATGTCTAGGGTTAAAACATATAGACAAATTGAAAGACATGTATGCTCTACTATACAATTGATCAGTGGCAAAACTACGGGGTAGACTCGGCCGGGCTGTAGCCCCACCCCCAAAAAGTTGAATTTTTTTTTAAAATAGGGCCCAATCTCTGACCCAATTGCCCAGCCCAGCCCAGCCAGCCATCCTAATCCATGCCCAATTGCTCAAAGTCAACCCTAATCATACCAAATTAAAAAAAAATTCGATTGAAACCTAAAAACCCTTCTCCTTCCTCCCACGATTTTTGCTGCGAAGCCTGCGAACCTACGCTGATGGACGGAGATCGGGCGATGACGAGGCGGACCACTAGACCAGGTTCGAATCAAAATATCTCTATTGATCCCTCTCTTTGTCCCGTCTCTCTCTCTCTCTCTCCCCCCTTGTTTCTCTCCCTCCTCCCTGACAAGACGGATGGTGACAAGGCGAATCGGTGATGATGGCCTCTGGCCGACTGGGGACAGGGGACTCGGGGATTTTTTTTTTTTTTTTGGTATACTGACTTGGGGAGTTGGTGAATGGTGGACTTGTGTTTTATACTCTTGTTCATAAGTCTCTATTTTGTTTTTTGGGTTTTATACAGCTGGTGTCCTTTGGCTTGTGGGGAGTAGTGACTTATTATTGAATAATATTTCAATAGTTGTTTTTTAAATCTAGGTTCTTCTACTTCTAGAATGTGTCAAATGCTCCCTTTATTGGATTAAAAAAATTAAGGTGTGAATGTGTGATGACAAATTGACAACATGTATTCAAATGTCAACGTATATATACATATATATTATTATTATTTATAAGTGGTCCAAGTGGATAAAGACTTATTTAGATCAATGTTTGAGATTACTAGACAAAATATATATTTTTCAAATTTTTATTGCGCATGTTAGTGGGGACCGAGAGAGTGTCCTCTCTCTCTTTTGAAATTTTTTATTTATTCTCTAATACTTTATTTTAGGATTTTAATGTGTGGCTTTTGATGTTCAGATTTCAGAAAAAGTTGAAAAACAAGTGGTGTTGTCGGTTGTCTGACTTGTGTCTCGGCCAGAATTGAAAGTGGATTAGCGAAAAATGACTTACGAACTCATTTAGTTTATATTAAATTCAGATTGTTTATTAGATTTTGAATTTGTGTTAGCGCCCCCCCCCAAAGTAAAATCCTGGTTTTCTATATGTTCTAACACTATTATTACTCATTTTTATCGCTGTAAATTCTGTGAACTCACTGACATGCCAAATCGTCTCATCGAAGTATGCTATTGTGATTTGTGCATTGTTGTTAAACTGGCTTCATTTAGCGCATCTGCAAGTTGGAAGTATCCTTTATCTTTATTACTTCATAAAGTAAATGTATTAGAATGTGAAATTTTCTGTGCCAAATTATGAAAACCAGTTAACTGACTTAAGCTTCTGCAATTATTCTGTATTAATGAAATTCATATGACTTAATGAATTCAGATCATGCCAAAATAAACTGATGGTAACTCTTATGTTGCAGTTTGAGTGCAGAGAATTTAGAGAATCAATTCTTGGAGTCATGCCACATCGTTGGGTAGTGTTTTTATCATTTTTCCTAAGCTCTCCATCCCATTGTAATATGAGGTGGTATAAGTTCATCTTTTTAATATATTTTTCTTTTCTTTTCTTCATCAGGATAGGCGGGAAGATACCCATTTCCAACTTGCACATTTCAAAAGACACAAAAGGAAATCATTGAAGAGAACAAATGGGAAGAGGGCCGCAAATCTAATTCACATGCCAGATGCAAATCATCCTCCAGGGAAGGACTCATCTAAGAAAATAGCTCGTCTAATGGAAAAAGCTGCAAACTATGCTGGTTCAGCAAAATCAAAAAAGGTATTTTGTTGTTTTTTTTTTAAAGAAAGTGGGGATTCTAAATCCAAAAATTAATCAAAAGATGGGGGTTACCAGCTAGCATTAGAAAGCAAATGGTTAATTATTTTAATCATAAAATCATATTTTAATAGTTTTCAATATTATACATGCGGACCTTGTCTAGTCTATATTGGTTTCAGCTATGGTATATCCTTGCATAGATATTATCTATGAGCTTGACTACACAGTTCAGCATGTGAAGTAGGAAATGCTGCCAAGTAGTTCAGCAAAATCCAAAGAGTTGAAGATTGTAAAATGTTACACTTAATTACTGTTATTCTTGTCATTAAAAAATAGCTTTCTTTCTCAAAATAAGAAGTTGTCATTGCTAAATATAGCTTCATCTGTAGAAGGTTATTTGGAGATAGTATGCCCTTGATCAGTACCTATATTTATGATCTAGATTCACAGTTAGCTATCACTATGATACCAGGTTTATACCTAAAATTGGGCTGATAACATTCTACATGAAATCTGAACAATTATAAAAATTCTGCCTTATGCTCAATTGACATGACTACATGAGAAACATTTTTTTATTGCAAAAAAGGTTGACAAATGTACCATGACTCATTAAATACCGGGGTACAACTTGTCAGGAAAAAGGGAAAAACAAACAAAAATCACAAGACACCTAGCTGAAAGCAGTAGTAGAGAGAACTATTTATCCAGCTGGTAGCCCTCCCTCTCCCCTTCTTCTATGACCATCCTCCCATTAAGGAACTCTCTGTATTAGCACAAAATAAGCCCCAATCTGTGATAAACCTCTCCGTGTCCTCCCTTATGTTTTTGAAGTAAGCCAAATCGCCCGTACCGCTGCCATGACAATTGATTGGGATATTTTAGCTTTTGGCGAAAAATTGGTTTATTCCTTCCTCCCATGTTGGGTCGAAATAACATAACAATGTTATTGATATCAGTGCTTCATATGACACTTTGTGGGTGTGTTCCAACTATATCATACTTGCCTTTATATAAGCCTTACATTCTGCATATACAATTGATTTGTTAGTGATAAAGATGCACATGGCATTTTTCTTTTTCACTAGAAGGTGGGATGTCCACCAGGTTATATTAAAATAAATAATACTTCCTCAAAAATTACAAAGTATTAAAATTATAGAGAAAGATGTATAATCCCTTTATTCGATGTCCTTTTGCACGGGAAATTTGGAGTCGTTTGGACTGGTGTTTCTTTTTCGTCTTTGGAGGAGCTTTGGCTGCCGGGGAAGAGGTTGAAGATCCCAGGGGATAGAATGCATGTGTAGGGAACTCAGATTCTTGTCCCGGCGGTGTTGTGGTCTATTGGGCTCACCCGGAACCATTTGGCTTTTCATGGGAGCACTCCATTCGTGGAGTTGGGAGTCAATGCTTCGGTTTATCTTGGATTGGGGATGTTATTTGGGGGCTAGTGTTGCTTATTTGTCCCCGGGGGGGGGGATTGGTTGTGCAGGGCTAGCCGTTTGTATCTTGTTTTGATGTCACGAGTATAGAACCCTCTTCTATGTCGGGGCTTTTGCTTTAGTTTTTGTTTTTTCTGTATTCCTGTTTTGGGCTCCTCCTCTCTTAGTTATATGAGGGCATCAACCTATCAATCTCATTTCAAGAAGAGATATATGATTCTCCTATAGGTTATTCCAACAATAAGGTTTCACAGTTCAGGCTCATGAGGTGATGATTCCACCAGGTTATATTAAAATGAAAAATGCCTCCTCAAAAATTACAAAGTATTGAAATAGAGAAAGAATATATTCCCCTATAGGTTATTCAACAATAAAGTTTCCCAGTTAAGGCCCATGAGGTGATGGCCACATTATGCCTATCCAAGTTCTCAAGCACCTCAACCATATCCCACACGTTTCTCCAGGCTATATTAAAATAAATAATATCTCCTCAAACATCACAAAGAATTAATAATATAGAGAAAGATATATATTCCCCTATAGTTTGTTAATCAATAAAGTTTCCCAGTTAAGGCCCATGAGGTGATGACCACATTATGCCCGTCCAATCTCTTAAGCACCTCAAAACCATATCCAGTATGTTTCTTGACATATGCCTACCTCCACGCACAACATTTGCATCTAATTACTTGCTTGTCCTGCATGCGTCTTTTTTGTGTATGTGTGAAAATAATTGTGTTGCCAATAATCAGGAGGAAGCTTACATAGTGTATAGATGAGTAAGTTAAAATAAATAAATAAAGAAATGAAAAGCACTGGATTGTCCATTCCATATACTTCTCACAAAGAAATCTAACTTGACCAGAAATGTGCGCACTTTGGGGTTATAAATCCTTTCAGCCTCTGAAACATGACAGCATTAAGCCCTTATGAAGGTGACAGCCACCCATGTGTTTTCAACATAGTACCCTTTCCCTTGAAATTTTTTTCCATTCCTTGAGAGGCAGATATCCCAGCACATGAATTTAGGTATCATGGTTATGAACTGGTTCTTTTTTATTCTGCATCTTCCTTTTTCCGCCCGTGAAATTCCAACAATATAGCTTAAATGGATTTTATATTTTCATTTAATCTATTACACTAGGGAGATTCCAAAGAAACCATGTTTGTGTACATGTATATTGCTGGATGTATTTTTTTAAAATAAGCCTGAAATGAACTGTACACTTTTTTTGGTAAGCAAATGAACTTTGCATTGTTGGTTGGTAGAAGCTTTTTTTTAGTGGTTTTAATGTATAACAAAGTGCACATGACTAAAAGATGATACCATGCATGCTAGATGAGGATTTTTTCAAATAGTCTAACAAAGATCTTTTTCATCTTTATGAACAGATGATCCGTATGTCTTATAGTTATTTTAATTTTTGGGGTCTTGGGTTTAAGTCCCACTGATTACCTAACAAAAAAAAAAGTCTTATTTATTCGTGATGCATCTGATATTTGCATGAAAGGTATAGTTTGATGTCTACAAATTTACCCTATTGTGCTTTAAACTATCATAGTTGATATGGATGTCCTACATTATCATGTTCATTTCAAAGTTGTGTTTTTGACCTTTTGAGTTTTTATTCAGGTCTCACCTTATGTTCCTACCATTACAAATCACACACAACTCTGGTGGGTACCTAACGTAGTTGTTGTACACCAAAAGGAAGGGATTGAAGCTGTTCATTTGGCTTCTGGTCGCATTGTTTGTAAGGTAAGTATTTGTCATTTCTTTATCTTATATCTCTTTATTGGTTCTTCGGGTTTTTTTTAGTAAATTTCTTATAAATCATGTTTACCATTATAAGGAGCAATGTTTCATTGTAACATGTGGTCCGCACATGCGATTAGGGTGCAAAAGGTATATGCGGTTGCATTTATCAATTATCACACATTTACAGTTTGAGCGGACCTATGAGTCCGTTCGAACAGTCATTACTAGTCTTCATCCACGCACGATGTGCGTGTAAATAAAAAAATATATTTTGTTACCCTAAACCAACACCCTCAACTCAATTTTTTTAACTAATTTATATGCGATATAATATATTATGTTATATATACATAAATAATATAATAATTTTTTTAATAATCATTAAATAAATCGTTTGTAAAATTTATTATGAAATGCAAAGAGATGTTATAGCTGAAAATGAATTTTTTGCATATATACCCCTTGACTAATTCTATATCTATTTGAAATCTTAAGATAAGATTAGGAAATGAAATATTGATTTACGATAATAATGGACTTTAATAAATTTGTTGGAGGGTAAAGATGTAAATTTGTGTTACATCCACTTGAAAACCTTTTTTGGTTAGCATAATAGATAGATTTTGTTTTTTAAAACTATCGTCCGAACACTGTTCAAATTCGAACATTCGAATGTCAGTCTTTCGAACAGATTTTGTTCCCTGAACGCTTGAATGCAAAAATTGAGTTAGCATGGAAGATAAAGGGGGAGTATGATTCTTTTCAGTAACCAGAAAGAAATGCTGCAAGTTAAAGGGCATGTATAAATTCTATAATAATTCAAATCAAGTATCATCAGCTCCATTTGCTGTGGTATATATGGATCTATAATAATTCAATCAAGTATCATCAGCTCCATTTGCTGTGGGTATATATGGATATGATAGTCGTCGAATAGTGTCCTTAGAACCAAGTGGCTCTTGGAAGAAAAGATGATATGGACTCACCGCACGGTCTGATCCACAAATATGAGAAGTGGTAGAAACCTAAGTGTGTTAAGAAATTAATTTATGTGAATTGGAGAATCACGAATGCAGCTAATAGATGAAGAGTGATCATTTATAAATATAAATATAGGAAAGTTTTTTTTTAATTAAAAAAATGGTGCAACATCTTGTGCACCAAATCAAAAGTACTAGTAATGATATTCTCACCAGGAATTGTCTTAGATTACTAATTATGATATAGACCAGAATTGATTATGTTTTATAGTTTTTTGTTTAATTCGATTTCTTTTTTTTACTGGAATGTGGTGATAACCAAGTATTTGTTTGCAGCTTCATCTGCCAGAGGGAGGCCTTCATGCTGACATTAACGGAGATGGAGTTCTTGACCATGTTCAGGTGGGTGAATTGGTCTTTCAGATGTCACTATTGTTTTGGCTATTGATTTCTCTATTACTTCACAATTACAAGAAAGATACTTATATCATGGTATTCCATCACATTTAAGAATTGAATGTAATTATGAACCAATTAAAGAATTAAATACTTGTTTATTATTATTATTTAATTGGATCTTTATCTTCTGTTTTTTTAAATTGATATCAATCTTTGATGCATGTTAATTGCCTTGTTTTATAATGAATCAACTTCTTAGCCAGTGAACAGCATATTGCAAAAAAAAAAAAAATTCTTAATATTAATATTGATAACAGGCTTGTGTTGGCATTTTTTATTTTTAGTTAAAATTTAATATCCATAATGCATGATGTAAATTTTGTCACGCTAATGTGAAACAATAGACAGGTCATGGAATTATTGGGAAGCATGGTATGTTATAGGTCATTAGATACTATGAGTCAGTGTCCCTAATAGCCTTTGTTTGCATATCTCCCAAGTATGGAGTTAATATTAAATTGTTTAAAGTCCTCGGAATTTTGGTAGAAAATTTGTAAGGAAATTGACTATGTTCAAATGCTGGCAATCCACCGAATTCCAAATGATCTGAAGATGTTCTAGTAGTTTCTTCTGCATTTTTTTTTTTTTAATTCTGTGTGCACATAAACTGTGTGTCTGTTTGTCTGTTGTAGAGGCACATGACAGAAACCAGCCACGCACTGTGTTGAGCTTGATTTTCAGTGTTCTAGTGTGTATATGTCTCAGAATATAATATCTGAAAAACTTATCAAATTGATTATATATGTACCTGTTGCTTCAAACAGGAGAGAATTATTGTAAAACACATTTATATTTTGAAGATCCCATCATCCAATGATATATAAACTCCTATATATAAATGATGACTTACCAAATACTAAAATTAGACAAGGTATCCCTATGTGCTCCTTTAGTTTTAGTTTAATTTTCTATGATGAGATCCTTGTTCTTAGTCCTTCTGATACACACATGTCCATTTGTGTTGTTAGTAATCTCTTGGGTCCTCATTTTAGTTTCAATACATGCTGGATAGATGTAGTAATGACATATAACAATTCTTTAGATGTTATTAATGATCATGAAAAAATATCAATCTGACTATTTGGGTCAATGGTTAAAATTACATTGTTGCCTTTAAGTCTATGTACTAATATGTCATTTTTTACTGAGTTGAGCAATATAAGATCTTGTAACAATATGAGTTTCCTGTACCAATAGGTTGTTGGGGGAAATGGAGAGCGGACAGTGATCAGCGGATCCATGGAGGTTTTGAGACCATGCTGGGCCGTTGCCACATCTGGTGTTCCCATACGAGAACAACTCTTTAATGCTTCAATATGCCATCACTCGCATTTTAATATTTTCCCGCGTGGAGACTTTGCCAGAAGCTATGATAGAACCGACAGTGTAGGTTCTTTGGAGGTGGCAACTCCTATTCTGGTGCATTGGGATGAAAGCCATGCGAATCGTAAGGAGAGCCATGGAGAAGTTGTGTTCTTGACCAGCCGAGGGGAAGTAAGCATTCTTCCACTCTCAATCATCAATGGATAGACAGGGTTTCTTGCTGTTTATTTTCTCCACCGTTTTCAGAAGTTTGTGAGCTATTCTTCCAATTTTTTAAGCAATAATAATTACACTAAGAATAACAGTAATAAGAATAAAAATAACAATCAGAATGAGTAGAATAATAATATAATAAGATTAAAAAGTAAGAATAACAATAACAATAGGAATCATATTAATAATATAAATAACTTAACAATAAGAATAATATTAAGAGTAAGAATAATAGTAAGAATAAGAGTAAAGGTCACTTTGCCAACTTTGGTTCCGAAGGAAAATTCCTCCTTTCACATGAATCCAATTATGGTAGATTCTATGGATAAAAGATATCAAGGGACTTTTGCGTGGACCAGTAATGGTCACAGGAATGAAGAATTCCAAACACTATTTACATGGTGCTCTATTATAATGGGAATGAGAAGCATTACAAAATTGGCCCTAAACATTAAGAATCAGAATAACGATATTCTGCTTTTGTTTATTTACAGGTGACCTCTTACTCCCCAGGCTTACACAGCCAGGATGCCATATGGAGATGGCAACTATTGACGGGCGCAACATGGTCGAATCTTCCATCTCCATCGGGAATGATGGAAGACAGGGTGGTCCCCACTCTCGAAGCATTCTCTCTTCATATCCGTGATACCCGAAAGGTGATCCTCGCTGCGGGAGATCAAGAGGCGGTGGTCTTATCTCCAGGAGGGAGTCAGTTGGCCTCCATCGATCTTCCGGGGGGGCCCACACATGCGTTGATCTTGGCTGACTTCTCCAATGATGGCCTAACGGATATAATTGTGGTAACTTCGAATGGGGTGTACGGATTTGTGCAAAGCAGACACCCGGGAGCCCTCTTCTTCAGCTCACTAGTAGGATGCCTCATTGTGCTGATGGGAGTCATATTTGTGTCCCAGTACATGAATTCCTTCAGCAAGGGAAAGCGGTGATTGAATGTCGAAAAATTTTCTCTTGAGATGAGCAATCTTGATGTGCTTTATGCATGCGCAGATGTAGTCATGTGTTTTTATCAACAACTTGAATTAGCTAAAGCTTTCTTGGCAGGATTGGGCCCTGTATATGTTAAAAATAGACTTTTATTAGATCTTCAATGTATTTTATATGTAGGGGGCCAGATGTTTTTCTGAATATTTTAGGCTGAAAATGCACTAATGTATGGTGTTGGGAGGGGGAATGATTTACAGTATGGTTTCTACTTTCTAGTTTTTATTGGCTGTATACATAAGGATGTCCTGTCAGGTCACCCTCTTTTTGGTGCCCATCCTTTAAATAGTATCTTTTCCAAACATTGCAGCAGCAGCTGAACATGGTTCAAATTTTGGGGAAAATATAGATAGATTTCATCTGATCTTGCAAAAACTTTACCCCCGTTTGGATCACAGTTTAAGGGAGTATAAAGGGGGTATAAGGGTGGTATAAGAATGGATATGGAAAATGACTGTTTGTTTGTGGAGTATAACTTGGTATCACTAAACCAGTTTAAACGAATATAAGAGAGTATAACAATTTGAAGTAACTTTTAGAATAAGCTATACTCAGGTTATCTATTCTCATGAATAAGTGGGGCCCACCTATAAAAAAAAAAACACATCTGATCACATCAAATCACATATCAACACCTCTTATACATTAATAGGGTTTACATGTCAAATCAGTTTTTTACACCTTATTTATATTTTATTCTTCATCAACCAAACAACTCAACATTTATCCTTACGTTTCCAATGAGAATAAAAAAAACACAACCAAACAGAAAATCTCTTATTCATGTAGAATTGTTATCTATACTGGCATAGTTATTTATCCAACGTTTCTAATGAGAATAAAAAAAACACAACCAAACAGAAAATCTCTTATTCATGTAGAATTGTTATCTATACTGGCATAGTTATTTATCCAGAATAACTTAATTCCTCAATCCAAACGGGGCTCTATGTGAGCCACACAGAGTCTGATCTTATCATATAAATCTTCTCTGCTTTAAGAGGGACCACTCCTGCTATATGTGCTCTACCACAACATTATGTGTTGTGTGTAGGCGTGTAGCACATTGAATTGTGAGAATAACATCTGTAATAATAATACTCATTTAGCTTCATTTTTAGTCATGTTTCTAATTTAATGTAATGGTCCATTTAAAGGTAGATCTAGCAAAGTTTTATACACTCTTTTGGAGGATATTGTCTTTAATTTTTTTCAAGGAATAGTTAGAGCATTTCCAATGGATATGTTAGCTAACTAAGATGTTAAAGTGTCATGTCAATACTTTATACATCAACTACACACTCATTTACTACATTCATATTTAGTTGGTTGTTGTTGTTCCAATAGACTAGCTAAATAAACTAACTAGAATAAGAGTGGGTCCCACCTTTACACCCACTCAACCTCCTAAATGTATTTTTTTAAAAAAATTTTTTAACGAGAACAATCAGGTGGGGCCCACATTTAGTTTTTTTTTAACACTTCCATTGAAGCAACATTTTTACATGTTTTATAAAAATATGACACTAACTAGCTAGTTAACATGTCCATTGGAGATGCTCTTATCATCAGTCATTCATGTGCAGACTAAACAGTCTTGATTTTTTTTTAAAAAAAACACGCATACTCAAATGAATTGAATAAATATATTTTTACATTTTTTTGTAATAGCGTATATACTGAAGGTAATTGAATATATATTCTATTAGCTCCCGTTTGGGTAGCAACATAAGTTATTTTAGAATAGATAATTATTCTAGTTTAGATAAATAATAAATCACTTTTTGTTTGTGTTTTTAGCTATTCTTATTAGGATTGGTTGATAAAATTAAGTTGTGGATAAAAAATGAATAATATGTTAATAAGAATTTATAAAGATAAAAATTGATTTTACATGTGGGTCCCATAATTTAATAGAGATGATGACATGTGATTTGACATATGAGTCATATTATACTAGTGAAATAAATTTAGTGAAATAACACAATTTCATGGGAGATTTGGAATACCAATACCTGCTTATTTTCATCTATTCTGATATAACAATATCTCCTTATTCCTTGCAAACAAATAATTTTTTAATTTTATTCTCCTCTATTCCTCCTCTATTCTCCCACCAAAATAGGGGCATATAGATTTTGAGTATTTGAATGTGAGGTGTAAACGTCACATTTTGTGTTATTTTGAGATATTTTCAAAAGCCGGAGATTTAAAAAAGAAAAAACATGCAACACAGGAGGCATTGTCGAATTGGCCCCAATGCAGATCTCATTACATAGAGTATACTTTTAGGAAAAATATATATTCAGCCCTGTTGCAACTGCAATTGTAGTCTATATCTTTTTTTTCCTAAAAAAAAATCATACTCTTCTTTTAAAATATATATTGTTATATAAAATGACGTGTACACTGATATATAATAATATAATTTTTTTAAATTCAAAAAATAAATAAAAAAATTCCTATCATATACTATAATAAAAATAATATATTATAATAACATAATATATATTATATTATCATAACATATTGAATTGCAAATCGACTACTGCTACTGCACTGATATTTTTATTCTCAAAAAACGGATAAGCGCGGGTTTTAAAATGTGAGCTATACGATTGTCAAAGAAACGAGGACCGTTGTTCCCGAAATCATGAAAAATAATTCATTTTAGTATTTGTTTGTATTAGATGTCACCACAAATCAGTGTCTCCATCAACACGTCACCGACACACTATGATCTCGACATTCAACCTAAGAAATCTGCAATAATCATAACAAGTTAATAATTAGACAATCTTAGCTCAATTATCTGCCAAACAAATTGGTCAAGCGTGTGGACCCCACCCTACATCACTCGGATCAGGGAGTTCAGATCATGCAAGACACCATTAGTATTGAACTATGGTAACCCTTATATCCCATAATTAACTATACACTTTAATTCATGTGTTTATAGTTCAATTAATTAGTTATACAATTTAATACTGATTATTCCTTTGTTTATTAAAAATTGGACAACACTAGTTCCAGGGACATTAAAAAAGAAGAAAATGAGATGTTATCCAGTGTAGTTTTAAATCAAAAAAATACCATGTATCTAAAATGATTATAAAACTCAGATAACACGTGCCTATTTTCTATTGATGATTGACGAAAATAAATGAGAAGCTGGATTTTATCCCAAAATAAAATACTCAATGGTCTCCAAAGAAGCTTGCCATGTGTGAACCAATACAGAAAGACAAAAACATTCTAATTAGGGATTACTGCAATCATTTTTGCAAATGAAGCATTACTTCTGAGTTTTTTTAAATATACTTACCTGACAAAACACATGCTTTTACAAAAAAAATATATATATATAAACGAATGAAGTAAAAGAATATATTTTTATATTTTATATAATAAAATAAATATTAATATATACTTTATTTGAATTTCATATATTACATTTGATGACATGATAGCACGATGCAGAAATTCCTGAGTGAAGCGCCTTTATACACGAACAATAAACAAAACCACCACAATCATTTCTCCAAAAAGAGATCACACGAAAATCAGGTGTTCATCTTAAACATTTTTGCGTGATCTATATAAACCCATGCTACTTGCAACCGCACAAGGATTCTCCTAGTGACTAGTCCCAACAAATTATAATCTTCATGTGACAAAGTGTGTCAAGTATAGAAATTTTTATAAGTGATTTTATGTTTTATAGTGTGTTCTTTATTGATCCCCATAGCCCACACAAAGGATTCTCCACCACCATTTCTTCCCATTGCAAGCTTAAAAATAAACATCTGAAAGTTTCCATCACAAGCTAAAAACAAGCCCTCTACAAAAGCATAAAAAATCAAACACAAAACAAACAAACTTAAATTAAAAAACAAAACAAATTAAGGAATCACAGGATTGAAGTCCTTGCATACCTGCAGAGACTTCTGCCTCCCACCCTGGCAAAAGAACAAGTACCTGGGGCACCTAAACAGGCAATTATCACCCAAGCTTATCAGCCCCCCCTGCTTCAGCCCCATCAACAGCACCGGTATAGGCCCGTATAAGTAATTCCCAGCCAATACCAGCCTCTGAAACGGAACCCCGCCTCCTCCAACCATCGCCGCCGCCACCGCCCTCAGCGCATACTGATACGGTATCAGCCCCGTGAACCGGTTGTACTCGAGAGACACCGCCGTTAGCCTTGGCATTGCTGCCATGAACCCCGGGAGCCACCCGTCAATCCGGTTGTGCCCAAGGTCCACGGCAATCAGACGGCTGGTGGTCGCCCCGGACCACCGCGGGGGGTTGAGCGCGGTGAACCCGTTGAAGGAGAGCGTCAGCTGTTCGAGCGATGGGTGGTCGAACAGCTGGGAGGGGACTGGGCCGGAGAGCGCGTTGTGGCTCAGGTCGAGGACCTGCGGATAAACATGTATTTGATTTGATCTCAATCTATAAAATTTGTTTTATATCTGAAATTTTGAATAGCATTCCATGTTTAAGTATAGCATTGCATGTTTGATTTTAAAAAAATAATAATAAATATATCTAATAATATATATGTTTTCATAGAAAATTGTATTGCATTTATGACAAAATGTAAAAACTATATATGTGCATTCTAAATATTTCAGAGCGAATACAGATATAATGGTATTCTTGTCCAAGATGTATCAAAAATAGCATCATATTATTATTGTATATATTTAATATTTATATTTTAAAATTAGCAAAAGTCTTTTCTTAATTTTTTTTATTTTTAATCATATTGCAAGGTATACTTATAAATGTATGTTTTAGAATAGATAATCAACTTTTGACTGGGTCGATACATACATCCGAAAAATGGTTTCAGACACTATTTTCTTTTTTTAATATCTGATATTAGGATGCTATTTAAACTATATTTATATATATATTTTTTTGGTAAGACATATATTCGTCCGAATGTTTCAAATACTTTTAAATAATTATATATCCAAATTCAAACCCAAATGTTTCAATCAGACAAAGATACTTCTTTTATGAATACGTATACACACAGCATATAGATACAGTATTTCAAATCGCATACCTGAAGAAACCCTAACCTCCGCACGGTCGCCTCCCCGTCGAGGACCCCATCGAATTTATTGTTCCTCATCGCGACCTGTACCAGCGAAGTCGGAAGCTTGTCCGCGATCGGACCCGATAAGGCGTTGTCGCTCGCATCGAAGAAGTAGAGCCCGCTCAAGCCATTCAAGTCGGGGAGATCCCCGGAGAGCTTGTTCGACTGGACTTCCAACCTCTTCAGGTTGCGTAGGTTCGCGATTGAGGGGGGGATCGGTCCGGAGAGCCGATTATTGTCGAGGAAGAGCTCTTCGAGGGAGGAAATCGAGCCGATAGAGAGGGGGATCTCGCCGGAGAAGGCGTTGGAGGAGAGGGCGAGGCGGCGGAGGGAGGAGGCGGAGGTAGGGTTAGGGATCGGGCCGTGGAGGAGGTTGTCGGAGACGTCGAAGGACTGGAGATAGGGGAGGCCGAAGAGGGCGGCGGAGAGGGCGCCGGAGTAGGCGGCGGGGTCGAGGGAGATGTCGGTGACGCGGAGGAAGGAGGAGACGGAGAGGTCGCAGCGGAGGCCGCATGTGAAGAGGTCTCCGGCGAAGAGGTTGTCGCAGGGGTCGCCGGCGGCGAAGGACCAGGTGGAGAGGCAGGAGCCGGGGGTGATGGAGGCCGGATCGATCGCCGATTTTAGGGATTTTAGGGCTTCGATGTCTCCCGGGAATGTAGTGGATGTCGCCGGCGATGGTGAGAGGAAAAGCAGAAGGAGATGCAGAGCAAGAAATGTGAGTGACATTTTTGTCTTTCTCTGTTGAGATTGAAAGAGAGAGAGAGAGAGGCTTTTGAGAGAGATTTGAGTGAGTGGGCGATGAATAGTTGGTGATGTTCGAAGAACTCTTTTATTAGGGTTTTTTAAATAATAAAAAAAAATTTGATTTTTGGGTGGAGAGGGTTTCGGGGTTTCTCTGTCTGCGTTTGCCAACACTTTAATCAAGGGACGACTTTTTTTTTTAAAAAAAAAGGGGAAAATAGAAGGAAAAAATATATATAACCACATCTAAACTGCCTTTTATATATATATATATCCTTAATTTTTTTTTGAAGTTCACGTTACTCTTTAAAAACACTCATATAAATCTAAATAATCTTTAAATTAAATTTTTATTGATATATGATGAATATTCTGTTAGATTAATCCTGACTAAAAACACATTGTACTAAAACCTCATACAATGAGTTAAAAATATAGAAAATCGTTTATGAGTGACGATTTTATCCCTTTTGATAGGATTTTAGAATCTATTCGGATGGATAAAATCGTCATTTATAAATTATTTTTTGTATTTTTAACACATTGTAGAAAGTTTTTGATATACTATGTTTTTTAGTTAAATTTAACTAAACAGAATATTCATATAATGTTTTTCAACTGTCAACCAAATTTAACTCAAGGGATCATTTGAATTTACATAATGGTTTAGGGGCTTCAAGAATAGTCAGGGGCTTATATGGATTTCAAACAATTTACAGGGGTTTATTTGAATTTTACCCTTAAAACAAGGAAGTAAAAGTGGGGGATACATTCATTGTCTCGCCGTGTGTCAACAAATGATAAGATCTGGTGATTCAAAAAAATATCTGTTTGTTTTTTTGCGGTATAAATTTTGGTATCTAATCCTAATTAAGTAGGGTGTAATAATAAGGATGTAGATACAATTAATGTTTCGGCAGCTCTTTTTTTTTTTCCGAGATAGAGAGAATGCCCGTGAATGGCAATTAAAACATTTTTTTTTTTAAGTAAATCATAGATATAACTATTTTATTAAAAATAATAAAAGAGATTATGTCTGAATAACTGATGAAAAAAATATAAAAAAAATAAAATAAAATACAAGATAAAAAAGAATCACTAGGATCGTGAACTACGCACGGTAGATAAATTACAACATGTTTATACTATATATATGAGATTGATGTACAGAAGAACTACGCACGGTAGATAAATTACAACATGTTTATACTATATATATGAGATTGATGTACAGAGGACTCCAAAACATCAGACCATATGAACAAAATCTATACATAGATTGACATATACCAAAATCATTCGGCAAGTTTCTTTGGTTTCATGGAGCTCATAGAATACAGTATAGTTTATAGTCAGTCACGTCTTTAACGTCTTAACACAGCATATATTATACTATCTGTGTTAAAAAATTTTTTTGTAAAATATATGCATTCAATGTGTATTAATACATAGATACATCTTAGTTTATATAAAAAAAAACTATTAAGTAACTATATGCTTTAAGAAACATAAAATATATGTGATTGCAAATGAGATTGCTAATAGTAGTTTTCTTTTGCTTTAGAATATGAAAAGTGGTAAAATACATTGTCTATTCCATCTATAATAGATATGCCCATAATTTCGAAGATAACATTTATAAAAAGTGATAACAAATGTGATCTTTATTTAATTTACAAAAGGTAAAAAAATGATTTGACACGTGAGACCATTTATATCAGTTACATAGAGTGTGAGTGGGTAGAATAACCCAATTTCAAATAAATCTAAAATACAAATACCATATTATTCTCCCACAACCTGACATACAAATATCATCTCATTCACATTATCAATTGTTATTCTACCCCTATTCTTATATGAGTTCAGGTACACTTATTAGTACATTTTGTAGCCATATACATTAATCATATGATAGCGCAGTGTACATTGATAGCATAGTCTACGAGAGTAAAAAATTAATATTATATTTTTGTATATATTTCATTCATATATAAACATTAATATTTCAAAACGAAGATACATCATTTTTTAAAGGGAAAAATCCATACAACGCCCCAAAAATCTGATTGAAATCTATATAACCCCCTGATTTTGCTTAAAATTCATATAACCCCCTTAAAACACCTACTAAATCCAAATAACCCCATGAATAAAATTTTCGTTAATAGATAATGAATATTTTACTAATATTTAGTTTAGTTAACTCTGACTGAAAACACAATATAATAAAAAAATAACTACAATGTGTTAAAAATGTGAAAGATCCTATGAAAATGATGATTTTACCCTTTCTCGCATTTTTAACACATTGGACGGTTTTTTTGGTATACTGTATTTTCTATCAGGATTAATTAAACATAATATTCATAAATATTCATCATCTGTAAACGTAAATTTTATTCAAAAAGTTATTTAGATTTATTAGATAATTTTAAATAATTATATAAATTTTTAAAAAAATCAACAAGTTATATGAATTTCAGTCTTTCCAGGGGGTGGGGTCACATTAGGCCTGTCAACGGGTCGGGTCCAGACCCGGACCCGACCCGACCCGGATCCGATTACACGTGTAATATACCCGACCCGATTTGGACCCGACCCGAGTTGGACCCGACCCGGCGGACCCGAACAAACAAACGGGTCGGGTCCGGGTCCACCCCGCCCCGACCCGTTGGACCCGAATGTTTTTTTTAATATATGTTCATATATTATAAGACCATTAATATTAGTTGATACATAATTTTATTTCTTACTTAACTTATTTTTGTATCTACAAGTTCATAAATCATAATCATAACAAGCCTATAAATCGGTTTGTTTTGGATAATTAACTTATTAGCTTTTGAATTTGTATGATTAATTAGTTTTGTTGTATGATTTATGTTTATTATTTAGGTTAATATGTTAGTGTTTATTGTTTTGAATGTTGTTTAGGTTAATATTGTTTTGAATGTTGTTTAGGTTAATATTGTTTTGAATGTTGTTTAGGTTAGTTATGTTTATTATTTAGGTTAATATGATTTTTATGTTAGTGATTATTGTTTTGGATGTTGTTTAATAATTCATTTACTTCTTTTGAATTGTATAAAATTATATTCAAACATAGTCTAATTAACAATAATGTTTTATTACAAAAAAATTCAAATAGAATGATAAGACAAACAAATACATGAGCTCTTCTCTTTTTTTTTTTTTTTTTTTTTACCCAACCATCCGGGTCGGGTCGGACCCGGACCCGACCCGGGTCCGACGGGTCCGGGTCCGGGTCCACCCCGACCCGACCCGGACCCGACCCGTTGACAGGCCTAGGTCACATGGAGTTTTGCCTTTTTTTAAAAGAGAAAAACAAGGGTCTGGACTGATAGACATATTTTATTTCTCATGTACTCGTTAAAGGGAAGAGAGAATTGTTTATGTGGTGAGAAAGTTGTGGCAGTGGTTGCTAGCTGTATTGCAATATCTCATCTCTTTTCAACTAACAGCAGGCTTTGATTTTTTGTTTCGTCTTTCATTCCTCCTTTTGTAAAAAAAAAAAAAATAATAATGAAAACTGAATTGATGATATCCCGTGAGTGTCTGTCGCCGGACCACGGACTGTGTCGATGGATCATAATGTTTCGCTGATGCATCGTCTGTCCGTACTTTTGAACAGTTGCTCGGGCTGTACACCGTTTTGTCGCGTCGCTACCCAGTGAGATCTTCCGACGTAATAATAGTGTCTTCTGATGGAAACCCCACATGAAATCTAATAAGAGTACAGATTTTATTTGAAATTCTATTATTATTATTTTATATATATATTTTTAGGTCTAATATTCTAATCATCATCGAATATAAAAATGAGTTAGATTTTTCATGTCATGTCCCGTTTCATATTGAACTTTGAATCAATTGTTTTTTTTTTTTTTAAATGATTTAAAAATGGTGATTGTGTATAGAGTTGCGTGAACTCAAAAGCAGTCCCATGCATTTTTTTTTTTCAACTCATTAAAAATTTTTTTACATTTCTATAAAGATATCATTCAATTAATGAGATTATATAATTTATCTTTTTTAAAAACACGCTTCATAAGATAAGGTATATGATTTAAAAAAAAATAAAAACATGTAAGATTTACATTTTGAATTGCAATGACTAAGTGCAACATTTTTAAAGAAAAATTATCATAATGGGTTGCATAGTCCCCAACATACGAGTGCAATTACACAGTTTTTTTCAATTTTAATTCTAGTCTCACATGATGCTTTGATAGAAAATTAACGGAGTATATGCTTCGATATAAATTTTTTTAATTTTTTCTAAATGCGTCCATACAATTCATTGAAATATATGTTTCATTTTTCATAGAAACATGTATCTCATTAAATAAGATATATTATTTTAAAAAATTTAAAATACACATAAACTAAATTTGAAGTTGTCAATGGGGCTGCACGTAACATTATCCCTAACATATGACCAAGGAAGCTTGAACCAACGCAGGTCCAGAACAGATAATAGGCCATAGGCCCATGAATCCAGCCCAAAAGGGTTATAACTACTTTTTTTCATCCCGTGGAGAATGACAAGAATAGGAATAGAGCAATGTCTCCAACAAGGGATGTTTCAGTTTAATTCACATTTCTAATGTTTCATTGACTTTCAATGCGAAATTATAAGATTGTGAATAAGCACATCTATACATCACTGTTGTGGACAAAAATGTTTATGAAATGTAATGGTCATTTATTTCTACAGTCAATTTTGCATCCTAACGTGTGGAATTTTTGAAAGGTATATATTTATATCTAATGAAATATATACTTATATAAAAAAAATGTATATATTCAAATGAATATAGTGCATGTTTTTTTTATATACCTATTTTCTAACCGAGTGTGTAATCTTTTAATTAAGTATGTTTTTTTTTTTATTGGTAATCAAAATTTTGTATTGTTGTGAAATAAAAACTACAAATGCACAATGCTTACAAAAAGTTAGATCACTGAGGATGTTACTTATATAGATAAATCATATATTAAACTATTGGAATGACATTCTGTATCAACACCATATGTAAACTGCCATATGTGAACTTTGAATTAGATGTAAACATAAGCATGGTTGTCTCCAGGCCCTTAAAAAAAGGACTGATACAATTTGTCAGTTTTGCAGCCCCCACTAGCATATGAAATCTCTTTAATGTAGGATATATTCTATTTTCTCAATACAAACCCTATTTTAAAAAAATGTAAAAATACATGTATTTAATTAATATAAATCTGTAATTTTTTTTTATTTTAAAAAGTACTTTATTAGTTGATATATATTTCAAAAATAAAATAAAAAAGTGTACGGGGCTGCAAATGGGTACCAACGTATCATTTCAACTAAAAACAAATATGATGTAAAAGTAGTATATGAAACTCTTTCAGTCCCAAACAAGCATGGAAAATGTTAGGCTTTGCACTGTTTTTAGTCCCTAATGAAGTTCCTATCTTTTTTATTTTTATTTAAAAATGGTATATTTCATCTAGAAGTATGTACTTATGTAAAACATGAAGTATATAATAAATGAATTGCATGAATTCATTTATAAAATAAAAAATTCTAATAACATATGTATCTCATTACAGCAAGTGTAGGTAAAAATGTCTGTCTTCATGAAATGGTTGCGTCATATCGAGTGTTTTCGGTCAGGAGAAGCGAATAAAGACCTAAACGATGGTACAATTTCTTGGTTTAAACTCTCATCATACCAACATCTCCAATCCTAAACCTATACTCATATCAAATTTAAATTGACCTAAATTTATATCAATTGAAGGGAGATAAAAAAGTTTACCCAAAAATCAATGGAGACCCAAACTTTCCCCAAAATTTTCCAATGGCTCTTTTTAAGGCAAACTAGTGAATAATTGGGAGAAGATAGAATTTTTTTGAAAAGATTCGAATAAATGATTAAAGACGCACCATATCAAATGAAGTTTTTATTCAAATTATTAATAAAATTTGGGTCATGTTTGAGTGAGGGATGGATATGACCTAACTATTACAACATGTCATCCTACAAATCACTTACATTTTTTCTATCTCACTTTGAGATGTATATGAGCGGTAAACAAGATTGAAAAATAAGTTGGGTGTACAACATTTTTTTTTTTAGCGGGAAAATGATACATCCTGCCCTGTGTGAAGCCCTATCCACAACCCCAATCATTTTGATTTTTTAAAAGTATATATTCGCCTAATGAATTGCATACTATTATAAAAAAAAAGTGAAATGTATACCTAAATTTTGTAGTACAATGAATATTAATTTTTCATACATTATACTAGGACAATATACACTCCATTAAGGGAGTGTACATGGGGTTTGGAGATGGTCTCTAGACTGCAGGCTCGGTTGAATGTATCTATGCTCAAAAAAAAGAATGATACACTCAGTCCATTTTACAATCTCAAAATGCAGACCGCACATGTTTTTAATTTTTTTAAAATCATATATCTCATCTAATGAGGTGTGTGCTTTAATAAAATATGAAATAAATAAAAAATTTTGAATAATATTATTTATAAAAAAATATAAAATTTTTATAGTGAAACATATACCTCGGTATAGTGAGTAGAGGAGGTTAACGAAGTATGAAAGACTTATAATTTGGACTGTAAAAATGACTGAACAGTACTAGGCCTGTCAATGGGTCAAATCGAGACCCGTATCCGACCCGACCCGGACCTGATTACACGTATAATATATCCGATCCGATTTGGACCCAACCCGATTTAAACCCGACTCGGTGGACCCGAACATACAAACAGGTCGGGTCCGGATCCACCCGACCCGACCCGTTGGACCCAGACCCGATTGTTTTATTAGTATATGCTCATATATTACAAGACTATTAGTATTAATTGACCTATAATTTTGTTTCTTATTTATCAAGTTACAAATATAAGTTTTAACTCATTTTTGTATCCATAAGTCTATAACTAAGTTCATAAATCATAACACATAACCAACCAAACCCACCCGTCTACAAGCCTTATTAGTTTATTAGCTTTTGAATTTGTATAATTAATTAGTTTGTTGCATGATTTATATTCATTGTTTAGGTTAATATGTTAGTGTTTATTGTTTTAAATGTTGTTTAGATTAATATGTAGTGTCTATTGTTTTGAACGTTTACTTTGTGACACAAATAACCATTAGCTCTCCATTTTAGTTCATTGTCATATTGTTTAGATTTTTATTTACTTTGAATGTTATATGTTAGTGTTTATTGTTTTGAATTGTACAAATATATGTTCAAACATAATGTCAGGATACCAGTTTAGAAAGTTTAAAACTAACACTTTATACAAAATTTTCTTAATAGAATGATAAGACAAACAAATTCATGAGCTTTCCTTTTTTTTTTTTTTTTATTAACCATATTCGGGTAGGGTCAGACTTGGACCCGACCCGAGTCCAACGGGTCCAGGTCCACATTTTCAAGGACCCACCGGATCCTGGATTAAATCCGAACCAGCCGAGTCTTGTCCTAGTCCACCCCGACCCTGTCCCGACCGGACCCGTGGACAGGCCTAAACAGTACCTCCAACAACGTCCGACTCCGGCACACCTCACCCAAATAATATCGTAGTTTCGCAAAAACATTAGGGGTATTAGCGGAAACCAGAAAATTAAACCCCACCCATTGTATTTAGGGTTTGAGGAGCCCTAGTTGGGGTTTCTTTGAGAGTCGCCGGAACAGAGAGAGAGAGAGAGAGAGGTGACACAGCTGCGGCAGACATGGTTCTCAAGTAAGCTCGTTTTCTTGAGATGCTCAAATCTTCCATCCGTAGATCCCTGTCTGTTGATACATCTTTGTCGTTGTTGTTGTTCACATTTCTATGATATATGTTTTCAGATCTATCTGTGGTTATGGTTCTTATTGAAATCGATTTGTTTGATGACATTTTCTAATCGATTTAGGGTTAGGGTTTCATGTGGGCTTATGTCGGTGATTTTCATTTTCATTCCTGAGGTTTTTAATCTTCATGTGGTGTGGGGGGTACTATTGATTTGGTTTTCTGAGTATTCTTTTGACATAGATGTATAATCTGAATCGGTTTGAAAATTTTACTTTTTTTTTTAGAACGTTGGATTTGTTTGAAGTTAGAAGCATTGCTCAGATTGTGTTAATCATTGAACAAAATTCCTTTTTGACGAAAAGCCATAATTTTTTTAAAGCCTATGTGTTCAACGAGTGGGAGAATTTGTGAATTTGCTGAATCCATATGAGATTTAGTGGGCTTGCTGGCTGTTTATATATTTAGGATCCCAGGTTCTGTCCTTTTTGAAAAAAGATTGTGAATTTATTGTGCCTTCCAATCTTTGTCGCCCGAATGTCTTAGAAAATATTGTCTTATGGTATTTAGTAGAAGGCGCTGATTGATTTTTATTACTGTTGACTGCTGCTGCTGCTGCTACTGGTTGTTTGTCGTTCTTAGTTTTGCTAATCTATGGGTTCATTTCAGGACTGAACTTTGCCGCTTTAGCGGAGCCAAGATATACCCTGGAAAGGGTATCAGATTTGTTCGTTCTGACTCTCAGGTAATTGATAATGGCTAATATGTCATTGGTGTTTCTTTCTGACAAAAGTCTTTGTAGCTTACATTAGAAAACATGATTGTGTATATATTATTTATTTAATTGATATTGATATTCTGCATAAATTGAATAATAATAATGAGATTTGAACGAAGCATTCCTTTTTATTATTATGGCCACTTAGGCTTTGAATATGGGATCTCTCAGTTGCAAATTGATTTTCTGACAGGCGACAACTGAGATGGTTGTTTAGCAGGGCAACCTAAGGGCTAGACTTTTTGAATTACCATAGCACTGCTAGGTGCACTTCAGATATTGGGTGTACTCAGTAAAGTATAAATTTTTGTTTTAATAATCATAACTGTCTTCTTCCCAAAAAAATATCAAGACCTCTCCTGATTATGACGCGTACCTGTTTTGATGTAAAAGTACCTTCTTTTGAGAAAAGTCATTTCCATTGCTGTTCGGTAACAAGGAAAATGCAAATCCTTATGTTGACTACCCAGAATGAAGGAGAATATCATCTATTTGGGCTAAAGCTTTAGAGTCCTCTTCTAAAGTCAGCTCTCTATTTGTTTCTTGAAATCCAAAATTGTGTCTTTTATGCCAAGTCATTTTAATCAATATATTATTTTTATCAAACTATTCTGTTCTCGATGAATAAAAAAGGTATACATTAATTGAAATGATATGGGGTTTTTATGCTGCCAGTACAATGAAATGCAACATATCTTCATTATACATTCACCCCTAATTTGCTTTCATGCCAATTCATCAAATATCAAGTGGAACAACTTTTCGTAATTAGTTGCATTCATGGTTTTCTTTTTGTCAAAACTTATGAACCCAAGTGTATGTTTGTTTTGTAATCAAAACATTTCAATTGATAAAATGCTTCCCTTTCCCTGTGGAAGTGAGGAAAAAGTGTTCTCGTCTGTCCAACCTTACGTGGTACTCTTAATTCTTTTGTGAGAATTTAAAATGAAGTGGCTGTGTGGGCAATGTCAAATCTGATTCATGATATCTTCAATTAATCAATGCTTTGTTGAAGATCAGACGTATCTTTGTTATAGGTTTTCCTTTTTTCCAACTCAAAATGCAAGAGGTACTTCCACAACCGCCTGAAACCATCGAAGCTGACATGGACTGCCATGTACCGAAAACAGCACAAGAAGGTGGCTACTTTCTTCAGTTGTCTTGATCATCTCATCCCTTCTGCTGTAATATCTAAATGAAATATATATTAACAATTACTTGCATCGGTGATAGGATATTCATGCGGAAACTGTAAGGAAGAGGCGTCGTGCTACAAAAAAGCCTTATTCGAGGTCAATTGTTGGTGCTACCCTTGAGGTCATCCAGAAGAGGAGAACTGAGAAGGCAGAAGTCCGTGATGCTGCCAGAGAAGCTGCCCTGCGGTAAGAATCTCTGTTTTTTACCATTCCTTCCATGATTAAAGGAAAACGTCCTACATAATCGTTCCTGCTGTCATTTTTGCATATCACACGGTTTGAATTTTTTTTGAAGTATATACTCGTCTAGTGAAGTATTCAAATCAATTGAATGCATATATGTCTACGTTTTTATCTTCAAAAATATATGTTTAATACACAACGCCATGATTAAAATGTACATGCATTCTATTGCTATTTTTTGACTAAATGCTCCATGTTTATTTTTCATGCTTCAGTGAAATCAAGGAAAGGATCAAGAAGACGAAGGATGAAAAGAAGGCTAAAAAAGCTGAGGTGGTGGCCAAGACGCAAAAATCTCAAATCAAGGGCATCCCCAAGGGTGGAGCACCGAAAGGCGCCAAGCTTGGAGGTGGTGGAAAGCGCTGAGAGTCTCTTCCTTTGTTCTTCTTTTCTTCCTTTGTTCTTCTTTGCTGGCAGATAGGTTTGGAGTTGAGAGAACAGGAGGAAAAGAGTTGGCTTTAATAGGCTTTGTTGGTGATTTATCTTTCATATTTAAGTTGCACCCAAGAAATTTTTCATTGACTTATTTTGTTGATTGCAGTTCTTATGAGAAAGAGATTTGGACTAAGATACTTGTGCCTCATTTGCCTATCTTATTTTATGGCTAAAACACAAATGCCGCAATTTTGTTCTTTGGGAATTAAAATTTAGGCCTTTGAATGGGTTTGTGGAATGTTTTGATTTGTTCATTTACTTTACTCTTTCTGGATGGTGTGGTTGCATATTGGGGATGCTAGGTTTTAATGTTTGTTCAGTAGAATAGAAAAACAGAAAAATGCAGTTGGTGTCACAGGCAGAATTAACCTAGCCATTTTCTGAAAATTGTTTGTATTAACCTAGCCCTTAGAAAGAATATATTTTATTTTATTTTTTATTGGCTATAAACAATGTATTATACATTCCATTCATTCAAGAGTATATATACATTTTATTATAAAGATATATATTTTATTTTAGGGTAATTAGCACTTTTAGCTCCCTTGAAATTGAATATTTGTAAAAAATGGCTCTGTCACTCTAATATTTGTAAAAACTAGCCCCGTTGAAATTTTATACTGGAGACGGATTATATATAATTCGTCTTCAGTGTTTTAACCGATATATCGAGATTTACACTGGAGACGGATTATATATAATCCGTCTCCAACCCCTTTTTTGGGTAATCCGTCTCCACGAGACGGTATATATATATACCGTCTCCAGAGCACGTCCTATATATACACCGCCCCCGCAGAGAAACCCTATTCATCCCATTTTCACCCCTTTTTTCTCCCTCTAAAGGCCTATTTTCACCCCCCAAGCGGTTCATATACATTTAAATCAATTTCCAAAGACCATTTTAATATAAAGGTAAACATCAAAACCCTAAACAATTTCTTAAATTTATTTATTTATACAATTGTTGTGATTTTATGTATAAATTTTTTGTGTTTTTTTTTTATTATTGACATGTTGAATGTGTGATGCTTTGTAAAATGAAATGAGGTATATATTTTGTGTTTGATTTATTGAGAATTTCTTATTTGTATATATAGACTTTTAAAACTTAAAAAAATATGGTTAAAATTTGATAGTCATATAAAAACTTTTTAAAAAATTAAAAGGCCTTAGGAAAAAATTCAAAGGCGTCTTCGGAAACATTTTAAAAAATTTGAAGGCCATTTGGGAAATATACTTTGTATGTGTTGCATGAATGTTATATTGTTTAATATACTTGTATGTGTTGGATGAATTTTTTATGGAGAAATATATTTACTAAGTTGAATAATTTATGGTTTAGATGGTAAAGAAATCCGATGTCCCGTTAATGTACTCTTTTAACGGGAGGATTGTTCAACGTGAAGATACTTCATTTTATGAAGGTAGTACCAGGAAAACCACCATCATACATAAGAGGATCTCTAATGTCGATTTGCTCCAAATAATGTACCATTTGACAGGGACCGATCCAAGTCTTTACAAATTGTTCATGAGTACTGTGCATCCCACCCACGACGGAAAGAGTTTGGGGCCCCTCTCGAAGATGATATGGGTGTGAAAGTGATGATAATGTTGTACCCAAAGCACGTGCATGCCATTCAAATATGGTTAGAGAAGGAAAAGATCATACAAAGAGGTCGTGGCGCGATGAATTGTGATGTAGAAGATTTATATCCTTCCATTGTTCGTGAACCATATCAACCTTCATCGTCGTCATTTGTTCCGCGTACCCAAGAGAATATGATTGATACAACACCGACCAATGCCTATGGGAGTGTCAATATACCACATTTGTAAGTATTGTGTATTTATAGGATGTTTTTGGTGGTGTATTCATATGTGTAAGTATAATGTGTTTGCATTTATAGGTCCCCATTTCATGACATGGGTTAGGACGATATTCGTGAAGGAATTGAAGTAAACAATGAAGAAGAAGAAGATCAATAAGGAGGAGAAGAAGAAGAGGAAGTGGGAGAAGATACTGAAGAAGAAGAGGATCGTGAAGATCACTGGGTTGAAGGACCCGATACTGAGGAGGACCATGATGTGGGGAGAACTGCCATCCATGAATATAGTGTTCCTCAAATGTATCCTACACATAACCTCATGGAGCAAGCGATGGCAGAAAATGTACATCCATGCATTTATGAAATCGGATCTTCTTCGTGTAATGAACTTGAGGTTGGTCAGCTTTTCGCAAATAAGAAATCACTCATTAATGCTGTTTGAACCTGGAGCATAAAGAAATGTGTACAGTGTCATGTGGTGAAATCAAATGCAGAAAAATACATCGTTCAGTGCATAAATGATGGATGTAATTGGAGATTATATGCGAGGAGGGTCGGTGGTTCAGAAATGTTCAAGATTTCAACTCTGAGAGTTCCTCATACATGCTTAGATCCTCTACTCAGTTCAAATCACAGACAATTTAGTGATGATTATATCTCACAGCTAATTATGCCAACGATTTGTCATAATTTGAGAATCAGACCTACTGAGATAATGGACAGGATACGTGCTGATCATCACTACACAATTTCATATTCAAAGGCACACCGTGCCAAATGGAAGGCTATGGAGAGGATATTTGGAAATTTGGAGGAATCATATGCTGAGTTGCCTCTATATGTTGATGCCTTGAGGAGGTCTAATCGAGGAACAAATGTGTTCTTCGAAGGCCCTGTCATACAAGAGAATAACATGGGCAGACCGATCCGACAGTTTGAACGTGTTTTTTGGGCATTCAGACCAGCCTTAGAGGCTTTCAAACATTGTCATCCATTGGTTTGCATCAATGGAACACATCTGTATGGAAAATATAAAGGAAATCTCTTGGTAGCCATTGGTTGTGATGCAGAAAATGGTTTGCTTCCGATAGCCTTTGCTATAGTTGAATATGAGAACAGAAGTAGTTGGACCTTCTTCCTTTGGAACTTGTTTTTTTTCTGTTGGTTGTATAAACAATTTGTGTGTCATATCTGATCGGCACTTGGGCATCATAGTAGACATGAAAGATATTGAGGAAGCAAGCAATGTGACATGGCACCATCGTTTCTGTGTGAGACACAAGATAGACAACTTTAAAAAAAATGTTAAATCAAAGGAGTTGAGTGACCAGGTGTGGAGGGCTGTCACCTTGAAATGTCCAAATCAATTTGCTGATGAAATGCGAAAGATTCTTAGTGCCTCTTCACAAGCTCGCACATATCTTGATCAAGTCCCTCCACAAACATGAGCCCTTTGTTATGACAATGGCTGTCGTCATGGCACGATGACCACTAATATAGCAGAAAGCATGAACAATGTCTTGAAAGGTGTAAGACAATTGCCAGTCACTGCCATATTACAACAGACATTCATACGAGTGTCAGAGTATTTTTATACGAGGCGTGAATCGGCTGAGAGCATGTCAGGTAGAACATGTGCCATCTATGCAACAACGTTTAGAGAGAACTGCACATGATGCAAGGGCGATGTTAGTAAGAATGCTTAATAGATCAGAATTCAATGTCCAAGACAAGAATGCGGTTATGTACACTGTTTTCTTATATTCTGACAATGCATAATGTCAATGTCATGTTCCGAAGTTGTTTCACTATCCATGTGCACATGTCATAGCGGCGTGCGGGTATGCTCGTATTAGTCCTAGGAGATATGTGTCACATTGGCTTTCCTCAGAGTCATATAGACACACTTATGAACCCCGATTCCACTCCGTTGATGATAAAAGTCGTTAGCCGATTTCTACGGAAAACGATCCTATCTTCATCCCACCGAGTGTTAGGAGACAAGCGGGGCGCCCTGTATCAACTCGCCGACGTATGCATATGGACTCCAGGGATCCAAGTCTCAGATATACATGTTCAATATGTCATAAGAAAGGCCATAGAAAAAATAAATGTTCACGTAGAAATACAAATGCTGGTAATTGATGTTATATATGATTGTGATATGATGATGAATGTTCAATTGTTTGAGTATATATTAATTTGTGTTCAAATTACAGGTGATGGACATACGTGAGTGGCATGGACCCGTCGTTGATGATTTGCTGTATTTTCAAGGATCTCATAGGTCTCATCATGGATTCCAGGGCAAGGTATGAAAAATGATGTGTTTTTCTCTAATGTTATTCTTCATATATGAATTTTTTTTTACTTGAATAAATAAATTCCTCAAATAGACCGACTCCTCCAAGTTTACGATCCACATGGTGGCATTGCGTCACTGGGTCATGGATCCACGCATCGAGCCATACGTGAGGGCATCGGGGTTGTATTATTTGACAGAGATGGGATATACCAGATCAGATCATCGACTTCTACAAGCACTGACTGAGAGATGAAGACCAGAAACCAACACATTTCATCTGCGACATGGCGAGATGACCATTACACTTCAAGACGTTGCTATTTTGACTGGACTACCCATTGATGGCAAGCCCGTGACTGGTATCACAGACCACGATGATTGGGCTAGCGTTTGTGAGGAGCTGTTAGGTGTTGGCCCCCCTGCAGATAAGATCAAGGGTGGAAGAATTTTTCTCTCGTGGCTTAAAGAAACCTTCAGCATCGTACTAGATGTTGAATTGGACGACAATATCCTCCAGTAGTATGCACGTGCATATATCTTATTTGTGCTTGGATCAACCATCTTCGCCGATGGCACAGGAAATAAGATACATGCGTGCTACCTTCATTTATTCAGAGATTTTGAGGATGCTGACCGATATTCATGGGGTGCAGCTGCTTTGGCCCACTTATATAGAGCATTGTACAGAGGTAGTGTGCTTGGAGAGAGGATGTCGGCAGGATCTCATGGTTTTTATTCTCTGCTACAGGTAATATGCAAACCCCAATTTTCATCCATACATACTTTTTTTTTCTGTGTTACTTAAGATTTTGTTCCAACGCAGCTATGGTCGTGGGAGAGATTACATGTGGGACGACCGTCATTGCATGATCCGGATTTTGTTCTTGGAGATCGACCTTTGGGAGCAAGGTAATGTCAATATTTTCATCTTCTTTTGTCAATTCATAGAAGATCATATTTCATTAAATTCCTTATTTCAGGTGGAAGGTGACTCAGAGGTTTGATGAAAATTCGCGTGTTCTGATATACTATAGAGCACAACTGGACTATCAGCTTCAGTCGCAGGTGACTATACAATTAGCCATATATTTCACAAATGATATATTCTATGTTAATTGTGATACTAATTATAAATTTGGTTTTTGGTAGGTTATATGGCAGCCTTATGCTGGGACATATGAGACACTACCACCTGCATGTATGGATCATATGGAGTTGTGGACGGCTAGGGTCCCACTCATTTGCTTTGATATTGTGGAGATGCACGTGCCAGATCGAGTCGCACGTCAATTTGGATGGCATCAGGACATTCCATCTGATGTAGAGGCCATCGACCGGGTAAACAGACGGGTAGACAGGATGTCAATTGGATAGTTTTTCACCAGACTTATATCGAGCGTTGGGACCAACGCTTGGATCACATCCACCAATTCTCTCATACCCGGAGTTCGAGGAGATATATGGAGTGGTACTGGGAGAGAACAGTCAGACATATCACACCTCCACCACCCCCACAGTACCATCCAGGCTATGTCGCACCAAATTCGGTAAGAATTTTAAACGCGTGTTACATTTTTAGAAAGTGATAAATGATTTTATAACAACTTATCATATTGAAACTTTTGTTAACAGGGGGGAGTTACACAGAACATTACTGAGGTGCTTGCAAGGGGGTTGGTCTTATACCCCAACTGCGATGAGTGGGATCGTATAATTGCTGTGGCACGTGACTATGCAGAGGCGATGATGGGAGACAGGGGACAACCTTCGAGTACCTCCAGTGCATCTACAGATGCTGATGATTCTGAGGATGTCGTAGATGATAGTTTCGCTCACACCGAATTCACAATTGATGAGTTCTTCAATGATGTACGACTCGATGCAGAAATCGATGAGCAGCCACAACAACCAGCCCCAGCTCCTGATCAAGCTCCACAGATGACACTCCAGACATATATTCGTGGACCACGCAGGGTTTGGTGTACTTCTACTACTGCCAGTCGGGGATCGGGCGAACAATTTACCACTCCGCCACAATCAGGTGTGCCGCCATCCACAGCAACTGACGTACCCTCTTCATCAGCACCTCCTGCTCCGAGAAAAGCTAAAAAGAAAGGATTTATGAAAATATTTGGATGATTGTATTTATGGGATGTAAGACATGTTTATTATATTTATGCATTTTCATTTGTGTTTATTATATTTATGTATTTTCATTGGTGTTTAGAAACAGGAGTCAAGTGATTGTAATGGATTTATGCAAATATCAATGCATTTTTATTATATTTATGCATGTTCAAGCAGGAATTTTCATACAGGTGAGATAACCAACAATCTGTACAACAAAAAAAAAAAAAATTTAAGATGGAAAACGGATTATATATAGCCTGTCTCCAGTATAAATCCTCAGTATGAATGGGGCACATACGGGTTAAAACACTGGAGACGGAGTGCAAAATTTCAGCGGGGCTAATTTTTATAAATATTCATGTGACGGAGCTATTTTTGTAAATATTCAATTTTTGAGGGCTAAAAGTGCTAATTACCCTTTATTTTATTAGTCTTGAATGTAAGTCCAGAAAAAAAAGTTGGGTCCCAGCAGTTTCCATTTAATTGCGTCCATATTTTGCACTGCTCTGATGCTCTCATATGCTTTGTTTCATTCCCTTATTTTGGAATGGGAAAATGGTATATTTAGTTCATTTTACTCTTTAAAATGAAGATATGTATGTATTTATATAAAAAGTATATAAGATTGTATTTGGGAATGTAAAAATACTTTGAGTGTAATAACAGAGCTCTACAGTATATGATCTTTTTTTTAGGAGGAGCTCTAATATATTTTTTTGATCTGGTATCTAACAATTCTATTAAGATTCTTAATATACTGCATGAAACGAAAGTAAAAGAAAAGGAAAAAAAAAAAAAAGGATAAGTTCATTAGGGATGGACCGCCAATGCCTGGTGGTACCTCAGAACCATACACAACAATAAAAACACCTCTTCAAGAATTGGATCTTCTCAGCCAGCAAGTGCGTTTGGTGGATCCAAGTGACAAAATAAATGTCATTTGATTCAGCTTGGAAAGGACCTTGTTTTTTTACAACGGTTTCCAAATTCTGATTGTTTAGCCAAGGGTCCCACCAGGACCCAACCTCACTTCTATCTCCCAACTTCCACAGACATTTTAATTAACATGAGGGTCTTGCTCATAGATTTGAGATCTAAGATCTAGGACTTCCACTCCCCCCATCACTCTTTCTTTTTTTTTTTTTTTTGGTGTAACCCCATCACTCTTCCTTGAAATCACATTTTTTTCAATAGACGCTCAGTCTGTAATATCATCATGTTTACAGTTTCCGCATCACCAAACTATATGATATGAATACATACATCATTTTTTATATTCATAAAAGAACGCGGCAAATAGGTTGAATATATCATTTTCATTTCCCAATTGATCAAGTGAGCCCACCTTTTGACCACAGCAACCTTCTTCTAGATATTTTAATTCTTTCTAATATCCACGTTGGCGTGGAAAAAAAAAATTGAGGGATAGTAGATGGGGAAGGTTTGTTAAAACAGATTTGAGTAATACTACTTAAACATCCCACCTTTCCAACCGAACTAGACTCATTGAAACATCCCAGATAAGGAGCTCCAACTCTGAGTTGGATTAAATACATACATTTTTATATTTTTTATCAAATCTTGTATTCCCCAATTATAACACACTTCTGGGTTGGACTGAATACATACATCTTTATATTTTTTTTTTCTAATAAAACATATAATTTAATAGTAGAGTATAAAGATTTCACATATGGAGTTAGGACTGCTGGAAAAACTTATTAGAGTGTATAAAACTTTGTCTTTGCTCACCATGAAAGTAAAACTCAAAAGACCAGTTGATGATATCCAGCATTAAATAACACAAAACTGTTGATTAAATAAGAACAATCAAAATTTTACATTATCACAAGAGCTGCTAATAATACTCAATACATTGTGTTACTCACAAGTCTCTTCTCATGTAGGCAAAATTCCTGGCCAGTTGAACTGATTTTTTTTTTTTTTGAAAAATAATAATTTGCTGAACTGTGTTTGTATGAAAACTCAAAAATTTCAAACTCATTCCACACATTCCCTTTGCTTTCATCGCCGACCCCTTCCTCTGCCCCTACCTCGACTTCCTCCACCCCTCCTCCCTCCTCGGTGTCCTCTCCCCCGGAAGGAACTCGACCTCTCTGGCTTCAACCTTAGAGACTCTACGCCTCTTCTTTTCCCTTCTCGACCATCGTCTTCGTTGTCGTCTTCATCCTCTTTGTATTTGGCAGAGCTCTTGGAGATGAAGGAAATTTCTCGTGAACCGCCCATTCCGAGTTTTATGCCACCACGGTTTCTAGAAGCTTCCGCTTCGAGCGCGGCGACCCTCTCTCCAAGTGGAAGGGCGTCCTGGTTCGCGAGGGATTTGCTGTTCCAAAATGCTTCTGCATGGCGCTCGTCCTTCACTTCATACAGCCTGCGTATTGACATCAGTATCAGAACCTCTTTCACATATGTCCAAGGCAGTGTAAAGGGATATTTGCATAAATACTCCTATGAAATCCTTATTTTGTCAAAATACCCCCATTGAATCGTTATTCCCAGCAGTACCCCCTAAAAAGGTTTAAATTATGCATGAATGCCCTTTCGAGGGTGAATCGTTATTCCCAGCAGTACCCCCTAAAAAGGTTTAAATTATGCATGAATGCCCTTTCGAGGGATATCTCTGTAAACATAATTCAGCATCCGTTGTCCCCAAAGAAAAATCAACACACAATATAGAAGATGGTTAGGAAAATTAGGAGCTTTTATTGACTGGAACACAAGAAAAAATTCTAGTTGTAGTTGAAATGCATATCTATTAGATGATTTCAGTAGTTTTGATAGAAGCATTGGTTTTCTTCCCATTGTACATTGTTACTTCATTAAGTAGTTTCTAGGTTCAGCTTAGCATAATGTGAATTTAGGTGATATTTAATTTGTAGAATATATTTTGTAAGATACAATGTAATTAATTTCTTAAATATAAGAATCACCATTGAAATTGAAAACCTAATTGATATATAAATGTCTGACCTTGGTATCTTAGAGGCCCTTTTCTTTCCTTTTTCGTTCTTGTCGTCACCACTATCTGATGGTTCAGACACCATTGATGCCTCTGAATCGCTAAACTTCTCCTCGTCATCCTCCAGAACTGGGTCAAAGTGTTCCTCAATCAAAGAAGGCTGCTTCTTTGAAGACATAGGGTGCAGAGAAAGATATTCTTGGGACCTCTCGTCGACCTCAAATTCCTGCCCAAGAGATGAATAAAACATATAAACTGTCACTCTGATATAGCACCACAGAAGAATAACTGCATCCCATATTCAAGCAGTACTTATCATAAACTTTGGAATTATACACTTATAAATGGTAATTTGAAATCTATGATCCTTTTGAGGTGAATTTCTTCCAGTGGAAAAATGTAGCATGTCTGAACAATGAATTGCTTTCTTAAACCAGGAATAGATCCACCTGTTGATGTACATCAAAAGGTTCTGATGCTACAGAACTATGTACTTAAAGATCTCACTGACATGATTACTTATATTCTTCCAGTATTTGAAATAATTCTTTAGGAAAGTTGGCATATTCTCAAATAATTCAAGCTACGTCAAGTGAATTTTACCACCAACTGGAGTGGAGTGGCAAGAACATGTGCAAACAGACGGAGAACAGAAAAGGTTAAGTCTGCCATTAGGGATAAACTACAATGGAAAAAGGGTATCAAAGAGGATGTTAAAAGGAAACAAGCATTATCATTAATAATATTACTATATTATGCATAACTGACTAGCTACAGTTCGCCATTCAGTAATTTGTGAGCTAAAGGCTGGCTGCTTCGTGCTGCCAAGGAATATGGAGGATAATATGGGCTTGTATTTGCTCTGTTATTTTACCTATTAATGATGTGAATCCTATCAACTTTGTCAATTTTGGCAACAGAAATGAATAAAAGAAATTTGGAAACAGACAGTAAAATCATCTCTTTATCCTGATGTACAAAAAGAAGGCCTACCTTGTTCTCAAACATTGCTGTAAAACGCTCATCTTTCAGTAACTCACTGCCCAATTTCTTTTTCTTGGATGTTTTCTTTGCAGTGGAGTCATCCACTTCTTGCGTTTTATTTTCTTCAGCTTCATTTTCAAGCAGACGAGCTGCAAGAACCCTGTTCACCTTGGGCAATTTTCTCTTAATCTGCAGAAGAAAAGAAGATGTTATGTATGAAGTCTAGAACATTGACTTTATCCATTTAAGAAAAGAACACCTTTTCAGAAAGAAAAAAAAAACAGCTTTTCATAAAAAAATTAGAAAAAAAATTTAAGCTTCTTTTCATATTTAAATCATATTTCCAAAGGTCTTTCAGCAATCAAAGTTGAACATATGCATTGTAGTTTAAGCTAAAGATAGAAGAATGAGTCAGTGATGAAGAAACAACCGTAATGCGAGATGCACGTTCAGCCTCCAATTTCTCTTGTTTCCGCTGCTCAATATATGCATCATATGCAAATGGATCAACTAATGATTTTGCCTGCATCACAGTAGAAAGTTGATGATTGTTAATACATCAGGTGCAAATGGAAAACCATTAGGTGAATGATAAATACAAATATATATATATATATAGCTAACATAACAAATTAATCATTCATTAAATAACATTAGAAAAAAATCACAAAAACATGTGCAAAAAAAACCTCACAAAACATAATGCTGATTTTCAATTACATTTGTAAGGTATATGGATTTCAGTAAAAAACTAATCCAATTAAACAACCGAAAACACATTTCCAAATGTAAAACAACCAATGTAACTAGACAATATATAATAAAGTTAACATATTAAGAATTAATCAATGAGTAAAAACAGATAGAATAGAATCACTATAGCATACACACACACACACACCCCACAGAAATCAAACAAAATATTTGGCAATGTTCATTAGCACAGAAGTTGATTTCTGAAGAATAGTAACTTTTCTGATGGTCTTAATCCAAATGGATTTTCTACTGAGTGAAAGAGAATTTTTTTTTTTTGTGTAGGGATAACTCTTTCCAGTCCCATATGTAGCCAGGACAATCCCATAGAAAAACATTTGAAAGTTAGAAATCCTTTATTAACCTTCAAAAAATGAATAAACATGATACCATCAGTATCACCATTCAAGAGGAACAAACTACAAGCCCCTTTGCTGGTAGGTGATGATGCCAGTAATACCTTTAACTGAGAAAATGTTTATGTTTCTGGACAGTCTGTCATGTTTTTGTTTGAATCTAGCAGCCGTGCATTTAAAAAAAAAAAATCCTGTGTCTACCCCATGACTGTCAATTTTTCACACTGCCATGATTTGTCAAATGTTATCTCAAAGCACAAATACATGAATATTTATGTTGTGGATGTTTAAAAAAGAAAGGAGATGCTACCTTCTTATACAAGCGATGATCAATGAAGAAACCATGCATGTAGGCTCTCAATAAATTAGTTCCAATCAAATTTGTCAAATTCAACCGTTCTAGGTCTTCCTTGGTCAAGAATTTAAAATCATCATATATTGTCGTCTGCGATTCCTCCTCCAGCTCTTCCTGTAAGCATTACCAGCATCAATAAGATCATAGAGCATACTTAAACAAAATCAAAATAAATCTAACTAATGAAGCACAAGATTTTAGAGAGCCATCTTACAGTCAAATTTTCCAGGTATGAGCACCACTTTGGAGCAGGACCTAGAGCAGGTATGAAGTAGGCTGGAATCTGACTACAATCAAGTGCCAACAACATCAAGCCGCTATCACGAAATACACACACATCATTGATAGTTCCAGCTGTTGGCTCGATGCTGGTCATACCATCTCCCTAAAAGCAACCAATTACTGCACCATCAGTAACCATAGTAGGAAGAAACAGAATCATGCAGCATTCTGGGAGCCCATGATATACTACTAGCTCAGTAATTACAAGAAACTGGGAATTAGTTGAGACACTGATATTTAAATACAGTTGTATGTGCAAATAAAGGTATAGAAATCATTTTACAAAATTTAAACAGGAACTTTCATGAAGACAAATTGCGATTTATCTATGGAAAAACAAAACACATTAGAGAGGGGGATTTGATATCAATGTCATGCAAAACATAAACAAGATCACCATAAGCTATCATGTCATCATGAAGTATGGCAATAAATTTACATGGATCTCTTTCAATGTTGAAACAATATTTTCATCTACACAATTATTGCAATGTATCAGCTTACTGAAATAATCAGCTGACAAAACTCGTGTGAAATGCAAAAACATAACTTGATTGGATATGGCATTCATGAACTGAGCTAGGATTAGCCGGTAAGCATGACACACCTCCAAAGAGGAGTCCTGGTGTCAAATCCCACCCTGGCAGGTGTGTATCCTGTGGGCATCCATTTCACAAAAATATACTACTTATCAAAAAAATTATTATAAATCTTGTAATAATTAAATTCATCTTCAATTCTTTGGCTATTCATTTCCGAGGTGTGCCATATATCAGGTCAGTGATAACCAGGTGACATGTTCATCAAGCCAGCAAGATGACAACAATGACCTTCCTGGTATCAAAAAAGAAAGTACACATCAAAGAACAACATTACGGTGTTATAGGAGCAAGATCTGACACCACTAGGAAGTGTTTCAATTAGAATTGTAAATGGTCTCGGTAGGCATGAATACAAGAAGTCTATCCAGCAGAGCTTCATTATTAATTCCAGCTGGGTAGCCAGAATGCATACAAGGAAACTACACATGCAGAAATATCATTGACAGCATCGCTGAAGTTGATAATATTTAATGATTCATCTTATTTGTCAGATCCAAACATCAGTTGCTTACAAAGGCAATGTTAATTTAGAAAAGTAGAAAACCTCACCGTTTCCGGATCCCAGACTCTAACAATATGATTATCAGCAGTAATCAGCTTTTGTTTTTGAGAATTAAGGGTCTGGTGCCACTTAATATCTAATATCGAGCTACCATACCTGCAAAATTATTGAAGTGGTTCTTTACCATCAAGGGGCATTTACCAATAAACAGGATTTTTTTATGGAATTAAACAAAGCTGACCAGATGTTCAATCAATTATTACTGAAAATTAAAATTGCTTACATATGATCCTTGATGCGTACGGGATGAGAGGAACGCAAGTCATAAATCAAAATCTGCATGTTCCAGAGAATAATGTGAATAAAAGGCTGGCATATAATCCCAAGAACACAACTTCGAAAATAAATATAGCTGAACCTCTCCATCTATGGAAAGAATGCATCTTTGGGGTTAAGCAAAATATTTAATAACTGACAGGATTTCCCATGCTTAATGGGATAAAAAACATCATTCGTATAGGATGTCTTAATAAAAAAAATTAATTCATAAACTAACAAATTTTGAAGTAGCCAACTGAATTCCATGATTTATAACTAAATTCTATTAAGGCATATTTGTTATAAGAATTTTTCAGCAAATTATTAGATATCAGAATGTATTTTATGCATTTACAAATATCTACACACATGATATTTGATACACTTCCATTCTTGTATGTTGAGTAGGTGTTGCTTATACATAGTACTTGAAAACTTTATTTTTTATAACTACAAAAAAATATTGTTGATCTATGGGTTCCATTGAAAACTCAAGTACATATAACATCAACGTTAATTGACCTATGTCTTGTAAATAAAGTTAGATTTCCTGTTTCTGCTCTCAATCTTGCAGTTCAGAGATGAGCATCACAAAGCGAGGGATACATGTAAAGTAATGTGAAAAAACACACATTCAATTGAAAATGTTGAAGGAAACAAGTGAAGAGAGAACATATTACATATGCCTATTACCAGGAACATATAGTCTACGTAAAATCAAGAATGAATGTGTTAAGAAAATTTGACATATAGCTACAGTTTCTATTGTTAACCTACCTTTCCACCACTGCTTCCAACAGCCAAGAGATACCCCCCAGTGTCCTCAAAGCGTAATGCAGTGACCTCCTGGAAATGCAACCAAATTACTGAATGTGCTCTTTATGGAAGAGAAGAAAAAAAAAAAAACATTGCAATCTAGAGCACTCCACAAGAGGCAAAGAATAACAACCTGATCGACATCACCTGAAGCAGCTCCAGCATTTACCCTTCCAACTGAAGATTTTGCTCTCAAGTCAAAGCACTCAACAGCGCCATCCTCACCACCACAAGCAACAAGCCCATGCATCATGCTGACTTGACCGAAGAAAAAAAAAAGTTTATTGTCAAACTATGGATGTGTGAATCAAAGTCCATCTGTATGCAAATATTGGTTGGAAAGCTAATTTCAAAGGTTTTCAGATCACCTTCGTGTAACAACATTTATAGCTGGTGATTGTGTATTGAGTGAAGATAGAAACCGCCCCTGTGAAATAAAAATGAAGGTGTTAGCATTTCAGTCAAAACAGCCTCCTAAGAACCACTAAAGAGAAAAATCAAAAGCAGTACCACTAAGAACTTCAATACAGAGAATTTACATTTTCCCCGTGAAATAATGTGCCATCTAACAATTGGAAAGAAAGGAACCTTTTTCAGTTACTCAAAATTAGGTCTTGGAAATTAGAATAGATGTCTCAAATAACACATTAATTTGAACATAAGAATCGAATGATAGAAGAATCAATAAAGAGTGACCCATTTTTCGCTGTCCAGAGAAGGGTGCCTAATACACCCAACCCACCCCCCCCCCCCCCCACACACACACACACAACCAACAACAACAGAAGGGGGGTTTGAGATCTGGTGAGTTAATCATTCATGAAAGTTAGTTCAAGCAATCATGTGAATGGTTATCTGGATAAGATTCTAACAAAGGCAAAGACAGAGGTAGGGGCAAGATGGAAACACTAATTGTGAACTCTGCAATAAGGCAGTGGAATCAACAGATCATCTTCTTGTGAAATGTTACTTCAGCCCTGAGGTGTGAAGGAAATTTGGTTTATGATGGGGGAAGGGAGTAATATTAAACCCCTGTTTGGTTGGGGGATAATATAGAAATAAAACATAAAATAGAGTGAATTCCTCAAATGGTTAGCAATGATATGACAGAATTACCACCTAGGATAGGGGAGGGTTGAATAGATTTAAATCAACTATCCCTGCCTCACACACAATTATTACCATAACCAACAAATCTACCAAACAACATAGAAAAAAAACCAAGGCCAAACAAACAAATTTTTGGTGACAGACTGACAGTTAAGAAAATTCCTGGAGGAATAAATTCTATCCTATTATATCTTCCAACCAAATGTGGGCTAAATTCAGCAAACGTGAATTAGTTCCAGAGTCTAGCATATGTGTGAAAGTGAAATTTGTTCAGCTTACTCCACATGCTTTTAGCTGATGAGAAATGAGAAATCTTCCACAGAAATGCACATAATGTTGAAAATATGTGGGATGTCATACTTGATAATTCATAAGCATGATACAAATTAAGTAATTGAAAAGGGATAGAGGTTTTATGTTGAATCTATTACGTAGAAGAGACTAGATTTCAATAAATTGGTGGACCCCCCCTCCCCCTCCAACTCCCACCCCCAACACAAAAAGAGTTATGAGTAACTATTTAGTAACAATATTAATTCTGAACATGCGAAAAAAATACATAATTTAATAAGACCATTAACTCTTAACATGCAAAAGATACCTTATTTTTTAAAATAAATTATATTTTAAGTAATGAAACTCAGAAATCCTGAACTGCAGTTTTTTGTCTGTTACACCAAAAATCTTGCATAGATCTAACAATTGGTTGTCTCCTACCTAGAGAGTGAAAAAGAATGGGCGGTGATACAATAACTGCAAGTTGGTGGCGGGATTGAAGGGGTTAAGGTAATGGAAATTGACTTTAGAGCATGACACCATCTCAGTTAGAATATTCATGATCGTATAAAATCTACAAATTATCATGTTTATATTATTCATCCTTAATTATATCAGTGTTAGAAGTAAAAAAATGTCAACACTTTTAACTATGTCATATTTTATTTGTAATGAGACACTGCTATAGAATACCTATTGAGCCATTCAAAGAAAAGATAATGATATTTAATCAGAAAATGTCAGATAATCCACAAAAATAATTCACTTGAGTGCTGAACCTCAGACCACCCCCACTCGAATCCATACCACTCAACAACTATGCTGCAGTTTTCAAGAAAATACACATGATAAAAAGTTAGGCATATTGCTCGACCATGATAAGCTTTTTTTTAATTGCTGACCAGTAATATCAAGGATCCTGATAGATAATAAGAGAGAAACAGGAAGAAAAGCCATTTATTGCTAATATCAGCCTATCCACCTCAAGTGTGTAAAATCTGTTCCACCCTCCCACTTGTGTGCCCAAGGGCGATCATCACCAGCTACATGCCCCTCGGCCTCATCTCCATACCCACAACTTGGTATCTGCTCACTCCCACATAATTTTCTTCATCCAATTTTAACTTACACAACACCACCTGAAAATGTCTCCTACCACAAGGATCCTCATCTTGATGAAGAGAAAATTCCAGTCTACCACATATCCTATATCAGTGTTGACACGTGAGTGTACCAGCAATGCAACTTGAATGAATGACCCATCTGCTTGGATGATGGTGAACTCTCATGGATCCACTTCTCCTACATCAACCATAACACCTGTTCCACTTCTTTAAAGGAAGATCAGATATGAGGAGCTCCATTGCAACATGTCGATCTTCAAAGATATCATAATTGACGGTTTGATGAAGCAGCACAATCAAGATCATGATATACCTGGTGGAGAGGTTTTTCCTGAATTGAAAACCCTTCAACCCTCCAACATCACTATACACAGTCACACACCTGTAAGTTATACATGGTGAACCAGTGCACCCTATCTCTTCAACATTTTGCATTTTCATAATCCACATAGGGTGGCGCAAGAATCAGCTCTCACAATGTTTTCCATTTTATTATTATTTTGAAATAAGGTATATCCATATTTCACAAACCTACCAACGTGTTTGCAGCATCCAGATGACCAAGTAAATAAAAAGATTCATTCACATAATTATAGACACTGCTTATGGAAAAAAAGAAAAAGATAAAAAGTCAGTGTAAGCAACACTAAAAAAAGGCAAAAACCTGTTCCAAATTAATTCTGTACAGATCCGGAGATGAGGCAGCACAAATTAAATCACAGGACCAGCAATCATACGCCATATCCCTTCCCATTCTGTCAAAACAAATTGTAAAACCATAGATTAATTGCTTCAGTGGAAAACAAGAAACTGATTACCGTTACCAATCTTAGGAAGTGCGTGAAGAGATCGAAACACAAAAATATTAACGAAAATGGATATGCCAGAGGTACTACATTTACAGCTGCATGACTAATCAAGGAATGCCTATACTTAAAAAGTCAGAAAAGGCCAAATATGAAAAGTTATGCGAGCTTTATTAATTGACAAATGAATTATGAAAAGGTGATACACAAGTTAAATAATGTTGTACTGTACATAAAGTCGAGTGTAACTATATGAAAAAAATTTCAAACTGCATTCTACACTGGAAATAAAAAAACAAAATCACTAAAGCAAATGCCAACATCCAGTGAACCAGATTCAGAGGCAAATGCATTTTTTGAGATGAAGGGGAAGTGGAAGTTAATCACCATAATATAATTGATAGGTATAACTCCAAAATAACATCAGATGAGCAAACTGCTAGCTACAACAAAAGAAAGCATAAATGAAGAATAGTGTTAGTTTAACCTCCCATCAGAAGAACACTGACTCAACTCCACAACAGAATATTCCCAATCCTTAAATGAAATTGGAGATTAATTCCCAGGTGCTTTCAGGGTAGAGGTTGTTCCCTTTAATTATGACATCATTGCTTGTCAACCAAATAGCCCAGCAGATAGCCAGGATCAAAATTTGAGAAATATGAGCTGCAATGCTTCTGGCCCCCTTCTTCTTAAGCCTTCTGCCCCACTCCCACATCTGCTCCAAATTGGCGGAAGTCCCCACTGAGATCATTCACTGCACCAACCTTCTCCACATTCGGCTAGCGAAACTTCAGGCGATAAATAGAAGTTCAACAGACTTCTCATGTGCATTGCACATAACACGTGGTGTCGGCATCAAATGCACTTTTTTGGATTGAAAATTAGATCTTTCATATAAAATGACACCCCTCGAACAAAAAGGAGACAAGGGATCTCTGGAAGCATGAAACAAAAATAAAGATAAAAAAAGGATGAAAGGAGAATAGAACCCTCAAGAAAGCAAATCCCCTTTACTAAACAACAAAAGTATTACCACCCATTCCAATAAACCCCCGTAATAGTAGAAACTGACGCACCACCAAGGAGCGCATAATCCAAACCCATAGTGAAGTTGTGATAGTGCAAATGTTTTCAACATATACTTGGGTCCTTTTAAAGATGAATTCATTTCGAGCAAGCCAAATACCATTACAAACTGCATGGGGGATAAGGTTTGGAAGTTTTGCCTTGTTGTTACGATCACCTCTTTTCCTTTTTTTTAAGAAATCATTCCCACATGCCCTCGAGATTGGTGAAGTTGCATCATAAGCCATCAAATGCACATTTTGATCACTACACTTTTGATAGAGTATTTCCTGGTAGAGGAAGTCATATAAAGACTTGGATCTTCAGAGGATTTTTTGATCTCCAAATCTGTGTGTATGGAGGCTCTACTACTCATGGGAGGAGGATCCTTTGTTAACCAATCACAATGAATTTAATTGTAAACCAACTCTTAGCATCAAGGCATCATATCAAACTATCTGGGGCTCCGCATTATCACTTCCCACTCTGCCCCCAATAGCTGAGGAGAATAACTCCCACAGTCCCACAATGCCTTTCCCATTTCTTTATACTAAAGTGGTAGCCCACAAAGCACTGTTGTGAATCAGGTGATTCTTCTATAGTACTTCACTTTAATGAATTTACTCTGTATTGACACCTCCTGCAGCAGTATCCTCCAAATCCATTTGCAAAGAAGAGTTTCTCTCATACTTGATACTTCAAGTTTAAAACCCCAAAGCCACCAACCCTTTCTGCACACCTTATCCCACTTCACCAGGTAAGGTCTTTTTAGTACAATCCATACGCCACATCACAGGAATATTTTCCTGGTGGGAATCCATTTTATGAAGCACCCCTTTATGGATATTGAAGATAGACAGAAAGAAGATGGGCAAAGCTGAGAGTGACGCAATGAGAAGTAACACTCTACCCCAAAAACTGAGGTGTTTGCTCTTCCATCCTAACAGTCTTCATTCAAACTTCTTCACAAGGGGATTCCAGTCAAGGTCTCTGATTGCTTTAAAATGTAATGGAAGCTCCATATACCTAATTGGCAAAAGTTTCACCACACAACCCATGACCTGAGCAATGAGGTTGTCTTCAAGAAAAGCATCACCTATTTTGAAAACATTTGGAAGAACAGGATGCACTTCATAGAGGATTGGGTGAAATATTGTGTTAGGGTACAGTCGGTCAGTTTTTTACAAGGCAAGATTGGTGTAGTGTGGTAGTTTGGGTTATCCTGCTGAGTTTTTTTTTATTCTTCTGCTGTTTGAGGTTATTTCTGTAACTTTGTAGTTGGTGATGTTCCATTAGCTGTCTGGATTGGAGCCCAGAAAGTAGATTGCTCATCAATTGTTCTGATCCCTAAATCTTTGTGTTCCTTTTTTTATTTTGCCCGAACTGTACCCCAATTTACTCTTTTATTAATAAATTCTGGAGGAAGAGTCCCTACCAATCTTCAGAAAAAGGACATTTTCAAGCAATGCATACTGTATTTACAATTTGCATACTGTATTCACAATTTGCTTTTGTCATGGAATTCAGAATTCTAAAGACTCAACGAGGCAACAAGCTTCCACTCATCAGAAAAGATTACATAGTCTACTTATTTATCAAGAAAAGGTGCAATTCAGTTTCAAGAAGAACACCATGACTGGGACTTCTAAGTTGTCCATATGATTTTCCACTCCCCTCCAATAGAGGTTGTGGATTTAACTTGGGAAGTTCATTCAAAAAATTTCAAGAAGTTAAAACAGAATGACAACTGATATAGGTTTTTTTTTTAAAATATCTTTCCTACTGGATCATAAATATATAGAATGAACTTCATTAGAATTTCGTAAGAAGCCAACTCAGTCATGTTTCACCTACAAATTATAAAACAGAATCCAATTTAAAATCGCTTCCATTTCTGTCCATATTTTCTGGTACATTTGTGTCTTGTTTCTCAAAATGATTAATCCTATCATGAAGCTTGATTGTTAATTTCCATTTAATTGGCTTACTTTATGACCTATGCAGATTGGTCATGAAAAGATCCAGTTTTACCGTGCATGACATTCAATTAATCTTTTCTATTCTAATATGAAGACATAGGACTACCATAAAAATGGATATGGTCAAGTCCAATCAACCAATAGTACTACAGACATGGATAAGTGACTAAAGCACACTTCTCAGGAACCAACCAACAAGCTGGACTTGGTAGTCAGTGATCGAAGCAATTTTGATAAATTCCAATGGTTAATCCTGCATGTAGTCTGTCGGAGTATTGGATCACGTGTAATGAACACATCTTCCAACAAAAGAGGATCTACTTGGAAAACACATGGATATCAATTTCTTCACTCCTTGGATCATGAGTCACTCATAGATTAGATGTGGAGACACCATCAATCATTATGGAGGATTCATGGTTCGGGAGGGGTGATCTTGGGGCTAGTAATTAAACAGGTTTTTCAATTTCGAATGACCCTTCCTTTTCTTCCCCATCTCCCTTCTTTTCTTTTAGTTTTGTGCAGAGATCCCTCCTGTCCCCTTTGTTCGGGGGCACTATTTAATAAGGTGTTCCTATCTATTCTCAATAAAAAAAAAAGCTGGACTTGTTTCAACTTTCAAATAATGCTTGCTGGGCGCTTAGACTAAACCATACACATACCTAAACATGTTCCCCATGCAGAAATCTTTGAGAAAAAGGTCAAAAATTTATTATTTAATAGAATGACCTTAGAAAAAACAAAAGGAATTGCAGACAACATTGTTCATTTCTAATTTTGCATTCAAATAAAATTATATTTTTACATAGTAAAACAAAGCCTGTTCTGAGTAAATGCAATTAAAGAAAATTAAAAGATCAACCTTGGAATACGTAAGCTGTAGTGACTTCCATATTTCGCATGGAGGAAAATAGAACGATCAGCACAAAGAAATGCAATTTTGGAATAATCATCAGAAAGGACCTACACGAGCAGAAGAAAACGCATCAAGTTTTTTCTCCCCTAGAATCACAAGCAACCTAAAAGAAAGCAGCATATCCAATAAAGAACTAAAACATGATATTAGCATCTTTCATCAGACAACATCCTGGAGAAAATCATGATCAATAGTTAGAGATGAACCAAATGTAATGAACAAAAAAAAACTAACAAAAGCCTTATTCCACAAGGACATTGTATTCTAGGAAGAATGGATGAAACAGTGTTTGGATGTGCAGCTCGTGCGGCCGCATATGAGAACACATATGCAGTTCAGTCGGGTGGCCGAACCACATGTGCTAAATGCGGTCACTATGCGGTCTTGGCCAGCATATGCGGGCCAATTCCGCTTGTGCGCCCACTTAAGCGAGCACACATGCTTGGTTGAGTAAAAGGGTCAGGCGGGCTGCCTGACCATTTAACACTTTTTAAAAAAAAAGGCAAATGAAAACATGTGGCCCGCCCTAACCTAATTGACACCTTCTTTAGTTCTTCTTCATCAACGATGCCCTAATCAACAATGCCTTCTTCTTCATTGACGACGCCCTCTAATCTTCAGGTCTTCTTCAGCTGTCGGATTCTTCTTCTTCTTCTTTGATCTTCAGGCCTTCTTCAGCTTAGTCGATCATCAGTCCCTCTCTCTCGCAGTCCTCTCTCTATCTTTCAATCTCTCTTTGTTCTCTCTCTCTCACCATTTTTCTTTATGGAGCTGCTGACATTGTGGATGCATTGTGAGTTTGTGACACCTGTCTTGGGTGTCTTAATGAATGATTTACATTGGGACCTCATATTGGACAGTCTTGGGTGTCTTAATGAATGACTTTTGGGTGAATTTTTTTTTTGTTATTTTTTTTTTTTAGTTTTTTGTTGGATGTATATGTTGGTGATATGGAATATCTAACATTTATATTGGACAGTCTAGTTAAAATAGAAATATTGGACAGTCTAGTTAAAATAGAAATATTGGACAGTCTAGTTAAAATAGAAATATTGGACAGTCTAGTTAAAATAGAAGATCCTAGGGCTTTAACAGATTCTTTGTACATGTCTTTAGTATTTATATTGATATGTTTAAAAATTATATTTTTTATTAATAAAAAATTATAGAAACCGCATATACTCCTGCATACCCCAGCCGCATGCAAACTGCATACCGCATATGAAAACACTAGATGAAAATATTTCTTGTACCGGCAAAATATTGCAGACATTTATGTCCTTCATGCATTATTCACTAGAATATCTGATGAAGAACATCATGCCAAGAGATCATGGGTCTGTATCCAAATAGATAGTTCCTAGTATCATCTAACATGATGTGAAAAACTATACAATATACTAAATATTCATATTGATTAATACCTAACAATGATTCATATTTGTTCAATTCCTGTGAGTACGTATCTATAAATACTACTAGTAGTTGATATTGAATAATTTTTAATTCATATCATATGATATGAATGATACAAACACCTATAAAATTCAAAACTAGAAGTGTGTTTTAACATAAAATAAAGGTAAGACATTAATTTTCCTAGAGATAGATACCCCTGTTTTCTTTGAAGACTTTGATGTCTGCAATAATAAAATTACAGGTAGTGATCTCCCAATTTCCAACAAAAAAATACAAGACAGAAGGCAAAATACCCCAGCATGACCTCTAAATGATGGAGCCCAAAAGCTTGCCACCCAATGGAAACCAAATGTTGGGAACCTTAAGTGGACCTTGAGACATAAACAAGCTCGAAACCTCAAACCCTTCATCTTGAAAACAACATAATTCTTTTTTAAGTGCTCAACAAAAAAATTTCCCTAGTATACTTGTTCCTGTTTATTCTTCTTTGTTGGTATTCAAGCAACACAATTATTTATATATTTACTTATTTGTGATCATACCGTAACATGTATGTAGTTAGATGTGGGTAGTTATATTGGGACCCCAATAGGCGTTTGACTAGTAGTAAGTCATTTGAGGTGGTCTTTCATGTGGAACAAATGCCAATAACAATGACACAAGGAATATATTGAGGTTTGTTCTATTGCAAATAAGGTTTAGGGGAGACCTGGACTGGGATGGAAGCAAATACAAATGATAGAAAAGATCAGAACATAAACTCATAGGGGACAGGCTGCACTTCATAATTATCATGCAACAGGATGTATATAAATCTGACATAAACCATTAAAAAAATAGGCAATGAGAACATAGATAAGTTAACACAAAATGGAGGACGAAGACCCGGTATAAAACTCACATACCATCAGCAAATCAATATCTAACACATATCAAGCACCAGTAGAAAAAAATATTTTAATGATATTTGCAGTAGTAAAAAAGCTGATAAATACAAAGCATAGTGAAACTCACGGTGTTAGAGAATTTCCAATTCGATTTGCATGAAACAACTTTTGAGTTATGATCTTCAAAAACCATTCTAAAAAAATCTGAAATTACCTCAAAATCAACAATTTCTGAAACAAGATGCCTTTCGAACTTCAATGACAATTCTCTTAGCTCATATACTTTAACTTGGGGAGGATATATACCTGTATAGTGAAAAGGCATGATAAGCATTGGATTCTGATAGAAAAATCTCATCACGTTTACCTCAAAAAACTACTCAAGTATCAGAGTGGATTTAATCCACTGTGAAGTGATACGCAGATGGACTTGTTTTAAAACCTAATGAGTAACCTTTAAAATGCTTTCTTTATTAGAAATTTTTATAAAGTTCACATGACAGTATGACACCCACAATAAGTAATTAAAAACTTAGTGCAAATCTTCTTTTTGAAAATAAAATAATATAATATACAAAAAAGAAAGAAAGAATGAAAACATATATACAAAAATTCAATGGGCAAACTTGACATTGCTTAGGAAATTCTAGAGATGACAACTTTGCATCTAATTACAAAACAGAGGAATTAGACATAAATTTACCATTGAATTTGTTAAATTAGCACAAAAAACAAGCACCAGAAATAAGCATGGAAGTACATAAAGAATTATTCTAAAAAATGTTAGGAGCTAATCAGGCAGTCAATGGCTACCTGGAGATTAATAGCTAGAAGGGGATTAAGAGGAGATTAATCGTTTTTAATAATTGAAAATAATATATATAATAGTTAATGGTACAAAATAAATAAAATAAATGCAATAAAATAGGGAAGAAAAGGAAAGCAATCAAATTAATGACATGAAACTCCGCTTATTCCATTTAATTTGCGTTTAATCCCCGCTTAATCCCCCACCACTTAATCCTCTACACGATGCAGATTAGGACCGATTCCACCTAAGTGCCCGCCTAATCTTGCTTTTTAGAACATTGTAAAAAGCACAATTGCGGGTTAAGTTCGTGTTGAGCTCCAACCCAACCCAGCCCGTCCGAGTTGCACCCCTAATTTGAAGAGGCCACTATGGAAAAACTTGCCAATGATAACTAATATCAGAAGCTATAGATGGAGATGAGAAATGTTTCGACTACCCAAATGCAGCAACGTGGGAATCAACATACAGTGTAGACGATAAAGCTGACACATTTGATTCAGGCGGATGTGAACCATCCGAGTTCAAGGATAAACTTTCTCCAAAATGAAGAGAATGATGCAATAAGGATGTTTTAAAGAAATGGTCTCTGACAGTCAAATCCAGAGGCAATCCATCTATGAAGTCATCAATCACTCTAGGGCGACCTAATTCAAATTTAAATTCAACTTTAAAATTCAAATTGAGTCAAGTATTTGGCGAGGGATTTGTGCAAGGAAGTTACGGAGAAGACCAGATAAAATTCCTCAAATTTGGGATTTGCAACTACTTCTAAGACTTTTGTTTCAAATTTCTCCATACTTATCCAGCAACCTAAAATCTGAGATTTGCAACCATTTGTAAGATCTTTGTTCTAGAAATAAGATTCTCCAATACCTTTTCTCCAAAAACAAAATCTCTATACTCATCCAACACCTCAAAATCTGGGATTTGTAAGCACTTCTGAGGACTATAAATACCTCCCCTTCATTCTAAAAGCATCTAGTTTAAAATTCCAGATGTGTTTTGTATTGATAAAGCTTGTAAGCTCTCAGTTATCTAGTTGTTTGTATTTCAATGTCACTCTCAGGGATTAATTTTCATTTCATTGAGAATTTTGTTTCCACCACAATTTCATTCTGCATTATGTAACCACCCTTAGTTTTAATAATAACTTAATAATATTGTACAACAAGTCAATAGTTATACATACCTTTTCCTTGTTAAAAAACTAATTTAGGGCACCAATGGATACGAACATGTTAAAGCCCCCTCCTTGACAAATACTATATCTAACATGACCTTCAGCAACATCAGAAATAGTTTTTGCTTTATTTATTTGACATCACATAATCATCTAAATAGGAGGGGGAAGGATGTATGATGGCTTCAAGATATCTTCCTCCTCTTCCAACATGGAAATCACATACCATATTCTTATCAAATGCCCTCAAACTCCAGTGTTTTGAACTCACATTCTAATGCACATTGAATTCCACCGTGATACACCCTCTAGCATCTTGGTCTGTGGGATAATCAGAAGGATCTGATCTTCTAGAAAAAAGGACTAAAGGATCTTGCTTTCATGGGACAATCTTGGAGAATTTGATTGTCATTGTATGAGGAGCAGGTGATGAGCCACTTTTATTTTCTTTGTTTTTTATTTATTTTCCCCCATATTTTGTAATTGGAGATCTCTCATCTCCTTTTTCTCCAAAGGGCATCATCTTAATATGAAGTGCCCCCATCTTTCTTTATAAAAAGAAAAAATGGGATCTTAATCTCTTTTTTAAGAAATTCACTCTCTGTTGGACCATATGGTTTGAAAGAAACAACAGGATCTTCAATGACAAATCAAAAACTCCAGAATGGATTGAAAGCCAAATTTTGGAGCTCCTGAACACAACTTGGTGAATTTCTGAAGCCATGTAATTTAACTTCCACTTATGTCTTCGAATTAGAACCATATACATAAGTTACAGTTCATCAATTCTAATATTTTTCTTTTTCTTCCATGGAGGTTTAATTTTAAGCTCCCCCTCCACATTCTGCAGGAGCTTCATCTGATTTCAATATTCAGATGGCAACCCACATCTTTCTTCAAACTAAAAATCATAATATAAATGATACGGTGATATGTAATGCAAAATCCCTTGCTTTTTTTCACTCATAGAGTACAGGCAACCAAAAGAGCCTCATCTTGGAACTTTCATGACAGATCCGTCATTTCCTTTGTATTATATCTGTTATAACATGAATTGCAAAGTCACTCAATATAAATCCACAAGCGTGTACAACTAAGTTCCAAGAGGTACCCGATGCAATGACGAATTCTCCATCCGGAGTCACTTTAATCTTGGTCGAAGCGGTCTCAAACCTCAAATCCTGTATCAAGTCCACCCTCTGCATATAATCTGAACTCCCAGACACAAAATGCAGATAATCAAATGAGTCATCTAAACCACAAATATCTATCAAGTTAAACAAAAAGATTTGCTTTTTGTGTTCAATTGAAACCTAATACAACAAATATGATGATATGCGTAGTACAGAGAGAGACGAAACCTTTGTCTTTGCGGAGGGCTTTTAGTTTCTTGGGAGGAAGCCATGACGGGAGGGAGCGCTGGCCGGAGACAGAGTAAAGCTTGACTCCGTTAATGGAGGTCGATTTCAAGCTGCCAACGTAACTCGTCATCTCTTCAATGAAGCGATGGAGAGGGAGAGAAACCCTAGAAGAACCTCGCCTTCTTCGGGAGGAGCTATGAAGGAGACGAGTGATTTCGAGATGTCGAAACCCTAATGACGGAGATGTTTGTCACGTCGGGGTTTATAAGTCGAGAAGGCTTTGAAGGTTTTATAGTGGCCGCAAAGAGGGAGAGAGGGTCCCCCCGAAACGCGAGAACGTCTGAGGGTTTGTCGCTGCGAAGCGGAGCTCGATCGATTTTTGACGGTTCTCGTGATGGACGGCTCGCGTTTTGCACATGTGAACCAACGGTGCTGATTTACGGTCATTGGCGGGCTTGGCATGGCCTTGATAGCCAGTGTTCCTGGGATGGCCCATTAAATGTTAGGATTGGATTTCTTTGTCCAGGCCCAATTTGGAGGGATCGGATAGCTATCTAGATACTCCTTTATACGTAACAGCGAATGAGAATGCGTCATCTAAATTGAATATACTGTAAATAAATACATTTTAATAAACACTTGTCGATAAAAGTCTTTTTGTTGAACGTTTAACTTTTTTTCCTTATACGTGACACATTCTCATTAGTTTGCTCTAAGGAACTCCCTATAGCGAACCACAAGTGATCCGACCTTTAATTTAGAGTGGGATTAAGATAGAACGGATCAAAACATTAGTCAACCTCAAATACATTTTGCACTTTTTTATTTTTTCAAATATAGTATATCTTATCTAATAAGATATGTATTTTTATAATAAATTAAATATATATCACAATAAAAATTGTATGGAATATTTATAGAATGTGTAAAAAATATATATATGAGGCATTTACTTGTGATAATTGGTATAGGTAAACTAACAAGGTATATAAGGCTGTAAAATGGACCAAGTATAAAAACGTTCAAAGAGAAAAATGTTAAGATCTGTTATACACAGTCTTTTTCCAGTCCTGATGCTAGTCACATATACCTTGTTAGTGTTATACACTCAAATAATGAGGACACACCCCGTTAGAAATTTTTTCACATTTTTTAGATGGATCCATACAATTCATTGTATACCTCATTAGATGATGTATACATCATTATACCCATTTTTAGAAAATCAAAATATGTGTGGGCTAATATTGGGGTTGCAAAAGGGATTGTATGCAGAATTTTCTGAAAATGTTAGACAGCCTGCTACCAACCCCAAATGCAGTTCACACCGTTTTCATTTTTTTTTTTATTTATTAAAGTATACGCCATAATGAGGTAACATTTGTAAGAAAATGAAGCATAGACTCCATTGAATTATAAGGATTCATTTATGCAATGTGAAAAAAAATTATAGTGAGATGTATATATATATATCATGCTACAGTGAGTGCAGATTGCTAAAAGACATAAAAGACATACGAGGTTATAAAATAGGCTAATTGTAACGGTTCTCATTGAAAGGTAGTCCATTTTGTTGGAATTCACTATTGCATTAGGTACTTATTTGAACTTAGTTGTACACACTCATTTGTTGATTATATGTGTACCTCAAGAGATAACTGTGATGTCTGTTTTTTTTTTGTCGGTGCCACAGTTGAGAACTTTGACCGTGTGAGAGGAGGAATCTATAAAAAAGAGGACAAGATCTCCAATGATCAAGTAAGTTATCATCGAATCATAAGGAAGATTTCTCTATATTATTATTTACCGCTTTTTGTCGATTTACAATGTTGCTTGGAGCATAGATTTAGTTTTTCTCTATGTTTTCATTTTGTACACAGATCTTGGGCTACAAAATCTTTAAAATACATTGATCCAGAAATAGACTATGGACTAAAATCGCATGAAAACCAGTCTAGATGATTGTGCAAATTGTATTTCAATCTTATTGTCAGCATGATTAGCTCAAACTTGGATCTCTCCAAGGAAAGGTATCCCTTGTATTAACAACCGGACTATTGACCTAAGGATTGGTTTTTCTCAATGTTGACTTATCACATTTTCATAAACAAAATGAGAGGTTTGATCAATTTGATGTTATATTAATATATTAAATAAATGACCTATAATTGATAAAATAACATAGCAGGAGTACATCACAAAAAAAGAGAAATAATTGAGAAATATATAATGAAAAAGAGATTATTAGTGTTGTTGTCGTTGTCATTGTCGTCATCGTTGTCATCATCATCATCATTATTTATAAAATGTCACAGTAGTATATTAAGGCGGTGTTTGGTGAAAGCCCCATTCAGCACTTATTAGAGGGAAAGCGGAAAATAAGCACTTTTTCTGTTATTAGTGTGTTTGGTTGGCTCCTTTATTCATTACTTAAAAAATCTCTTTCAGTGAAAAAACTTCTGATTTTTTAAGTGAGGGAGAAGTCACTTTTATTAATTCCGCTCGTCAATCGCGAGCTCGTCGTCCAAATGTAAAGACCAATATACCCCTGCTAATATCCCATATTGACATTGGTTTAAAAACCCTCTCTCGACAGTCTCTCTCCTCGCGATGTTTCTCCCTTCATAATCGTCGAATGAAAAGAAAGTAAAACCCTAGACGATGTAAATCCCTTCATAATCGCCAAAAAATACAAATCCTGGTCGAATCGTGGTCGAATCGTCTCCTTCATCGTCTCTCCGTCGACGACAACCCGACCCCCATCACCGTCGCGAGAGCCGACCCCCATCACCGTCTCCTCACGATCGCGGCGGCGGCGGTGGCGTTATCGACAATGGAGACCTCGGAAGGGGTGATAGGCGCGACGAGCTTGGGCTTCTTCGGGGGACGACGACCGTGAGGACCTACCGGTGGTGTCACGGTCCCGTTCGCCCTCCGATCGTCGCCGATCTGCCAGTCCAAAACCTCCGCCGCTGCCCGTCCGACCTCCGCCTCTGCCCGCCCGACCTCCGCCTCTGCACGTTCCCTTGTTTGAAATCGTCGCCGATCTGCCGGTCCAAAACCTCCGCCGCTGCCCGTCCGACCTCCGCCGCTGCCCGTCCGACCTCCGCCTCTGCCCGCCCGACCTCCCCTCTGCACGTTCCCTTGTTTGAAATCGTCGCCGATCTGCCGGTCCAAAACCTCCGCCGCTGCCCGTCCGACCTCCGCCGCTGCCCGTCCGACCTCCACCTCTGCCCGCCCGACCTCCGCCTCTGCGCGTTCCCTTGTTTGAAATCGTCGCCGATCTGCCGGTCCAAAACCTCCGCCGCTGCCCGTCCGACCTCCGCCTCTGCCCGCCCGACCTCCGCCTCTGCGCGTTCCCTTGTTTGAAATCGTCGCCGATCTGCCGGTCCAAAACCTCCGCCGCTGCCCGTCCGACCTCCGCCTCTGCCCGCCCGACTTCCCCTCTGCACGTTCAGTTTTTTTTTTTGTTGAATTTATCTTTAATGGTGGATAATAGGTGTATGGGGTCATATAGTGAGACAATCAGAGTATGTGTAAGTTGATCTATCACAATTTATCATATTTTGTTGTAAGTTGATCCAGCACAATTTACCATTGTTCTTGAAGATGATATTTCAATCCAAATTAATAGTTGATGTATTTTGAACATGTTAAAAAGGAATAATCTTTAGTATCTCTAAAAACACATGTTTTTTCTATTTTAATCTGTTATCAAAATAACATTCAGCACTTATAAAATCGATCAAAATACTCTTTCAATAAGCACATATGTCAAGTGGTTAACCAAACACACTTATTTAAAATACTGCTTAACATTCTAACTTAAACCAAACGCTTTTTTTCCTGAACTCTTAAAGATTATCATCACAACCTCTTTCTGCACTTATTAATCAGTACTTAAATTCCGCTTTCCGTCGCTGCCAAACACCACCTAAGCCTAACATAACCATGATATAAAATTAAAAATAAAATTCTAATACCATTTGACAACAAAGATATTATCTATATTATTAAAATATCATTTATGAATCTCAAATCAGATGAGAAATAGATTACGATTTATATTATTTTCTCATCTATTCATATAGATAAAATATTAAAACAAATAAGTACATCAATCATCATACTCTCTTATTTGTGTGTGTGTGTGTGTTATATACATTTAGATCAAAGGTGAAAATTTATATTTTACGTATTGTAGATAAAATAGAAGAGATCTAAACAATTAAACTGATTTGTTAGGTTTTTAAATATAAACATAATTTAGATACATAATAAATAGGAAATGAAAATTAATTCCAAATATTTTTTAACCTCTTATTTTTTAGGTCCATGGACATTTTTAGCTTATGAAAACACTTTCAAGTTGGTGCTTACATTGTTTCTCAGTCTTTCTATCTCTTATCCATTGTTATCGTTATGCACTTTTATGTACGCTGCTAAGTCATACATTGTTATCTATCTCATTTACATTATTATATCAACTTTGTACATTATTATTCAAACAACAAAACATGTGTTTTTTTTAGTCATGGGAGAGATCTATCCTTAAATTATTTGGTTTTCTTTTTAGTCCCTGAGAGGGACTAAAAAGGAACACATCTTTTAAATCTGATGATTAAAACTAAAATATGAAGAAGTGAGAGATTGATCACTAAATCATATATTTTATGAAGATTTAAAAATAAAAACCCATTTAAGAAACATCTGAACTCTAATAGAGAAGAGAAATGACCTATTTGTGTAGTCTTTAGTCGCGTCATCTAGAAAATGCGAGCATGACGCTTACTTGATTCGATTAATGAAATATATAGATTAATAAATAAAAATATGATTTTTATTTTTCTCTTGTTTTCTGATGCAACCGAAGAGGAGAAGGGAAAAAATATATTTTTGGTGGGACATTAAAGGCACTCAAAGTCATCTAGAAAATGAAAGCACATCTCTGTCTTGATTTGACGAATGAAATACAGAGATTAACAAAATAAAATTTCTTTCATTTTTTAAGATGCAATGAAGAAGAGAATGAGAAAAATATATTCTTGGTGGGACATTAGGTTCTCGGGTCCAGAGTTCCTTTTACTTAGATTTTGCTTTACTTTACATATAAGGATGCTACATGTACACCATTAAATCAAATGACTAGAAATTCATTTGAGTTTGTCTAATAATAGACCACCCCATATTCTTTCTCCTGTTCTTTTTCCTTTCATGAGGGGATTTTCACAGTCAGACCCCATATTTTTTACAACGACATGCAAAAAGGGTTCGCGCGCGAGACCTTACACCATGTTTTTGGAGAGTGGGAGGTGAAGGAGACGGAAAAAAGGAAGCGGTAGAGGTAGGTGAGATGATCGGGGCAGAGTCGATGCTGTGGTAGGGATGGATCTAAAGGTTTCAATGTTGGGTGGAGATGGAGTTTAATCGCGATTCATTTTCGAGGCAGTTGAGGAGGATTTCATTGGTGGAGATGTTTGCGAAGTTGCCTATATTTGGGCATTTTGACATAATGGCTCACCTCAATCAAGCAAACTAAAAATGAATCTTGATTGGTCTCTATTTCTGGGATTTTTTTGTATTCAATCAATCAAACGAGATTTTTTTGGGATTTTTTTTCTTCTGATCAATTTTGGTTGTTTATATTTTGATTTCTTAATCTTAAATGGCTTCATGTTAATGTTAATGTTAATGCATCTTATGAATTTAAAAATATCACAAAGTTTTGATTTCTTCTCCAACAAAATAGTTCTGGCCATTTGATTTAGGCTCCATTTGGTTACACGTTTGGAGAAGATTTTGCTTTTTGAAAAGCTGAATAGCTGAAATCGTACAGCCAAATGGGACAATTTTATTAAGAATCCACACTTGGATTCTTTTTAATTTTCTCATCGAAATCTGTGTTTTGAGAAGCTCAGAAAGAAAACTTTTTGTCTGAATCTTGAAAAACAGTTTCTGTTACCAACAACAAATATGATTCCTACATTATAAAAGAAAAGCATCCAAATAAAGGTCATGATCAAAATCATATTAAAAAAATAACTTTATTTCAAAAGTTATTTTTTAATTTGTGTTTTTAAACATAACCTTAATGGTGTACCCGTGGCATCCTTATATATAAAGTAAAGTAAAATCCACGCAAAAAAAAAGAGAGTCAAGCAATGGATTTGGACGTTGGGTTCTCAAATTGAAGGTGTTAGATTAATATGTGAATCATATTCCCTAATTAGGCAATTATGATATCATAGGAATGCACTTCTGATTAGATGTGCGCATGCTTGGAACTAGGAAATGTATTTTGTCTGTTTTTGTTTATTGAGTAGGCAGTGGATAATTGTTAGTGTTTTGTCTCTTTTGATTTTTGAGTGGGTTGATTGCGTAATGTTTTTTTGTTTTTTTTTTTAGTGGGTTGATTGGGAATTGGATATTAAGAAATTTGATCAAGAAACCTATAAGTAATCTATTTGAGGGCAACTGCCCCTGGCCCTGAAAATAGAATTCATTATTGCTATGTTTCGGTGTGACTAATTAGGATTGATGGATATCTACAAGAGCTAGCTAGCTATTGGGACAATTTATGTTTAGCTGCATTTTTCTAATGTTATAATTATAATTTTTAGAAGTTTTTTGAATCACATAAGATGTGTAGACTTATCTAATTTCTAAGCTTTCATTTGGGTACCAACATAAGTTATTTTGAGATAGATAAAATTTTCAGTATAGATAAGGAATAAATCATTTTTGTTTGATTGTGTTTTTAGTTATTATTATTGGAAAACATGAAGTTTTTGTTGTTTCGTTGACTTGGATAAATTGTAGATAAAAGATGAACAAAATGTGAACAATAATTTATAAAAGGTGGACAAATAATTTGACATATGTATCCCTTGATTTATAAGAGGTAATGGCAGATGATTTGACATGTGTAACTCGTTTGTACTAGTTAAATAAATTAGATGAAATAACCCAATTTTAAAAAAGATCTATAATAACAATATCAACTTATTCTCACTTATTTGACATAGCTATGCCCACCTAATTCTCACAAAAAACAGTTTTTTTTTTCATTCTATTCCCCATGTTCCTCTACCCTAACAAAATATGACCCCGTTTTTGGTGTAGAATTAACAGAGATTCAGAGAATATGGGTGAATACTAGAGAATAGCCCTTCTTCACTATTTATTTGTCCTGGATAAACCCTAATAGCTATGTTTTGATAAGCTAGGGTAATGCATGATAACTATTCTAAGGAAATGCGAGTATTGTTTATCAGGCTTTATCTATGCCAATGGATAAAAGTATCATTATCTGTCATTTTAAAAAATTTATCTCACCTAACAATCTCACACACACATTTAAAAAATTGTCACATCTATCAAATTAGTCACATATCTCGCATACTTCTTCAATAGTATAATCATCATTTAAAAAATCATAAATTTTTATCCATCCATTATTCACTACTTATCATCGATTTATCTAAAATGTACCAAACAATAAAAAATTCACATTTACTTTTCCTAATGAGTATAACATAAAAGTCAACTAAACAAAAATTTATTTATTCAGCATTGATTGTTATCTATCCTGACATAACTATCAGGTGAAATAATCTTATATCACACCCCATACGGTCAGGGTTTATATTAATTTATTTGATCATGATCCATAAAGTTTAATTTATTCTTCCTAGCTAATGGAGTATTTTTAAACTATTCCACCCCAATTGACATTTAGGTTGTGTTTGGTTCACTCAGTTTTTAGCGCTTATTATGCTAGACACTGAAAAATCAGCGCTTATATGATGAGTCATTGTTTGGTTGACACCTAAAATCAACTCTTAAAAAATCCTCATTAAGCGAATAAACCTGTCGAAATTTCAGCAATGGCGAGGTTATTTTTTTTTTCCTGGCACTCGCATTACGCCATTTTAACCATTTCTGAAAAGACCCAACTGCCCTTGCCTTGAACCAAAATTTACAAATGATATAAACCCTTCTTTCCCGACCCCCTCTCTCTCCTCACCCATTTTCATCAAAACCCATCCAACCACCCGAAACCCTAGCTGAGAATATTCACTACCATCGCCTAATGAAGCAACCCAAAATCATCCAAATCTCCCTCTAATGGCGGCTCCACTTCCTCTCCCTATCCACCTCCGTGTCTCCTCCTCCACCCGCCTCAACCAATGAACCCTCTCACTTGCTCCCCCTTCCTCCTCCACCCCCTCCCCAAAACCCTTTAAAGCCCCCACCTTTAATACCAAACCAACCCAAATCCCCCCGGCCCCCACTTGTGACCGCCTACTCCGTCTCATCCCCCGTGCGTCCATCGGAGAGGCTGAGACCGACGCTGGGGAGACCATCGAACCTGGAGAGCAGACGAAGGGGGAGGACTCGGCGGCGTTTGATCTTGGGTAGCAAAAGATGAAATCTTGGGTCTATTTTGGGGCGATATTGGGGTAGTTTATGCAACAGTCAACCTCTTACATATGATGTAGTGCATATTTTTGCTCTTCCTGTTGTTCAACAATGGCATTTGAAAATTTTTGTACTATTTGCAATCTCAAAAGATACATGGAAGTTTATAATTATCAGAGATCGCGACAGATTTAATACAAAATTATTTGTTTTTCACGTGTAGGTATCCACGAAAATATTTCGTTGTTCTACATAGGGCATTTTTGGTTGATGTATTTCATAGAAAAAAACAATAATATTTAATATCAATGGTTTCAGTTTTCAACTAAGCATCAAAATAATATTCAACACTTATAAAATGGATCGAAATACCTTTTTAATAATCACATATGTTAAGTGATCAACTAAACACACTTATATAAATAACTGCATAATATTTTTCGCTGAACCAAATATTTTTTTTTCTGTACTCTTTAAAAATTATCAACATAATCTCTTTTTGCACTTATTAATTAGTATTTAAAATCCACATTCTGCCGCGTAAAACGCTATCTTATTATGCCCCCAAAGAGTGGGTTAGATACTGGAATGGTTCCACAAACAAGTGACTGAAAAAGTAAACTTTTCTCAAAGATGATGAAGGTCCCTCGAAGAAGAGCTTACTCTTAGTGGAAGCAACAGTCAACAGAACACCAAATCCCGGATGTGGTAGAGTTGTCTGACGTCTTTTGCACTACTATTACAACCACGGGAATCTAACGCGGGCAAATCAATCCACGTGGGATCCCCACAGCTTTGCCCATGGAAAATTATTTCTTTAACCACTTTCAAATCCAGATTTTGGCATCCGCCTTGAGGGGTTCGTATGCCGTTTTTCAGGGATTCAGAACTCCATATATCAGAACTTCTCAAAAGTTTCATTAACCTTCTTTTTATTTTTAAATTGTAAATAATAATTTTAAATTTTAGAAAATATCATCTAATTAAATGAAATGTATTTTTACATCTTTTAAATATAAAAAAAATTGTTTCTAAAATATTTAAAATTTTTAGATTTAATTAAATCTTAATAGTTTTTTTTATTTATGATAAATATTCAGATTTTAATTAGAGAGATTTCAGGATATATATGTAGAAAAATTTATAAAATGATTTATATCTCATAACTAAAAATAGTTTTTGTAACTAAAAATCAAATTTCAAAGAATTTTAAAATATGTTCGATGTAAATTTAATTGATCAAATTTATCTCAGAATATCCTAAAGTAACTATAGGATATCTAAATATCTCATATATTTTCTAGTTTGATCTCACTTTAAAATTTAAATTCAAAATTCAAATTTTAAATTTAAATTTGGATTTACATGGTATTTGAACTTTTTTGTGCTAGACATTTTCCATAAGTAAGGTAAACATAGCAGATATCTTTATTCTGAACAAAATATAATGCAATACTAATTTTTTAATAAAATTTATCAATGATTTTGATTTGTTTATAGTTATTATATTTTTTATTCATAATGTGATATGAATACCTATGGATGAAAAATAAGATTTCACGTATTTGTAGAACCAAACACTAGAAGACTAATATTTTACGTGAAAACAAACAATTGAAATCATTTATCGTAAAATAATTTCAATACAATCAAATGTTGGAAATGAATTTCATTTTTCAGGAAAACTTTTTCCTTGTAAAAGAAAATCCTTAGAAAATCAAACTACATGAAACCAAACAGACCCTTAGTGGAAGCAACTAGGCCTGTCAACGGGTCCGGTCTGGGTCGGGTCGGGGTGGACCGGGACTTGACCTGTGACAGGACTCGGTGGGTCCCGGTCCAACCCAGGACCCGGCGGGTCCGGGGAAATGTGGACCCGGACCCGGACCCGTCGGACCCGGGTCGGGTCCGGGTCTGACCAGACCCGGATGGTTGGGTAAAAAAAAAAGAAAAAAGAGAGAAGAGCTCATGTATTTGTTTGTCTTATCATTCTATTTGAAATTTTTTTTGTAATAAAACATTATTGTTAATAAGACTATGTTTGAATATAATTTTATACAATTCAAAAGAAGTAAATGAATTATTAAATAACATCCAAAACAATAATCACTAACATAAAAAACATATTAACCTAAATGATAAACATAACTAACCTAAACAACATTCAAAGCAATATTAACCTAAACAACATTCAAAACAATAAACATTAACATATTAACCTAAATAATAAACATAAATCATGCAACAAACTAATTAATCATACAAATTCAAAAGTTAATAAGTTAATTGTCCAAAACAAACCGATTTATAGGCTTGTTAAGATTATGATTTATGAACTTGTAGATACAAAAATAAGTTAAGTAAGAAATAAAATTATGTATCAACTAATACTAATGGTCTTATAATATATGAGCATATTTTAATAAAACAATCGGGTCTCGAGTCCAACGGATCAGGGCGGGGTGGACCCGAACCCGACCTGTTTGTTTGTTCGGGTCCGCCGGGTCAGATCCAACTCAGGTCGGGTTCAAATCGAATCGGATATATTACACATGTAATCGAGTCCGGGTCAAATCGGGTCCAGGTCTGGACCTGACCGTGACCCTGACCAGTTGAGAGGCCTGGAAGCAACAGTCAACAGAACACCAAATCCCGGATGTGGTAGAGTTGTCTGACGTCTTTTGCACTACTATTACAACCATGGGAATCTAACGCGGCCAAATCAATCCACGTGGGATCCCCACAGCCTTGCCCATCAATTAAGCCACAATGAACGGTTCAGATTAGCGTTTGACTTTTAACGTCATTTCTCAGGCTCCGACGTTGCTTTCAAACTGATGGGACAGGTCACTTAATCCGTAATCAACAATGATTTTTAATAAAAAGTCGCATTAGGGAACTGAATTTCAGTTTCCATCATTTTCGTATAAAATAATATGTAGGACAATAATTACGTGAATTCACGTATTTCGTTCGGGTACAGCCGTACAGGTTCTGGGTTGAATATCAGTAGTCAGTACCGACATCTACGTATCAAGAACGTCGTCTCGGAAATCGCGCGATCGTGGGTTGGCGAACGGCCGAAGTGGACGGGGCGGTGGACTTGATATCCTCAGCCCGCGTTTCTCCATCGCTGGGCGTGAGAATATCAAAACGCGTCGCTGTCCGGACAAGCAAACTCGAGAGCCCTCACCGACTCTTCCCCCCTCTTTGAAGCCAAGCAAAAACCAAACCCACCACAAATAATAGAAACCCAAAAAAAAAACCCTCCTTTTTATACACACATAAACGAGAGAGAGAGAGAGAGAGAGAGAGACTTGTGAACGGCGATGGACGTAGAGAGAGGTAAGAACAACAGCAGGCCTGGGCCGCCACCGGCGCCGGTGGTGGCGCCGTACTACTACGAGGAAGGGGAGACGTCGTCGGCCGCCGGGAGGGAATGGACGGCGTGGATCGTGCCGATGGTGGTGGTGGCGAACGTGGCGATGTTCATCGTGACGATGCTCATCAACAACTGTCCCCACCACACCCAGACCCTCCGGCGGAGGTGCGTCGCGACGTTCCTCGGGCGGTTCTCCTTCCAGCCCCTCCGCGAGAATCCTCTCTTCGGGCCATCCTCTTCCACGTATGTTGAAATCTTTGGCTTTTTTTTTCTTCCTTTGTTTTGATTGGGTTAATAGTTGGATCTTCTCGGTTTTTTAGGGGAAATTTGAGGAGCAATTTTGGAAGGTTTGAATGGTTTTGCGTTTTTGGGCCTTTGGAATTCTTTGGGTGAGAGTTTTTGAAAATTTTCATGGGAATTTTGAGGTCTTTGAGAAGTTTTCATTAAAATGTATAGATTTGGTGGTTCGGGGTTTTGGAATTATTGGATTTCGGGTATGAAAAATATGATTTTGATGGGGAATTTTAGGTCTTTGAGAAGCTTTCATGAAAATGTATGGATTTGGTGTTTCTGCCTTTTGGAATTTTGGATTCTGGGTATTTAAAATTTGATTTTGATGGGGAATTTGAGATCTTTGTGAAGTTTTCAAGAAAATGTACGGATTTGGTGGTTCGGGGTTCTTGTTTTTTTTTTGAAAGTAAACGGTAGGCCTTCATCTTCATATTAGATAAGAATGGTGGTTCAGGGTTCTTGTATACGCGGTTTTGGAATTTGTAGATTTTGGGTATCTAAAATTTGATTTTAATGGGGAATTTGGGGTCTTTGAGAATTTTCATGAAAAATGTATGGATTTGATGTTTCAGGGTTCTCGAATTTGTGGATTTCAGTTTTGTTATATTTGATTATGATGGAGGAATTTGAGGTCTTTAATATTTAATTTTGCCAAGTGATTTTGTGACAATTTTCCCTTACTGGATACTGTCATGATATGTCGTCTCACGAATTGAGCTCTATAAGACACTACTGAGGTTTTGATCCCCCGTTCTTTCATTCTTTTAGGTTGTTGAAATTAGGAGGGCTAGAATGGGACAAGGTGGTTCACCAGCACCAAGGATGGAGACTTGTCACCTGCATTTGGTTGCACGCGGGCGTTATTCATCTACTCGCTAACATGCTGAGCCTGATTTTTATCGGGATGCGACTCGAACAACAATTTGGTTTTGGTAAGCTTTACTATTGTTGGTTACCACCTTATCACTTGTACAAGCAATTGTTGCTTTGTGGCTTAGCTATTGAATTTGATATTGTTTTCACACTTTTGTCAGCAGCATATTGTTTTGAATAAATTATAATGAAAGCATGTGATTTTTTTTAGTAGTGTCTTAGTATTAATAGATTGCTTCATGATGTATTCAAGGCTGAGGTCTTCCAAATGATCGCGAAGAGTTATTTTTATATCACATGAATATTCGATATATTTTCTTATTGGGTTCTTTTTTCTTCAATTGGATTTCTAAAGGCCAATGTGTAAAATAAATTTCACTTGCAACTTATATACTGTTGACAAAACACAGACATGGACGAAAGTGGTTCTCTATTATGAGAATATTGTTTTCCAATAAACGATGCATCTTCTTGTTTGTTTTCATATCTTTCCAGTATTGTCAGTTTGATTATGGTAAAAAGATTAGCTTAGAGGAAGAAGATAATATTTTGACTTTTTCCTTTCTATTCTTTGATAACAACACGTGTTGACATAATTATAAGAATTAGAGACACTAAACTAGTGACAGCGTAATGATGTTGATTTCTGATGTTTTGAATGGACCATTTGGGATGATCCAATATTAAAAAAACTGTGTCTTGATTCTGTTTGTATTATACTGCAGTTCGGATCGGGGTCATATACCTTTTATCAGGTTTTGGTGGGAGTATCCTCTCATCCCTTTTCATTAGGAACAGTATATCAGTTGGTGCATCTGGTGCTCTATTTGGTCTCCTTGGGGCTATGCTTTCGGAGCTTATAACAAACTGGACTATCTATTCCAACAAGGTAAGTTTGTATTCAATCTGTGCAGCATGGAAAGAAGGAAACATGTGTTACTTCGTTTTTTGTGTTTCTTATAGCTAATGCATTATCTACATTGTCTTGGTTTTGCAGGCGGCAGCTTTGTTAACTCTCTTGTTTATCATTGTCATTAACTTGGCTGTTGGGATACTACCCCATGTCGATAACTTTGCTCATATTGGAGGATTCTTAACAGGGTTCCTCCTCGGCTTCATTTTGTTAATCAGACCTCAGTTTAAGTGGATAGAACGTCGTAATCTTCCACCCACTACTCGTGCCAAAACGAAGCATAAGCCTTACCAGTACACGCTTTGGGTGATTGCGATGATATTACTGATAGTTGGGTAAGATCTCTTACGTGTTGCTCCTAATGCATTTCTACCATCTCTTAAACTGTTCCTGTTACTTCTTGGCAATCGAAATCATTTGCACTAAAACACTCCTTTAATGAATATTGTTTGATGAGTTTCAAAATGCTAAGCATTAAAACAACACATGCAGGCTTGTGTTTATGTATATGATTAGAGTTTGCTTCTTGAAGCATCTTATGTTTGAGTCGTCATCACTTGTTTCCCTTGACTCTTGTGTTAAGTTGTTAACTGGTAATCAAGGATTATATCATGAAAGGGAAAACTCTCTCTCTCTCTCTCTCTCTCTCTCTATATATATATATATATATATATAAATTTGTCATAACATGGTTTCCAGGGCCTAACCAGGTATTATTTCCACAGTGTTTCAATGATTATGCTTTTGCAGGAACCAAACTTAACAAAACCCTTCTATTTATAAATAGTGAAAGGGGAGCCTTTTAAGGGATCTATCAAAAGTATGCTTTCCGAGCATCTTAATTTCAAAAGCAGCTTCAAGTGCAAAGCTTCATTTTCAAATGGGTTTTACCTTAGAATGATATGATGATTGAGTACGCAAGAACATGGTGTCTATGCATGCATTTACATAAGCATCTGTCTCATATGTTTCCCCCTTGTTTGTCATTAAATTTGCAGATTTGTGGTTGGGCTGGTGATGCTGTTCAGAGGTGAGAATGGAAACAATCGCTGCCATTGGTGTCATTACCTGAGCTGTGTACCGACATCAAGATGGAACTGTGGGAATTAGAAAGCACAGTTTGTCCCTTTTTTTAATTTTCACAGTTAATACACTATATGAATTTGATTATTTATTGTGTACATAATAAGATGCTGTCAGTTTCTTGTGTTTCTTCTTTTTTCTTTCTTTCTTTGGTTTGATGAAGGGGATGTAAAATTGTTTGTGCACTGCTTGTGTTTTGTGACACTACCTTTTGTGGTGGACCTTTTCTTTCATTTGATTGGTAGTATGTCATTCATGTATTTTGGATTCACTTTTGTGAATGTTGGACTGAATGGCTGTCTCTCTCTGTGGTCCATTAGTATTATAATTAATATAATATTTAAATAGCTTTGTTTGGTGGATGCCACTATGGATCAGTTGCAAATTGACACCCCGTAAAGTTACATTTAACATTTTTTTCTGTTTGAGAAAATTTGCGCGGCAGTGTTTTAAACATTTACATTTGTTTTTAAAATTAATTTTTTAGAAAACATGTTTTTATTAGATTTGGAAAAAAGTTTTTTTTTTAAATTATTTATAATTAAAAGGTGGTTTCCCCCCATAATTGAGTATTTGATGAACCACTAATCCAGTTCTACGAGCTAGGTATGACTTCCACGAGCTAGGTATGAACCACCTACAGTTCACTTTTGTTTGTCCATCAAGCACCCTCAAAAGCCCCGGATTCTACATCCACCAGTGTTGGAGCAGCTGTTGTCCTTGCTTCACGTCTTACTGGAACAGCAGCATTGAAAAGGCACGGTCCCTCTTGCGCGATGCCAAAAGACGTCACGGTTTAACCTATTGTTATGTGCATTGTATAGGTTGTTTTCTTTGTTCTGAGGCTCTGAGCGGTTCGGGGCAAGGATTGGCTTGAACTAAAGGCCTGGCCTCCCTGAAAGAGAATGAGTTTCCCAAGCACGAGGGGGACTCTCGCGCTTTAGTTTGGTGAAGGTGAGTTGTACGAAGGCGAAGTTCAAATAGAGTTCGTGAGGGAAACGTAGTGTTTTCGTCTAAGCATTTACGAGTAAAAATGGATGGCATTGAACCCATCATTCATCAGTCATCCCACCCTAAGGGGGGAGGGGGGAAGAGAGTGAGGTCCGGAGAGGGGCGGTGGTGGGAGGAAGGTGGCGAGAGAGAGAGAGAGAGGGGGTGGGGGTGGGGGGAGAATAGATAAAAAGAGGTTACATAGGGGGACTGACCATGGTTGCTGGCATAAGGGGCAGCCCACTACCCTCTTTTACCCACCATTCTCCCTCCCTCCCTCCCACGCCACTGTTGCCCTCCCTTGCTGCGGCCTCTTATTTTTCGTTCTCTCTCCCAATCTCCCTCCTCCTCCTCTTATCACCCTCCTGCCATCGTCACCATCCTCCCTACACTCCTCTCTTTATCTCTTCCCTTTTCTTTTATTTACTCTTCTTAGAATTTTTTTTTTTATTATCATAGTGGGGTTCCAACTTCCGATGGTGGAAGTAACAACCTCAAAATAAATTAATTAAAGTTATGTTTTCAAACACTATGGCCCTCATGAAACGTTTGATTACACATTTTGGCTGATTCTGTGTTTCTATGTTAAATACAAAACCAAATTGGTCATTTCATAATCTATTTTGCAAAACTAGGTTTAGCAGAAAAGTTAAAAGAGAGGAGAAAAAAATATTTTTTAAAAGCTGGATTTAATATGTAACCTTAAGTCAATCATAACTTTTTAGTCGTACAACTAAATGCTATCACAAATGAGAACTTAAATGATAAAGCTAATATACGTAGAAAGTCCCCCTCACAAAACCCCCCCTCTTTTTTTTTTATGAGAGTGTTTAAAACATTGAAAGTAACTTTTACAAACTATACTGTTGTTAGATTCCCAAGAACCCTTTTTGATGTCTAATCAAAATCGGTCCTTTTCTTCTCTTTTTTTGGCCCTAAAACCTGAAATCAACTGGGGCATTTGGAAGGATTAAGACGTGACCTTGTAAAAGTATAATCATCTAGACATGTTTTCGAAAGCTTGAACTTATATCTATATAAATATCATTAACGTTTTTGAACCACTGTTTTAGAGAGAGGCAGACATTTTGAATCGTGAGAGTAGTCGACAAAAACTACACCAGAGTTTTTCGAAAAGAATATAAAAGTTACTCTAATGGGTTTTTTTTTTTTTTTTTAATGGGAAGTAAGAGCCTCTTAATCAAATATTCAAATAAGAGGTTTTATTTTGGTAAAAAAAAATTCAAATAAGAGTGTTGTTGCTCACATTTTTTTTTCAATCCCAATTCCAGTTTCATATGCGTCAATTAATAGAAAATCAACTAAACATATAATCACATCAACGAGATATATATTTCAATAAATTTTTTTCATATTTCCTATAAATGCATACATATAATTCATTGAAGTACATATTTCATTTTTTATAAAAGAATGTACCTCATTGATTGAAAAGTATACTATTTTAAAAAAATTCAAAATACATATAAACTGTAATTAAAGCAAAAATAGAGACTTGTATGTAACATTTTCCTTCAAATAAAGAAATTGTTCACACTTCCAAAGATCAATAATCAAATCCGATTATTTACATTTGGTTATTCCTATAAATCACTTTTGCATTCCGATCACTTAAGGTGTGTCCGTGCACAATCACAGAAGGAATGTGAGAAAAAGTGACAGAATGTTGATAAAAAAGAAAGTGATGGAAAAGAAAAGATTTTTCCATTGACCAATTTATATATTGTTTGTGCCTGTAATAGAAAGTGATGAAAAATAAAAACTGTTGTTTGTGCCTGTAATGGAAAATGACGAAAAATAAAAATTATTGTTTGTGCTTCTGATGAAAAATGATAAAAAATAAAAATGTATTGTATGTGTTTTCAAAAAGTAATACAAAATGAAAATTTTGGAAATTAATTTAAATATAATATAAAAGTAACATTAAATTACTTGTTAAATATTTTTTTAATAAAATGATATATGCTACATTGCTATTGACCAAAAAAAAAAAAACTGAGAAATAAAAAATTTTGGATGTTTTTTTTTGACAATCAAATCCGACATGATTTCTTCTTATATCTAAAATCAAATAGATATTATTATCCTAAACAAAAATTCATTTTACAATGTATTTTTGAGATTTCAAACTATGAAGTTTTTAATTTTTTGAAAGCTACCCAAACTTGAGAATTATCCTTGTAAACCACTTTTTTTTATTTAAATATTAAAATTTTCAAAAGATTGAAGGTTTTCATTTTTTTAGATGTTTTTTCCTTGTTAACAAATCTGGAAATCATCTTACTCCAAAAGAAAAAAAGAAAAAAAAAACTCTTAGGGCATAGGTAGAAAAAATATATTTTCATTGCTTTAGATCTTCCACCCGGCCCTGGGATAAATTGAAAAATGTCTATCTAAGATCTCAAATAAACCACAAAAATGGATATAAGATCTCAATCTAGGTTAAGCAAAAAAAAAAAAAAAACCCAGATCTATTCAGCAAATAAAAAAAAAGTTAGATACATTTAATAAATCAAATCAGATGGAATAAAAAAGAAGCAATGATCAGAGAGAGATCTTACATGAATGTTTTATCATATTGTTCTTATTGGTGTTGAGAAAAAATAACATATTCTCTCACTTTCCCTTACTTTCCCTCCTTTGGAGAGGGGAAATCCCCCCCCCCCATTCTAATAAGACAAAATAACAAAGGGAAAGTGAGGAAAAAAATTTCCCCCTATGTTTGTGTGACACAAACACCAGGTTTTTAAGTGGTCAAAAGAAAAGTTTTTACTTTCCCTCATTTTCTCACTTTCCCTTACGCACAAACACACCTTAAAATACATACTTTCACAAATCATACTCGAATGAATTGAATACATTTTTTTTTTACATTTTCCTCATTAGAGTATATACTTGTTTACTCTATTAGCTTCCATTTGGATAACCTATTCCGAGATAGATAATTATTCCATTTTAATTAATTATACAAATAGAATAAGTCATTTTCTATTTCATTGTATTTTTAGTTATTCTCATTGCGAAAAATAATAATGCGGTTTTTGTTGCTTGGTTGACCAATGATAAATTGTGAACAAAAGATGAAAAATATGTGATAAGAATAAATAAAAGATGAAATAATGATTTGACATATGGCGCCTCCGGCCCCCGCCTCCCACAAAAAAAAAAAACCAGCGGAATAAATGAGTAGAATAACACAATTTTAGAAGAGATCTAGAATATCAATATTAGAGGAAATTGGAACTGCATATAAAAACTGCGTGTAACGATGCACAACAAATAAATAGAGCAGCCCAGCCACTTTTGCTGGAGGAAAATGCATCCCTCATTACACCCGAATTACACCCCCCCCCCCCCCCCAAGAATTAAACATGTAGACTTGGCTTTAAAAATAGATTGCATTTTTTTGGGGGCAAAATTTCTGTTGTATTCATAACCCATTAGAAAAAATATATTGCATTTTCTATATGCAAGACTACTTATAACTTCCCAACCAAATAATAGAAAGGCATAGACAGGGAAAATGAAGAATGGAAGAGAGAAATCATACTGTCAATGTGAAGAAGGAAGTGTCCAAAAGGTCTTGGTTGCAACCAGAATTTTTTCACCACCATTTGATTCCCGTTCGGGGTCGTGCACCTTCACGGACCACCGGATTGCATGGGCCACACGCTCTAATTTTTTGATGGCTTCCGAGGAGTCTCGAATCACAGCTGTTCCTTCTGGGCGAAGGATTCGATCCATCTCCACCATCAGATCAACAAGATTACACCTGGTACAAGTTCAAAAAAAGGAATGTCGGTGACTTGGTCTATGGACTTTCTGTTGATTCAGAAACACATGGTAGAAAACACAAAATTAATAAACTATAAATAAACAAGAGTTGAATGGCAAAAAAAGGATTTATGCAACCAATGTTACATTTTTGGATAGATGATTTGTTTTTATTGTTGTTGCATGGTAATGTATTTGCTTCTCTGTCTCTGCCAGTTTTTCATTGATTAAGAGGTGTCCTATTCTGCCTTTATCAAATAATTGAAACCAGACTGTGGCACCTAAATCCAAACACTTCGCTCCATTCACCACTCATTTAAACACTTACTCTATAACATCTACTTCAACCACCAGGTTTCACTCAAAACTTTAATAAGATTCTTTTAGAAGTTGACATTCCATTCCCTTCTAAATACCAAATGTTAACACTTCTAAGGCATCAATGCTATTAGCTGGATCTTCCCCGATTTTGTTTTATTCAGTTAAGCCATTTGAGTCCAAAATACATTTTAAACCTTTAGCTTTTGGCAAGTCATCATTCTGTCTTGGAATCAACCACCTTGACTGCTCTTGTACATTCTCATTTATATCATCTTTATTTTTTCAGAGCTCATTGCATATTTCAATCGTGAATTTAGCATGAATGCAGGTACAAATAAAAGGGAACTAAACAGAGCCCAAAGAAACCAAAAATTGCAGAAAAGCGTAAAGCATAATCATCTATCTGAGCTGGCAATAAAAACCAACCAATGAATGTCGTAAGTACCTGTTTTGTCCTGATTTAGGATCTTTTATCAAAGAGCTGATGCTGGTGACATGGAGGAAATCATATGTTCGCGGATATGTCGAAAACGGCTCACACCTATGGGCAGCAGATTTACACAAGCATTAAGTTTCACAAAAATGATGTGGAATGTCTTGGGAGAAAAAAGTATGCCAAAATATAATCCAGAACACAAAGCTCTAATGTCACAAAGACAACTGATAAAAAATGATGCACATGTAATCATGCAACAAAAAATTCTATTCTTGCCTGTTCCTCTAGTTAAAAGGGCCAAAACAGAAATAGGAAATGGGTGGAAGTTTTCACATTGAACGTGAGAACAGCTGTAACATGGTAATGTTGTGGGAGACATTACCTGAAACATTATTCTTGATTTATCAATGTGAATCAAAAGATTGCCATATTTTCTGAATGATCATCTGTCCTAACAGGAAGAATCCATTTAGTTCTTCTGAAAACTATTACAATCCAAACCTTTTCTTTTGGATGCTTCATTGATTTTGACCACAAATGCATTAACTTTTAGGTATGAATTCAATCACTGGAAATTTTTCAAAAAAACTGGAAATTAGTGGGGAAGATGCACTCTTATTCATTTTTACAGTAAGGATGAAATTGGTGACTGCAGCAAAAAAATTTATCATGGCATGAAACTTACCAATCATGATAGAGACCAATGAGACCTCTGTCAAAAATTACACTGAGGGTTAATGGCTTGCGAGCAGGAACAACATTCATGACCCAAACAGGATCAGATGACAGTGCCGCAGCAAAACCTCCAAAAAATGCATTCATGTCCATGATGTTGCGTACTGCTGTAGTTCCTAGCTTCAAGCCCAGTGAATTTTTGTAATATGCAACCCGTCTTGCCCAACGTCGGGTATCAGCATCGAAGACATCTTTTCCATTTTTCATGGGTGATACTCTTGCAGGTGGTATGGTAAGCCTCTCGGGCCAATTTGGAATGGACCCAACTGCATATTCCCCTACAAGGGCTGGCATCCTGCTCACACAGTTCTTTAAGTTGAAGTACCTACAAGAACACAATCCTTCAGCACATAGATAAATGTCACCAAAATGCATTTAAACATTTAAATCTCACAATCTTTTAAAAAGAATAACCTGTTAGTCTAAACCACAAAATATTGACCACAACTTACCATGCAACACTCGAGTCATCATCTTCACTACATAAATCGAGCCCAAATTCATTTTGGTTAGGGAGGCAGGAATCCCCCGATGGTTTTTTCCAGATGACAGTATTACCATCTACGACGATTAATTCGTAACACAAGGCGCGTGCAACAGCTTGTAGATCTGCCCATTCCTTATCTTGTTTAGCCCATTGCACGGGTGGACCAGAGATAACCAAGTACCCTCCTGGTCGAAGCAAACGATCCACTTCGGTGAAATATGTGCCATCTGTGATGCCATGTTTGTCAGAGGAAATGAAATACAGGGAAGAAAGAAATATATTGTTAGAAAAAGTAAGATGAACGAAATATATAACTCACTGTAGGCAGTGAAGGGGATCAAACATCGAGAGCAATGCATCAGATCAAATGAATGTGCAGGGAAAGGAAGCCTACGACTGCCAAGCATAGCAACAAGGGCGGGTATTCCTCTTTCTAATGCAAACTGTATCTGAGATTTATGAGAGTCTCTTGGGGCAAAGGAAAGAGTTAAAATGTCTTCCTTGAGCAGAAATCCACCAAAACTAGCAACCTGCATCGAAACCGATGAGGGATTGAGCAATGCAATGAGTTGAGTAACTTTTAAGATCACGAATACTTATAAATACATAATTCAATGTCAAATTTTGAAAATGACAAGGCATTGTGCATCATACCCCACATCCCATATCCAAAGCAGTTCTCAACACACCACCGCTAAAAGGTATATACTGTCCAAGTTTTTCAATATATGGCACAGCACCATCAGGGAACATAGTTCCTCCACCTGGGAAAATAAAGTATTGTCCTTCTTCTTTCATCCAGCCTTGATGCCCTTTTCTCTCTGCAATTTTATTATGTGGCATGTTGCTATGCCATATCTGCAAATAAGAAAAAACTTACAGGAAATTTAGCCAACATAAATTTTCAACATCATCCACAATGGAAAAACAAACTTCAAATCATTGAAAATTCACGCTAGGTCTTCTAAATTACTAATAACCAAAAATGTGAACCATCCAACTAGATGAGAAGTGAGAAAGTACACTTGACTTCCAAATTCTTACAACCAAGATGAAGACAGGAGCAGATGGGTATGCAAGATTTGTATGAGTTTCAATTTAAACTGACTATCAAGATACTTACTCCATTTGCATTGGGGATGGTTTTGTAGTAGTGTAGGGACTAGGGACCTTGGTCAGATGTTCTGTGGTAGAATCGATGACTGCTGTTTTCTGCTTTTGTCTTATGGGAGATAACTTTATCTTCCCTTCTCCATTTTGAGGTAAGAGAATCCCTCCCCCCCCCCAATATAATATTAAGGATTTTTGCCTCTGTATTTTAATAGAACTAAACCAAAGACAAGTAAGCAGAAACAATCTGGGCGACCAACAATTCTCCCCAGAGCTACCTACGTGCTATGCAGTTGAATCATGCAACACGATACATTGGAAATTATGCTAGAGAAGCATTTTAGTGGCCAATATGCTGAGAAGCACTAACTAAACATAAAACTGAACTATATGACCTATCTAGGTCTGAAGCAGATAAAAAGAACATCAAGATCAAGAACACAGCTATATCCTTAGATGGGGTTGGTTTTCTGGATGGCATTTCAGTGACTTCATCACAATAAGACTATTCATGAAGCAACTTTATAAATTCATTCCAAAATCAAAATTATGCGAGATTTTATAAAATCCATTTGCCTAGAGCAAACCCCTCTTGGCACTTGAAAAAACAATTGCTTAAACAATAAAATGAAGTGAAGTCATCAGTGGAAGTGTTTAAAATTGGATAAAAAGGGGATCTGTAGCATTATAGTAAGACCTTTAAACCAAATAGCACATAGGTCTAGCAATATGATAGGAACAATGGATATGGAATCAGAATATGAATTCAACAACTATGTCATGGTGTTTTTAGAAATCAATACTTGATGGAGCAGCCACATCAGCATTTTTAAACATTTGAAATTTGCTTCGTATTTCTTCCTTTTTACCCTTTTTGGTTGAGAATATTGTGGGATGTCCACCAATTTCAATAAGATATGGTAAACACCAAATGAGGAGCCAAGGAAGGTCCCCCCCGCAGAAACAACAAATATATACAAATAACACAAAGTAACGGATGTCTTCTCTTCCCTCATCCACATAAGCTTAAATCTCACTATAGATGCCCCATTTTATATTTGTTATAATCATTTTAACTAACCTGCATAGACACCCCATTTAGCATTTAGACAAGATGCTTACCCTAAAGATCATTCACTATACGGCATGCAACGAGCAGCATGGCAAAGAGATCAAAGATTTTAACATGGATAGGCTTGCAACTTGCCCCAACCAAGTAGATCCTAGATGCACATCAAGATTAGAGTCATGTTCATGCCCCAGAAGCAAGGGTGAATAACCAACATGTGAAATAACAGGAAAGGGATACGTGGTGGGATCAGTGAACAAATGTGAACATAAGTTGGGGAAAAACAACTTATCCCATCTGTTAGAAAAAAAAAGAATCAGAATAAAGGGCAAACAGATCCAGATTTAAAATGAGAAATTTTTGCTCCACCTAAAGGCTAAAATAATATTTGTCAAAATATTGTCTTGATTTTTACAATTAAACAAGAACAAAATTAATGAATTTTTAATCCTCTAATATTAGGATACCTTATTCTCAAATTTTATCTCTTTACCAAAATGGTTAAGACCTATTTGACAAAGGGATGATTGGTGGGATAATGGAATAAATGAGAGGATAAATGGTTGAAGAACAATCTCATTTGGTATAGGAAAAAAATAAGCAAGGATAAAGAGGGAACAATTTTGTTTTTTTGTTGTTGTTAAGAAAAGATAGGAACAATCTTATCAGAAAAGGATATACATGAACAAAGAAGAAGATGAAGGATCATCATACAAAATTAGAATATGAGAGAAGAAGAAAAGAGAGAGAGAAGAATGGAAGACACTTCTAAATTCGTCGCCGGTTATTCACCTCCTAAACCAAAGATTTTTCATAATAGTTGGAGTCCCCAAAATTATAGTCATCCAATCCCTTCAGATTGAGGGTATAGCCACCCATGTGTTCTCCAAATATAACATTTTTTTGTTGACATGCAAATATTACGAGTGATCCAAATGCTCCAACAAACCACATGTGGAAGCAACTACTGGAATTTGACAAGGTTACTACAATCTCCTCGCTTGCATCTTTTCCAAAACCATAGCCACATATCTTCAATGTTCTTGAAGGAACAGCGGGAGCCAAGGGCCAAGCTCACTTTCTCTCAAATCATCCCACTAGTCACTTGATTACTCTTTCAATCAGCCAAGTTCGCAAGTGACATATTCATCATGCGCCCACTTTGATAGATTAATCTTAGTTTTTTATTTTGTCAAGTGTAAGCGGCCATATGAATCCCCTAATTTTCAATAGGGCAAGTGCACCGCAAATAAGGCGCTGAAACAAATGGCGGGAAGGTCATGGGAGGGGTTGCTTGTTAAACATCCTATAAAAGGACCTCACATAGGCCAAAATGAGGAGACAACATCCATGCCATCGAATCCTCCTCCTCCAAGTTCAAGACAATCTCCTGTAGAGCCGCGAGGAGGGAGTCAAATCTTCCATGTCAACATTGTTAAGACTACGACATAACCTCAAGATCCATATGATGGCATTCTCACTACATCTGAAGGAATCACACATGAGGTCATTCTCATCAAGCGCCGCCTGGAATAGGTTAGGGAAGAGAGATGCCGGAGAAGCACCTTGAAATGAAAATAGGGACAATTGTCCCACTTTTAAATGAAAAAGAGGATTTGTTTGTTCCAACTAAAGGCTAGAATAATATTTATCCTTCCTTTTGTTTTGATTTTGGCAAATGTGAATAAAGAAAAAAATTTATTATTTTTTATCCCTTAAAATTATGATAACTTATCCTTAACATTTTATTCCCTTACCAAACTAGCCCTAAAGGAATAAATAAGTGATTCAAGGACATTCCCTTTTAACCTATTTGAGAAAACTCTTATTAGTTCATACTTTACAAGCAAATGTGTAGAACCAATAATTTTTCATATTATCGACAATGTAAGATAGATAATCAAGACATGCAAAGCCCTCAACCAAATGTTTTAGAGAAGAGGAGATAACCCAAAACACCCAAAAGAGGCCATGTTCATAAAATCTCATATCATTCTCATAGTGGCAAAGTTCATGTTCATTAAATATCTAGCAACAATTCCCTTCGGTACAGGAAGTGTACATTCGTAATTGATACGGGAAAAACATGGTAAAAATACAATGTTAATTAAAATTTTTTGTAGGATCATTAGTATGAGAAATATATGCAAAACTTTTATGTTGGGCTTGAAGGCAACAACAACAATTAGTACTGATTTTTTAGGTTACAAAGAATGTGATAAACAACCCAAACTAAATGTATATCTGGATCTTGGAGCTACAAAACGAACACTTCGTGGAACAAAATTTTATTCAACCTAAAGTATGGAGATATCCAATAATCATACCTTTCCAAACATCCAGAGAAGTTCAGAGTTCTTTGTGTCTATGACCATTCTTGGCGTGATGAAACAAAGTTGGGATCTCATATAGTTCCATTAATTACTTAAGTTTCAGATTTAAAAAGTCCAACAACTTTCCAATAAAAAAAAAAAAAGAGAACATACAACTCAACTACTAAATAACCAATATTTATAACTCATAAAAGATCGCCTTTCCTAAAACTCCGAAATCTTGCAACACAGACAATATCCTAATCAAGCACGCACCAACTTAAAAACCCAACAGTTCTCGAACAATTAACATCAACTGCAGTACCTTGTGGAGGCTCTCAGGCCAGGTGACGGGGATCCGGTACCCGTCGGGGGGCGGAATCAGACACAGCGGGGTCTCCTCGGGCGGGGGGCAGTGCCTCTCCCTGTAGAAGTTCATGTCCCGGCTAAGCTGGCTGTTCCTCCTGGGGTCCTCGCAGGGCATGTGGTCCACCTCCTCCGCCGGACACCCCTCCACGACCCCCCTCCCCCCGGCCTCTATCACCGCGATCAACCTCCCCCTCTGCCGCGGATCCACCGCCGCCGACGTGGCCCGGGCGAGCGACCGCCGGCCCGAGGCGGCGAGGGAGTCGCCGAGGGACGTGAAGGCCAGGACGAAGAAGGCGAGGACCAGGGCGAAGAGGAGGCCGGTCACCACGTCGAGGATCCTCCATTGACCGGCGGAGGCGGAGGCGGAGGCGCCGCCGCGTTTGGACGCCGGGAGGTTCAGGTGACCCATTGTTTTCAGATCGGGATCTGACGGGGTTGCGTATCGGATCAGATCCGCGTCGGTGGCATTGATTGGGTTTGTTAAATGTATTTCTCGAGATCGGAAAATACAATGAGAGGGAGTGTGAGTGAAGTGAGTGAATGAAAGAGAGAGAGAGACGGTTGCTTTTAATGACGTCCACTTCTTTTAATCGATTGGGCTACAGACGAACAATCGTTCATTGGGCTTTAGGACTTCCACACCTTGTTGGGCTGGACCCTAAATATTGGGCCGTTTGGTAACACTCGATTGGATGATTCTATTTTTCAATTAAACAAATAACTTAAAAATATTATCGAACGGGTTTCAGAAAAGAGACTTCCTTAATTAAAAAATTATTTACAGCTTTTAGTATAAACATGTTATTTTTTAAAAAACACCAAAAATGCATTTTTTAAAAATCAAGTCTATTTAAACTACTTTATTCAAAATCTTATTTTCAAACGTGTTTCTAAATGCTACCATAACATGGAAGAGCGCCTATACACTTGTTTTGTAGCTTCTTCTATAATTTAAAAGTGATCCTTCAAATAGTGATAATGCAATATACACTGCTGCATGATAGTATGTGAAAATTTTTAAAAAATTATTTTAAAAAAATATATATACTCATATATTTTAGTGTATATTTCACTTTTTGTAATATTATGTCTTTTGATGGGCAAATGTACGCTTTTTAAACAAGAAAACCAATAATGAGATGAGGTTACATACAAGGTTATACACCATTTCTCGGTTTAGATAGCAAAATGTCACCATTTCCGATCTCAAATGTAGTCCTTTTCATTTTGAATTCTTTTTGTAAATTATATATCCCATCTTATGAGATACATATTTTTTTATAAAAAAATAAAATATATATTTTATAATAAAAAAATTTAACAATGTATATATATATATATATGTGTGTGTGTGTCGTGGTCACAAGTGGATTAATTATGCAAAATGAGTTGAATGTAACTACTCTAATTCAAAAACAACACGTGATTGGATTGGACTATAAGTATAACACAACATTTTATAAATATTTTATAACTATTATTATATTGTAAAATCTTATTCAGTCCATCCTCTATAAATTATAATTCCGGGCTCCACCCATGTGCACAACCTAACTATTTATCATTAAACTTAATTAGTCTTACTTAAGTTTTTTTTATTTTTTTTGTTGGTAACACCAAAAAGACTTTGTTAAACGTTATTTGTTGAGCATATGAAACATAAATTAATTGACTTTTTATCAGCCTAATCCACTTAATTAAAGAGTTCGGCGATACAATTGATCACTCCATTTAATCTACACGACTTCAAATAAAAAATGTGATACAAGTGATACTTCTAAGAAGCTAATCCACAAAACAAAAAACATAAACGCCCTATTTAACAACACATAAATTCACAGAGTCAAATTCACAATTGTTAAATCAAGAAAATAGATTCATTAAACTTTTTCTTATTAGGAAGAACAGAAATAATTCATTAGCTGCTATTGAAATTGCATATGTTTTTTTTTTTAAAAAAAGAACTTTACGTTATTTTAAAAAATGTATTTAAATTATTTTCAATATAAAGTTTTGTCAGAAAACCTTAAATAAAGCAGCAAGCTCATGTTTGAATAGAAGAATAAATGTGAAATAAAGTTTAATATGGGCGAATTACCCACAAAATATGTTGATTTTGCAAGTAATGAGTGTGCATGCTTATATTAGAATGTGTGAAAATAAATGGGTAGTGATATTTCAGATCCACTAGAAATGTTTTTTTTTTTTTTTTTTGAGTTAAACGGTAGACCTACGCCTTAATAAATTAAGGGATGAAAGCCTAAGAAAAAATATCATACAACTTCTGGAAGCATTCGCATGAGAACGAAGTAGAAGAGACATCTACTTGAACTCATCGACTACCTCCTCGCACCCCTTACTCCATTACAAATATATCATCCTGAAATCTAATACCTCTTGCCCCCGCACAAAAGCTCCCCCAATCAACAATGAAGCTCTTTGCCATATCCCATATGTTCTCCGAGTATGGTCTTTCGTCTCTAAAAATGATTAGGTTGCGAGACAACCACGTCAACCAAACCAAAGCCGGGACGAATAACTGAGATACCTTTACCTTCTCAGACCAGTCCCCCATCCTTCTCATCTTCAAACCATCGAGAGGATCATCCACTAAAAACGTTATTCCACGCAATCTGTATCATTGGAATAAAAGGTCTCGCATAATCAATATCTCTTATAATTCAAGGGAGTCTACATGTCAATTTTTTTATAAATATTTATTTATATTTTATTTACATTTTATTAATAATTTATCAATGGTCAATTAAATAATAAAAATTTATTATTATATTTTTTAATTAAAAAAATACTAAAATATAAACAAACAAAAAATGATGTATACCACTAGCAAAATCATATAGTTATTTTATGATAATTTATATTACTATTAAACAAGTACCAAGTAAAGATATGCAAAAATGACTCTATAGTATCAAGAAACACATACACAAGTGAATCGTGGTTCTTCCGATCACAAGAAAATTGATCGACCTCACCTAGTCACCTGACATACTAAAAAGCTCCATAAACATCCACAATAAATAAAAAGAAGAAAAATGATATATTCAATCTCCACTCAACCAGTATCGTGATATTCAAAAATTTTGATTCTTTTTAAAATAACATATTTATTTAATAAGATATATGGGAAAAGAAATATATATATTTGAATAAATTAATACAAATTTTTTTTAAAAAAAATAATTTTTTATATACTACTCTATCGATAAAAGACTAGGTCGCCGTTTGGATACAGAATATGATTTATTATTTGGTATACAGATATTCTAGCATAAATGAACATAAATAAGAATAAAATAATTTTGTGTTTGGTTGTGATTTAAATTATTCTTATTGGATAAAATAATAATAATCTTTTTTTGTTATTTAGATAAAATATGAATAAAATATAAATAAAAATAAAAAAAATTAATAATTGATTTAATTGGTGATCCATTAGAAATATGATATTAAAGGCAGTAAAGAAAGCACGAATCTCATGAACCTCCATTTTCATTCAACGCGTTCACATTCAGTCAAAAAAAAAACACTCCCCGACATGGCATGACATGGATCTGATGAAGACATTTTAATTTTTGTTGTCATCTCGTGAGAGAGAGATATCCCTCACCGAATCAAAGAATCCAACCACCGAATGATTTCAGGTTCCGAATCACGACATGACAACCGACAAAAGAAGACTCCACCAAGAGACCCCCCCCCCCCCCCCTGTTTTTGTTCTTGCTTTTCTTTTGCTTTTAATGAGGTAATAATAAGAGGGAAAAAAAATTCAAAATAATCAAATGTAAACCGTCTAAAAATTCATGACTTTTTATCTTTTTTTTTTAATTCATGTAACCTATGAAAATATAAAATAGTTTTTTTATTTAAATTTTTGTTGAAATATTAAGTTTAATCTGTGAATTTTTTTATTGAAAATTATTTTAATGTGTTAAAAATATAAATAATGATTTTATTTTTTCAGATAGAGTTTCATAATCTATTCAGAAATATCAAATCATTATGTACAGAAGATTTTTTACATTTTTAACAGATTATAAGGAGGTTTTAATATACTGTGTTTTCAATCAAAGTTAATTAAATAGAATATTTTCATAATGTTCCATGAAAGTCTAATTCAAATAGTTATTTAGATTTATTTAAATATTTTTAAGGGGTTATATGGATTTTATAAAAAACAACAGGGTGTTAAATGAATTTCATACAGTTTGCAGGGGGGGCTATTTGGATAATGATAATAATAATAATAATAATAGCTCCATTGAATGAACGAGCGTTACTCACAGTTACAGGGGAGAAGTATTTGTGTCGGGCTTCAAGTCTGTGTCGGCACGTGTGAAATATGAACTCTCTTTTCCCGACTTTTCGTCGTTTTCGTGGGAGTTGGACCGACTTCACAACATGCGTGTGGTATGGGTCTCCGGATGTCTGACGCGTGACACGTGGATCATTTCAGAACTCTCACATGGTGACCGGGGCAGAATTTTTTTTTTTTTAACAAAAAAAAAATAAAAAAAAATGGTAGACATATTGCTGCCCATGATAATAATATATTAAAACACAGAAGTTACAACATCCAAAGTTTGAAAAATAAAAGGACACGCGAGAAAAATCCCAAACACTGGAGAGAATTCTATTCCACTTACATATAGAAAGAAAAAGATATAACGTAAATGAAAATAAAGCAAATTAAAGGAAGTAATTTGTTATGCCATGACTTGTAATGAACCTATATGAAACTCGATACGAGTGTGGGGAAGAAATTTCCTCCATCTCCGGATGAATACCTCTGCGAGCTCCCACAGATTTTCTAAATAAAACTGTTGCCCCTGGAACACGACCGCCTTTCGCGTGAGCCAAATGGCCCAAAGACACGCAGGAACAACCAATGACACTCATACTGCCACCAAGCGTGATTGCTCCTTAATCAAAATTGATCAGAGGATAATTTTTCCCACAGTTAAATTTGTAGAAGTGGGATTAAAACTCGGATTGGATTTTTTATGGAAAAAAAAAATTAATTTGATAGCTTGGATATTAGTGTTCTTGCCTGTCTTTGACTGAGCCTTTAAAATATTATCTCGTGACATCTTTATAGGTTACCTACGTACTCATTGAAAATCAAGTCACACGTAGTTCTTCTACTAGATTGCCGCTTCCACTACTTTGTGACCGTTATAACCGTCCCCCCAATAAATACTTTTAGTGGGCGATTTCAGTGGAAACCCCCCCGCGTGTTAATGAGGCATGTTGTACAATTAGTGGGCCATTACTGTCCGTTTGATAGTTACATGTGTTATGGCCCTTTTGCCGCTTCTTTAATCTGCCAGTGGCTCTTGAGCCTGCTCATTCGTCAGTTACGTCTTTGAGTATGTCCGCAAGGTGAAAGATCGTCCGACCAGACCTCTTGTCTGGTCATGTCTTCTCTACTTGTTCGCGAACAGTAAGGTCGTTCGACCAGACCTCTAATCTGATCGTGCCTTAACTACTCAAGGTGTCATTCTTTCACGAGGTGTATGACTGTCTAACTAGACCCTGGATCTAATCGTGACAGTGCATCCTGGAATGTCATCATGACCTTTAAGATTCGGATCTGATTCCGTGGGCTCCAAATGTGATAGCCCATATCTGTTTTGACGTGACACGTGTCATAGCGCTGGTTGGCGATATTTGATAAATATTAAGAGAAAAAACATAATAATGGCTCCAAAAAAATGTTTATGTAACGTCGGTTTTCAATTGTTCGGACGTCACCAAGACCAAGTCGATTATTTCTTGACTTGGTGACACTGGGATCTTGTGATAATAGGTGAATGAGAGTACAAACACAAGAGTTGTCTATTAGTACAATCAAATGCTGCATGAGACAAATGTATTAGAATCATCCAGTGGTTTGATATAATCCAACTTCAAAAAACCATTTCATATAAATTAGGCTCTCCCGCGCAAAGAGGGCCAAGGGGGTTCCAACTAATAGTACCACCAAACTGTTCAAACATGTGATGTACGACATTTTGATTTTTTAAAAATCTGGGTTAATTTTAAAGAAAAAATCTATATAACTCTATAAAAAATAAACTCAATCAATTTTCAATGAAAAGTTTTGTAAGAAAACCCTAAATAAAACAACAAGCTCTTGTCTGAATAAAAGAATAAACTTAAAATATAATCCAACTTCAAAAACAATTTAAAATCACACGGCATTTAATGTATATTAGGCTCTCCCGCGCAAAGAGGGGCAAGGGGGTTCAATTTAATAGTACCACCAAACTGTTCATGTGATGTACTAAATTTTGATTTTTTAAAATTTGGGTTAAATTTAAGGGAAAAATCAATATAACTCCCAGAAACACTGAATCAGTTTTCATCAATGTAAAATTAAAAAATTATTATAAGTCCCTACGTAGTATGTATGATTAATGGATATAATACCTGAATTAAATTGCTATAATAAATGCATTCAAATAAGTCTCCACAAAATATGAAAAATCTGATTTAGTCTTTTTTATGAAAAAAAAATGCTCATCTTTTCCAGGGAAAACTCCTACTACCCTATATTAGCTAACAGTAAAAAACAAAAGAAGGGAAAATCGATATAACTCCTTTGAAACTTAGAAATTCGAAAAAAGTTTATGTAAAATTAATAAATCTTTTTAAAGTCGACCATAAATCTAATTAGTGTATTATATGAATTTCTCAAGTAAATTTTAAAAAGATATTACAGTAATTTATCATGTATAATTAAAATCGACAATATGTTTGATTAGCTTCAATTATGATAAGGGCTAAAATAAATATTGTTTAATAAGATATGAACCTTAAGGGGAGAATTTACCAATTTTATAGAAATCTTTTCTGATTTTTATAAGATTCTACAGAGTTAGATCGATTTTTTGAAGGTAAGGATTGAGGGCATTTTAGTAATTTTCAATGTGCAGTTAAAGTTAACCATGTACCTGTTAATGGAGGTGATGATAAAAACTAAAATGATACTTTTTTTAATAAAATAAGAATTTGTGACGATCTTTCAATTTTATAAAGATTAAAATTGATTTAATTAGAGTTATATGAATGTTTCCTTTAATTTAATTAAAGATATAAGAACAAAACAGCAGAACATCCTCTGGTCACAGAGTCATGACCCTCTTCCACCGACCAGTCAGAATCAGATGAGCAGTCAAAGAAATCGTCGCCCGATTTTGACCTTTCTCATTCGACGCTGATACGGTACTCCTCAGGTGTGCCTAAACGAATCCTTTCATCCATCACTGATATTTTAATTCGGAATAAAGAACAAAAATGAGTTTAAATTTAAATTTATATTGTAATTTGTTAAAAAATAACATTGGGGAAATTAATTATGGATAAGAGGAGAATACAGTAGAATAACCCTTAAACAACTGTTTGTTTAACAAAAATAAATCATGATAGCTATGTCTGGATAAACTAGAATAAGGCCTGATAACTATTCTAAAAAAATGGTGGAATTGCTTATCAGGGTTTATCTATGCCAATGGATAAAAATACATTTCTCTGTCATTTTAAAATTTTTATCTAACCTAACACTCTCTGCACACATTCTAAAAATTGTCACATCCATCATATCATACACACATTTCTCATACTTATTCTCAAACACAAATAATTTATGTAGGGGTATAGTTGTCATTTAAAAAGTCATAAACTCTTATCCATCTCTTATCTACCACTTATCCTTACTTTATCCAAGGTGAACCAAACAACAAAAAGATTAATTTTACGTTTTACAGTGAAAATAACAGAAAAGACAACCAAACAAAAATTTATCTATTCAGCATGAATTGTTATCTATCCCAGTATAGCTATCAAGGGCGAATAATCCTATGTCACACCCCAAACGGGGGGTAAGAGTCTTGTGATCACCATGAATTATTTTTAGGTCCCTAAAAGTTTTCAAATATTTTTTAGATTCCTAAAACAGTGAAAAATTAGGATTTTTGAAACAAATAAGTATGTCCTTTAGAAATATTGAAAATGCCTTTCGCCACCTATTAACATTTTGCGAAGGTTAACAATGCATTGAGAAGTGTTAATAGTGTATTGGAGATACTTTATAATATATTGAAGAGTGTTAATAGTGTACTGAAAAAATTAATCGGGTATCTTTTGTATTTTTGACAGACAATAACAACATCTTGCTCCGGGAATCTAAAGATAATTTTTCACCATCTCAAAGTCTAAAAGAAACTTCAAAAATTTTAGTGACCTAAAAATAATTCACATGTGACCACTGGGACCCTAATTAAATTCCCCATTAATTTTAGATTAATGTCATATTAAGATGACGTGGGAATATAGTCTAATTCTCCATAATCTTGTTTGACTTTTTTTTTAATTTCAATTTCCAATATGTAATATGTTTAATTTTTATATTTTTTATATTTTTATTTTGAATTTGAATTTTGATGTGAAGTTCGCTAATAAATTGTATGAAGAGTAACAAGAGTTGTAAAAATGTTTTATAGCTTTTTTTATATTAAGACGACGTGGGAATATAGTCTATTTCTCCATAATCTTGTTTGAGTTTTTTTTATTTCAATTTCCAAAATGTAATATGTTTAATTTTAAAAATTTTATTTTGAATTTGAAATTTTGATGTGAAGTACGCTAATAAATAGTATGAAGAGTAACAAGAGTTGTAAAAATGTTTTATAGTTTTTTTCTATCTTTTTTATATATATTTGTTAACTAATAGTAGAAATTAATTTATTATCATAACATGGCGATGTCACAGTTCTATTTAAATAAATATAAATACATTTTTATGTTATTTAAAAAGCATCCCAAAATATATTATATCACATATATTTCTCATATATTCCCTCATGTATTTTGAATGACAAACAGACTAGTATTAAGGTAAAATTATCATTTAAAAAATTATATATATATATGAAAAAATTAATTTCAAATATTTATTTCAACCAGTTATTCTTTTAGGTTAACTCAACATGTAAAACACTAATGAATTATTATATACATTGTTAGACATTCCATATAAGCTATTAAATCATATACTGTCATCCAACCCATTACATGCAAAACATAGGCGTTTTCCTACGCTAAAAACAAGTTTGAGAGCCTAAAAATAAAAATAGAGACAATAAAAAGTGATTTCTAAAAGTAACAAAATAACATAATCAAACAAAAAAAAATCTCTTTAACTATCCAAATATTGTCATATCAATACATGAAACCCATTGAGGAGCCCAGAGAATCTTTCCCTCCCCCGTGAAGGAAATATTAAATCACAACCGTCCAACCAAAACAGTATATAAAGACCGACCCCAACCCGTGAACGTCCCCTACAAGCCCCTATAAAAATCCGTAACCGTAGATTGTCCTGTACCACCAAATCTAGCCCGTACATTGAATGTCCCTTCAATTCCATCAACTCCATAAACAGACATCCAACCGTTTGTTTTCACATTTAAAATAAAATAAACACAAAACACAGATGATACACAGACAACATCACGGTCCTTGCAAGCCAGACCATTGTACTATAGCAACCGGTGGGTACCCTCTTTGTATTTCTGTGGATTTAGAGATACACAGGCGGATCGGAAAATCAGCTACGAGAGTCCCTGCGTTATAAAATAAAAATAAATAACATCTAGTACTGGACCCCTACGGGAATCCCAAGCCGGTCAAGCCGTCCCGACCCCGGATAGGCCTTGCCAGTGAACCTCTGTTGCAGGGCCGAGCTCGACCTCTGCACGCTCTGCCTCGCATCGGGCCGCTTCACCGATCCCAGCTTCTCGAGCTCGGCGGGTGTGGTGGGTCTCTGCCTTGGCACGCTCTGTGACCGCGCCTTGGCCCGGGATGACTGCGTGTTCGCCATGTAACCCGGGTGGTCTGAGTACCCGCTGAAGAGGCTCCTCCCGCATTCGCTGCTCTTTGAGGGTGTGAATGGCCCGCGATGCCTTGCGCTGCGCGATGATACAGAGTAGAATTCCGGGCTGTTGTCGTTCTCCTCTTCGTCCTCTACCGCAGTGGGGGCGATAGGGTACCTGTGCAACAGATATTCAACAAGTGTTCTGCTTTGTATTGTTCAAGATAAACGCGATAAAAGTGGAGAGAAAATTAGTCTATATATTTTATAGATGTATTCAAAGAAAATGATATCTGAAGCCTCCCATCCTCAGCCATCACCTATTTTCTTTTTTTTAAAAAAATTATACACTAATCTAATAAAGTACTTACTGTTACAAAAAGTGATGTATACAATAAGATACACTAATTTATTTTTTAGTGTAATAATACAGTGTGTAGACAGTTAGGAATCAGTTCGGGATTGCAAAATAGACTGTGTATGAACACTCCTTGAATAATTAATATGAAAAATCCACGCATAAAATTCTACGTTCTCTTAAATAATTGGTGATAATTAGAATGAGCATTCAAAATTGTGGATTATAAATATACTGATAGCACGATTCAATGAACAGAAAGTGCGGTATTTTCTTGAACATTAAAAAAAAAGTTCCGAATACTCTGTAACTATGGATACCTGAATTCCATTTGGACGGAGGACGAGGAGGGGCTTGGGACGGAGAGCTGAGCAGTGGTGGAATCCTTGGAGGGGGAGTCGGGGAAAGAGACGAAGCTGTGGCTGTTATGGTCGGACCATGACGGCTGGATCCGGTGGTGCGCATTGAGCCTCGCGCGGTGCATTGTCTGTGGTCTCCCCGTGTCGATCTCGAGGATCTTGTCACTCTTCTCATCATCCCCTGGTCCCGGTTTCGACCGCTCGTTCATCCAGGCGTCAACCCAATTCCATCCCCCATGCGCACGGTCGTCATCCACCAAGTCTACGCCGCCGGGCTTCAAAGAATTTCTCTGCGCATAAAAGGGCAATCAGAACAAGATTTGATCTTGAATGCGTACACTCACATCAAACACAGACAGACCTTGAGACCCATCGAGCGGTTGCGTCTGAAAGCATCCCGTTCGCGCTTCTCCGGTGTTGGAGGGCCCTGAAAGATGGTTAAATCAGATTGATTGAAATGGCAATCTTTGGAAGACAGAGTGGGATTGTTGTGGACGTACAGGGTGTGATTGAGAGGGCTTGATATGGTGGTGGTTGTGATTGGCAAAAGTGCTTGAACGCACGGCGCGCGCTCTGGACTGGGCGCGCACGAGGGCTTGCAAGCAGCGGAGCTTCTCCTCGGCTCGTCTCCTGATTATGTTTCCCCTCACAAGCGCTTGAAGCTTCACCAGACCCCTCAACGCCTTCAATGCCCTCCTCGCCTTCCAAAATCACGATTCACAAAAACCCAAACTTGATCAGAAGAACGAAAAGCAGATATTCCATTTCAATTTTCAAACGGGGTGCCATTTTTTTCTTCTTTTTTTTTATTTTTGAACCGATGATGGCGCGTCAGCGAAATAGTTTCGATTGTTTTCGTTGGCGCCAAATGAAAAAGAAAAAGAGACGGCACGGAAGGCCACCAAGAAAAAGTGAGAAGAGAAGGCAGAACTTTTTAATTGACGATTATACCCTTGACCGCAAAATCAACATAAAGGGAAAAAATAACTATTTCGAGCAACTGAAACACATAGAGGGTAAAACGGTAATTTAAATTATCAATTGCCAATAGAGCCCCTATCACTGTCTCACACATCTGTTCGTTTTCAAGTCGAGGCGAATTCGATCGTCACCGACTTTCCACTCTAATAAGCGACTTGGATTCAGAGTCACAATTACCGATTTACCCCTGAATTCCCCTATTTTTCAATTGATGTATGCATGAAAGCAACTGCTACTGTGATTTCAACAATCCATCTATAAGAAAATAATCAGATCTGAAAAAAATTATTTTAAGAACAAATTTTTATACTAACAATTGCTTCGAATTTCAACAATACGTTATGAACGTAATCCATTCATACTGCAGTGGCACTATCGTTATTAAAGCTAACCAAGAAGGGCAATTCGGGAAGAGAGAACTAACCAGGTAACCACGAAACGCGGCCTGGATCTTAACCGCCGCCCACTCCTCCCTCCTCCATCCGGCGCCGCCGACGAAAGAACCGGCGGCGGAGGATCCGCACCTCCCGCTGCTCGTCAGCCTCACGACCTCGGCGGCGGCCTGCGCCGCCGCGACCGCCGCCTCAGCAACGGCCGCGGTAGCCGCCGCCACCGCGATCGCGTGCTTGCTCTGCTCGTCGTCGTCGCCGCCCCCGGCGACGTAGGCCCCCTCCGACGCCCCGTCCCTGTCGCGGAAGGACCTGACGAAGCCCCATCTCTTCTTCTCCTTCGCCGGCTGCGAAGCCGCGGTCGACGGCGGCGGCTTCTTCCCGCCTAGCAGTCCCCGGAGCCACCGGGAGGCCTTCCCCATCGATTCACACCGAAACCACCTCGACTTCCTGGAATCTGATCCGCCATTGAAGGAGGGAAACCATTTCGGTTTTGAATCAACAAAAACAGAAGTGAAGATTAGAGAGAGAGAGAGAGAGAGTGTCAGAAGAAAGGCGATTGAAGTGATGGTGTAATTGTGACCGGTGAGAGAGGGACAGAGAGCGGGGGGTGGGTGTATCCGTTTACGTCGTAAATGGACTACCGTCACTCGCGGAGGAGATTAGGTTTATTTCGATACACGTGAACATTTGATCTTGACCGTTGCTTTTCTTGGTCGGCACGGAAATTTGGTATGTGGGTTTGAGTGATTGGTGTTATGATTTGGCGCACCTGATCAGGGGTACAAAGTTTTTGTAATATATATGGATTAAAGACATCTAAATCTTTATTATGATTGAGACAGACATACGAATCTTTAAAAACTCAAAAAAATCTAATTATAATATCCAAGTTAAATTTCTATTCAAATTTAACAGAATATTCATATAATATTCCATCACGTATATTTGTGTAGACATTGAAATTCTTATAAACAGTCATAAAGACAGATTAGTCCTTACAAAAGATAAAATTGTCCCTAAAAGACTTTTACATTAAATTGTGTACACATTGTAGTCCCTATAAATAATTATAAAGACAAATTAGTCCCCGCAAAAGATAAAATTGCTCTTGAAAGACTTTTACATTTAATTGAATAGACATTACAGTACTTATAAATAATCGTAAAAACAACTTGGTCACTCTAAAAGGCAAAATTACCCTTCAAGAATTTTTACATTTAATTGTACAGACATTACAATCCTTATAAATAATTATAAAAATAAATAATATAATTTATTTTTTTATTTTTTTATCTTCTATCATATCGCTCACACTCCACCCGAAGATCTCAATTTGGATGTAAAAAAAATATTTTAACTAGTAGAATACATTCTTTTTACATTTTTGTCTGTAGGAAAATAAAAAAAACTCATAATTGGAATTAATATATTTACGTGATAGAAGATTATATCTGTAGTCTTTTTTCAAAGTGGCATAAGTTTATTAAAATGTCTCTGCTATGAATGTAAATAAACAAATTTTTATGAAAAATCATTTATAGATATTTCAAAGCAATCAAACATTTTAAAGAAAAGAACATTATTCATTACTTGTTTAGGTGAAGTGTGAGCAATAGGATAAAAGATGAAAGAATAAATAAAAAAATTATATTATTTGTCTTTATGATTGTTTATAAGTAAATAAGGACTCCAATTTCTACACAATTAAATGTAAAAATCTTTCAAGGGCATTTTTGTCTTTTACATGGATCAATTTGTCTTTACGATTATTTATAAGGACTGTAATGTCTATCCAATTAAATGTAAAAATCTTTCAGGGGTAATTTTATCTTTTGCAAAGACTAATCTGTCTTTATGATTGTTTTGTAGAGACTGCAATGTGTACACAATTTAATGTAAAAGTCTTCCACGAATAATTTTATCTTTTGCATGGACTAATTTGTCTTTATGACTATTTATAAGAGCTTCAATGTCTATACAATTATATGTGACAGAATATTATGGGAATATTCGTTAAAGTTTGGATGAAAATTTAACTTAGGGATGATAATTGAGTTTTTTTAATTTTCAGGGACTCGTACGTCTGTTCTAATTTTAGTAGAGATTTATATGAATTTTTTTTTTATATTCGTAGAGATTTAGATGTTTTTAATTAAAAAATATATATATTTATATTAATTGGGACTAATTATTGTGAGTGTTTTGTGTGTATTCGTGACCCTACTGGAAAGTACGAGTTTGCCCCTGCATCCCACCGTCAGAAACACGATCTATATTTATTTATTTTTATTTTCTTTTATTTTCTGATTTTTAAATATGTGTATCATTATGTTTTTAAATTCTTATTATTTTACTCTTACTTTAGAAAGATCGGCTGTGGTGAGACTTTTTAGTTAGGTAACAAAGTAAAAAAAATTAAATTTAAAATAGTAAAAAAAAAATTATGGACGTGTAGCTCATTTGCAAAAAGGATAATTATAGTGGCATGCATAATCTCAGAAATATATATTGTTATAAAAACTAAATTTTTTAAAAATTAAATTTATACATTGAAATATGTATTGTTATAAAAAATAAAATATACATATATTAATGTATATTTTTTTTTAAAAAAATAATTTTTAAATTTTCATACACTGTGATAAAACAGTATACGACTATACATTATATGATAACACAATGTAAATTATATTATTATTGTATATAGGCGGGTGGGGAACTATTTTTAGACTGCAGATGGGGATACAAAATGAATTGAGTGCGCTATCATAAGAATATATTTATGACCCTTTTTTCTTAGTTTTTAACTATTTTTTTAGATCAAAGATAAACATTTTACCACGGATTCATTAATGAAAGTGCCGCAGTATAAATCTGAATAAAAAATAAAATAAAATATATATGTAGAAAGCGAATAAAAGAGCAATATAGAGGGGGAGGGCGGGGATAGGAAAGGGAAGGACAGAAGAGCTATTGGTTTGCAAGTTGGGTTCAACAATTGGGTTTAGATTTTTTTTTTTTTTAGTGGTAGGAAGTCCCCTAAGGGCTACAAGTACCTGAATCACAAAATAAACGAGGCCAATTGGCCTATGACACATTTTTCCCTCTTGCTTCCAACAAGAGTTGAACCGACACCTCCTGCGAGGGAGGGTATCCTTTATCAGGTGAGCCACCCGGAGCTCAACAATTGGGTTTAGATTGAGTAATTAATAAATCGGAACACAATTTGGATTAGATTTTGGTTGAAGTGTTAGGTTAACCTACCAAAATTGAATTTGTTGGACTGGATGATAATTTTAAACATTTAATTTTGTGTCCTTAAAATCTAAATTGCCAAAACTATTTTTTTTTATCATAAAATATGTTTCACTTTCTCCATCATCTCCCTCTCATTCTTTATTGCGACTCCTGTGGAATTCCCACATCGGGTCAACAAAGACTAATAAAGATTGGGAAACAGCGTGGATTATTCACTGTCAGATCAAGATCTGACGAGTGAGATTTTGTGTTCCTCTTAAAGTGGTCCCCCATCTACTACACGTCTCGCGCACTGCCTCCTGTCACGCACGAAAAGTGAATACGCTTTCGCAACACTCGAAAGAAATAAAAAGTAAAAGCTGACGGTGTCCTTTTGCAAGGAAATGACCGCGGTTTTCATTTTTGATGAGTCTGTGTGAACGGATAAGCAAATCTCGGCCGTCAGATCAGTGTATTTTTATAACCTCTTGTATTGCTTTTTTTTTTTGGGTTTTTTATTTTTAAGTCTCCACAAACTATAGGATTTAGAGATCGATCAATCACTTCTTTATATTTTGGTTTTAGTCCCCTGATTTAAAGGATATGTTCCTTTTAGTCTCCGAAGGACTAAAAAGAAAATCAAATAATTTAAGGATAGGTCCCTCTTAGGGACTAAAAAGAAAACTCTGGGGACTAAAATATGTAGAAGTGAGGGATCGATCACTAAATTCTATAGTTTATGGGGACTTAAAAATAAAAAACCCTTTTTTGTTTTTTGACCGCCACTGATTCGAGAGAAGTGATGGAAGGTGTGGATGCTTTGTACGGGTCATCCGCTTCTTGCAGTCCTCTTGATTTTGGAAACATCGTTGATACACGCAGTGCGGTTTTTAAACTGATAGATCAAACTTTTCTATAATGTAATTTTTTTTTATATAAAAAAAAAACTGATAGATTAAAATTATTAGATTATATTAATCGAACTTTCTTTGAGCCTAATATGGGGCACAAGAACGCGGCGACCCGTATTCTATCGATTATGGCGTGCACGCGGCTTTTGTTTTCGATTTTTATTTTTTGTTTTTTGTTACTTGTGTTCAGTGTTCTGTTTAGAGCGCATGCAAGAAAAGTTTTTATGAGAGGAGAGGAGTTTAGAGAAGTTGGAATACATATCTTGTGTACATCAATTTAGCTTAACTTCCTAATCCCTTATATGTAACTTTTATTGCCTTTTGACCATTGTAACTTTTACATCAAGTTATAACATGGACAACCTTTTCTAAAAAAAAGAAAAATACGGGGCACAAGAAAGAGAAGAGCAAGCACATAAAGATGAGGGAGAATAGCATTTAAAAAAAAAACAAAAAAAAACTATGATCCATACACGTGGAATTACAGTTTTATGAGCCATCATACATTGGAACCTCTGGCCCAATCCAAGTTACCCAGTTTTATTAGGCTTGTGGTCGTATGTATTTTAGGGTCTGTTTGGAAACACAGATTGAAAAGTAGCTTTTAGAATAAAGCTGTTTTTTAAGATGATTTTAGACCTTGATTTTTTTATGATGCTTTTTTTAAAATCAGGAATCAATATTTGAAAGGAGTTTAATGTTTGGCAGAAAAAGTTGCTTTTCAATTCAAAAAATCGATTCGAACAAAAAAACGTTGTTTCTGAGCTTTTTAAAACACAGATTTCGAGGAAAAAATTAAAAGAAATCCAATTTTCGATTCTGTAAAAAACTGCCCCGTTTGGCTGCACACTTTTAGCTTTTCAGCTTTTTAAAAAGCAAAAGCGTGCCCCAACGCGCAACCAAACAGGGCCTTAGCCTCCTAAGCCCTAAGTGACCCAGCCCTTAAAAATATTTATGAAGTCTAAAATAAAACTCAGTAGAGTCGTCTGAGTTTTGATAGATAAAAATGATTGAGTCTAATATTTTTCAACCCGATATGTTTTATATCAACCAAAACTTAAATCACACATTTTTTTATTTTTTTTTAAATGATAAACATCACTTAATGAGGTATATGCTTCAATAAAAGTGCATTTCAATCAATTTTGAGTATGAACCCATTATTAGTTAGTGTAAGAAAATTTTTTGTGAGATATATATATATAGTCTAACAAGACATATGTTTCACTAAATCTATAACAAGGTATATAAGACTGTAATTTAAACTATGAAAAAAACTAAGTGCAACAACACTCTTTTCTTTTCCCCTCTTTGTTCCAGCCTCGTGTGATTGCCCATGTGACTCTTGAATTGGCCGACCCAGCCTGATCAATAAATGGATTCGGGCTGAGCCTGACCCATCCCAAAATTAAAAATCCCAAGATCCCGATCAACCCTCGCCAAACCCTGCAATTTTGAAACAACACCCACGGGCACATGAAATAGAAATAAAAAACGACCTCAACAAAATCTAGATATAGATTCAGCCGCAGAAACCCCCCCCCCCCCCACAATTTCAAAAAATCGCTCTCCAAATCTGCGGCTGCCTCCAACAATGGTTGACTCCGGGAGTCTTCACTACGGCTACAGTCGGAAGCAGGTGAGCCCATCTGATCCTTCTTTTCTACACAGATCTTTGATATTTTCAATGAGGGTTTCTCTTACTTTAATCTGATCTTTTTCTGGGTCCAAACAAAAATAATTTTTTTAGACCTTTATGATCCGGATGGGATTGATACGGTGGGGCTCGACGACACCGTGAGCAAATTGGGGGGTTCAGAGACGCCGGATCTATGACATCGTCAATGTTCCCCAAAGCATTAGAGTATGTAGAGAGGAAAAATGGATACTTTTTGAAAAATGTTTGACAAGCCCCATTTCATAGGTCCGTAAGCTCCATGACATGGCATAGATTGGATTACCCAAAATACCCTTTAAGTGTGTTTGTTAATGTTCACCGTAATTAATAGAGAAATTAAGAAAATGGGACGGTAATTAATTTATAGAATCACACATCTGGGCATTCAAATATGTTTTTTTTTTCCTTTTTTTAATTTCAACATTTGAGTCGTCCATTCATTTTCGTGGTAAATTTTCATATTTTTTTTTAGATTGTAATTGCATTTGATTTTTTGGACGACTTTTTTAAGTGTCTAATCTGATCCGAAAAAAAAAAGAACAATTTGGCTATATTGAAATGTCTGCCTCTTCAGATTTGGTGTTTGTTTTATTGTATGTTTTTAAATTGTTTCATTTTTTTCTATTTTTTAATGTTAATTCTGGTTGTTTCTGATGTTAAATGTGGTTTTCAATACGGCATATCTGTTGTTTAACATTTGAATATCAGTTACATATGCATACCCATGTGATAAAGAATGTAACCAACTATTATATGGATGTTTGTATTGAATTTTGTAACTAGCTTAATGGATTTGTGAATGTAACTAACTTATTGTATGGATTTTGTATTTTAACCCAAGTTACATTCGCAAATTTTTTCTTAAATCTGTTGTTTGATATTAAATATGACAGCCTTTGATTTGGGTTTTGTTTACAATTTTTTCTTTGAATCTGGTGTTCGATGTTAAATATGTTTTTTTGGAGGATTTTATAGTGTTTTGATGTTATATTGACATATGGTTGTGTTACATTTTCAAACTAAGTTACATTCACAAAATGTAGCTGACTTTTTTTTTTATATGATCTTAGTGTTTTGTTAAAAGTTAGTTACATTCATAAGAAAGTGGGCATGAAGATAGAAAAGGGTGAAATCCATAGGAGAATTGAAAAGCTAGTCGAACCACCTCTCATATGATAGAGAGTGACGAAAGGAATCTAGTACTCGTGATGCCGTTCGTTGAAGATAAACAGGTCGACTGATTTAAAAAAAAAAAACGGTTAGATTTTTTTGGGATGTGTTTAAGGAAGAGAAACTGTACTAAAAAATAATTTAAATAGGGGTAATTTAGTATTTTTCTTTTTTGTCCTTTTGTTAAAATCAATTAGGCACCCAATAAAAATTTGACACCTTGTGAAGCCTATGAGTGAGGCTTATATAATGGGGTATGTGTAACAGAGCTCTATTTTTTTTGTTGGGTTTTTATTTTTTTTTAAGGATATGTTAATGGGTTTCTTAAAAAAAATGTTTTTTTTTTTAAAAAAATTAAAAAGATACATGAGACTGTATTTAAAATAATAAAAAGAATTCAATAATTCAATATATAATTTTATAAAATGGTAAAATATGTAATATATTTTAATGAATAGCATTAATTCAACCGAAATTTTAATGTGCTTGTAAGACTGATTTTTAGTTTGATAAGGTGTGATTTGATATGGGATTGGGATGATTACAAATGCAGGTGGACTGTATTGGACATTGATTGATTACCAGGCTGACTTAATGAACTGTCACGATTCTGCTTTTAATTAAATAAAAAACCAAGTGGACTTGTGAAATGCGTTTTAAAAAATTAATTTAATTAAAAAATTATTTTTAATTTTTAATGTAAAAATATTGATTTTTAAAAAATAAAAAAATCCACTTTCTAGGAATCAAATTTATTTACAAACGAAAATAAATTTAATTAATAAAAAATGAATTTTTTTCACTTTTTAAAAATCAACTTTTTTACACTAAAAAAATAAAAACAACTTTTTAATTAAAACAATTTTTTAACTTTCTGCTTAATTAAAAACGAAATCACCCCTTTTAAGTGTTTCCAAACGGGGCCAAAGTCTAGGGTACATTTGATTGCATAATTACAAAACTGATTCTGCATGAATTTAGATTTTAAAACTGATTTTGTAAAATGCTCACTCTCTTCAGTTTTTGAAAAATTACAGTTTTTGAACACTATTTGCTTTAAATATGTGTACAGAAAGCTACTACAGTAAAATTGTTTGATCGCATGATTGTAGAAGTAACTTCTTGTAAACACAAAAGCTGTTCAATCATGTAACTAAACGTTGTTAGTTGCATAATTTTACGTTTGAAAATGATATGTCCAATCTTATTTACATCTACGTCCATAGCCTTCACCAGTTCTCTTAAAAAAAAAGAATTATTTTAAAAAAAAAAACAATTATACATTTATCTATTGAAATACACTGTTGTTATGAAAGTAAAATATAAACTAAAATACACTAGTGTATTTTTCTTTTTTGAAAAAATGAAAAAAAATTTAAATACTGCAATATATACTACATTATCAAAATGTATAAACGACTAGGATCTTAAACTGCAAACGAGACTACAAAATGGACTGAGAATATGAACACTCTTTTATATCACCTCTCATTAGGATGCTCTTTTCTTCCAAGACTACAGGGTATTAGCTTCTATCATGGTTTTTTTCTATATCAAGCTCTTCGGCTCCCGCTTTTCTCGTGGTTTTTCTTTTTATTGTAATGGTTTTTTACTTTTTTTTATCTCTTCTCACCCTCATTTAGACAATGTATATTTTGATTATGATTGAAATTGATACTAGTCTACAATTTCGCTAAAAAAAAACTTCTACTTATGTTAATCCAACTCTCCCTCATATTTTCAATGAGAACGGAAAAGCCCCAACACCCTTTTCCACCCCAGCACCGTTTCCACCACCTTAATAAACCCACAACCTTTAACCCCCGTCTAGAACGGAAATATAACTTATTATTAGGTATACATTTATTCCAGCATAAGTAAAGATAAATTGATTTTGTGTTTGGTTGTGTTTTGAATTATTCTCGTTGATAAACGTAAGAATAAATGTCATGTTGTTTGAGTAAAATGTGAATAAAGTATGGATAATGATTTATAAAAGGTGAAAAAATAGTGATAGTTGATTTGACAAGTGATTTATAAGAGACGATAGCCGTTGATTTAACAGTGGGCTCACATATTCTTTGGTTGGAATAACCTAAGATAACTTTAATTCCAAGGGTTGATTGGAATTCATATACCATTTTATACCACTTTATTCTGACATACTTTATCCTTGGTTATTATGTGTTTCAAAACACTCAAAAACAATTATTCACCTTTAAACCTGGTTATTCAGGAGGTTATTCTCGTTCCAAACGGGAGCTTAGTTTTCATGTTTCCTACACCCACCACTTTTTATATACAATTTTTTTTAACAGCTAACCCACCACCCTTTCCTCTATCTCTTTGGTTCTCTTTCATTGTGTCTCTTCTCTCCCTTCCTGTTGATCTCCCTGTGTGGCCTTGCCAACCGCTGCAGTGAGGTTGCCAAGATTGGTGACAACGCTGTCCTGGAGGTTGTTGTTGAAGTTACCTATCACTGCTATCAGCTTGTTTTAAGTTCACGATTTGTTATTAGTGGGATCAATGAATTTCAAAACAAAATAAAATGTGTTTTTTTGGTTTTTTATGGTGGGATTCTTGAACTGGCTGGTGGGGATAGATGCACCCTTTTTCAGAAGTACTGCTCTAGTGAGTTTTTTTCTTCTTGGGTATTGTTTTCTGGATCCATTTTCATCCAATTGAATCAACCATCTTTAGAGGACAAAACTAAAGCCAAGAACAATGGATGCTACTATGCTAGTATACAAAAAAAAAGGCAACAACAACTTACCCAGAAGATTGAAATATGCTTGTAATCACAAGAAATGATGATGAACAGATGCCACTCTCGAGTCAGTGCATTCGTTCGATCTACCTATGAGTGTTTGGTGGCGAGGAAAGACTGCTTGGAGATCATCCTATACTTCCAAAAGTCGTGCCAAGGCTGAAAAGACTCGATGCAGGTGCGTCCAAAGGCGCCCTCTCTCTTGCAGCAGTTATCAAGTTCAACTATGGAAGCCATTGATAAGAATCCTATGTTGATGATCCTGAAGTAAAGACACACACAATATGAGCCACCAGAACAAGTTTAAGAATAGCAAATCCATACAGCAATACACACCTTGAAAACTCTCCTATGAAAATCCAAATTTCCTTGTAGCTTTGGCATTGTACTCGTGCTTGAAGAGATTGCCCCTCAACAACATGGCCTTCACATCTTTATCAAGTTCAACACCCATTTGTAGGACGCGTTGAAATGTCGTGTTTCTCTGATCTGCATGTCTTGCGTACAGAATCTTATTGTGTGAGGTGATCTGTGCCTGCAAAAGATAATGTTATTTTTCAATGTTTCACCTCAACCAGCTTAGAGAAGTTCAACATCAAATCAGGATATCAAAGTAAGTAAGGCTTTTTAAGCTGGGGAGTATTGAAGATTTTACTCTTATTACCTGGATCTGATTGTCAGTAATCAAACCTTCCAGTTCTTTCTCCAGCCCTGAAACACTAGTTTTGAAGGCATCTGCCATTGTATGAAAATCAACTGATATGAATGGATGGGTATACTGGATAATGGCTTTGTGCCGGATCAGAGTGTAGAGTGCTTCAACATGATCATGAAGATGGATGTCAAGCAAGAGATATTTGCTTTGAGATTCTTGAGGTACTGGAGGCATGAAGCATAGCGACTGCAGAAAAAAATACCCGGCAATCATGGAAGACGATGCCAAGCTTTAATTAGAACAAAATTAACACACCAAAAGGAATGTGTCACCTTATATATTTTTATCCTTATAATTGAAAGGATTCCATGTCAAAAGACTGTAGATAGTAGAATTAATAAAGTTGCCATCATGAAACATATACATCATAGATCACACAGCAGAGGACAATGAGCAACAATAATCTATAAAGAGGCTTCTCTAAAAAACTGGAAGAGATGCTATGGAGCATGTTAACATCAGGACAAAATGTGTTTGCAAATTGCAATCCATTCTGATCAAACTTTCACTACGAAAAGATTAAAAACCTAAAGTGTGTGCTCGTTTTGATTTGGGCTGAGCTCTGAACGAAAAATATGTTCTGGGATATTTCAAACTAGTGACTGCAGAAGTGCAGATTGATTAATTAAAAACGTGAGTCAGTGGTGCAAGGTTCAAGGAACACGATAAACAATTACCGGATGCATTGATAGGTTGTGGAGCTCAATGTCGTCCAACAAAAAAAAGTTTGCCTCTACCGATGGGGAACATGACATTAAGAGTCACTTGGTTTCATGATTTTTTTTTTTTTGTGAGAGAAAGGTAGCTCCATGATTCCTTAAATTGAGAGAAAGTCAATTATTCAATGTTTTAAATATCAAAAATTTCGATATATCGAAATGCCCCAAAATTGATATATCGATTCTGTGATTTTTTTTTTCAAAAAATTGGAAAAAAACAAAAGAAAATATCAGAAAAATGAGGAAGATGTTAAAAAACAAAGAAATGGACAAAATATATAATTCTTTGTTGATAAATATTTGACCAAGGTTTTATTATGGAAATGAGAGTGTGGATGTATTTATAAATTTAGAGTAATTAGGAATCAAGATAAGAAAAAATTAGGTTTTTTGAAATTATAAGGTTTTGTAGTTTATAAATAAAAACTACAAATGATAACTTTAGCTTTTATATTAGAAAACATTATTTGTTAATTCATATTATAATGATACTTTCCTAACATTTATAATGTAATAGTATATTATTTTTGGGGAACAATATATCTTTATTAACTTTCTAATAATCTTTTTTTGTAAGAAACTTTGTGATATATATATAGATTTGTTAACTTTGTTAACAATTATAATGTAATAATATATTTGAATGAAATACTAACAATACAATGAGTTTCATATTTATAGATAAACTACAAAACATTGATATTTGCTACTTCAAATCATGTATATGCATATTAGCTAAGTTTTTTTTTTTTTTTTTAAAACAGCATGATACAGTGGAAATATCTCGTGAAGAATTCAGTTTTTCTTGTCAATTTCTCGCAAGAATTTCGATTTCTAGCGAAAATATCGATAAATTTTCGATATTTAGCGATTTATTCCAAAAAATCGATATATCGATACATCGATCGATATTTAAAACTATGCAATTATTACAAGGAGATTAACAAAAAGGACACTAAGACCTCACTTTGGAAAGTAGTAGAGTGCTATCTCTCTAGTAGGGCCCCACCCAATACAAATCACTCCTTGATAACCAAGGCTTCGTCCACAAACTCCACTCTTGATGCCTTGGTAATACATTTCCCCCATTCCACTATGAAATTTTGGATGCTCTCCCCTCTGCTAGGCGTCAATGCTTTGGAGATAGCATTGTTTCTAGTGAGCCAAGTATCTGAAATCTGTTTTTGAATTGCTCATTCAATGAGCATTCTCAATATTATGCCTTGAAGAGGACTCGAACCTCCACGCTCTTTAGCACGAGATTTTGAGTCTCGCGTGTCTACCATTTCACCATCAAGGCATCTTTAAAGTATAATACCGACGGAACCAAAGATTCAGAAATCTTTGCTTCAGGAAAAAGGAAGTTAGTATCCACAATGAACAGAATTATTCAGTCAAAGCAATGCTCTCCAAGCAGCAGTCATTCTTTATCTTCAAGATCCCAGAGAGAATCAATAGGAAAATTGAGAACTTTTAGATTGGATATTATAAGGGAGGAAACTGCTGGGAGAGGATACTGAGAGACATCAAAGGGATGAATGACACAATGATGAAAAAAGGTTTTCATAACTAGAGCACAGGCAGACTATATGGAATAAGGTTTATGGTGGCCCAAATAAAATAGAGGAACAGGTAGATGTGCGGCTGACCATTCCAGCTATCAAATCTATGGCCTTCTGTCTCGAGTTTGGAAAAGGAATTGTTCAACTATCAAGTCTATTGGCTGTGAAGGCATAAGGAGATAGGCAATGTAAACTGTTCTTAAAGAGGAATATTATGTTTGGCTGATCAGAGAAACTTAACGATCATGTAAAAAAAAAAAAATACCATTATGTTGTCCATAAAGAAGTTTGGAATCTTTCGATGCATAATCTCAACTAGTTGCAACAGGCATATCACAAATGTTAAAATATCTCACCAACCAGTAATTCTCTCCATATTATTTCCACATGCAAAATCTATATACAATGGATTGACAACTCGAGTCTTGCATGGAAAGAAAAGATATTCCTTAGATTTCCAAAAACATATATTATCAGACATAACAAAGTGAACCAAGATTCAATAATTAAATTCATTGTAAACAATTCCGCTCCATTCCTTATCTTCCAAAGATACTAAATCAATTGCATTTACTGAACCAAGAGCCCAAATAGAAAAAGTGGAAGAAAACTAACCACTTTGAGCAAAAAAAGAAATTTAACATAACCAAACACACTAGATTGGATCATTGTCTTCCTACCTTGCATAGAAATCCATGAATATCATCTCAATGTAGGTTAAAACCTTTCAATTAAGAACTTAATTTCCATTCCTTCATTAATGAATATCGAGAAATGCACATGAATAATGGACTCCAAGAATGAAGGGAAAAAAAAAAGAGACAAGTATGAACAAACTGATAAGCCCAAGAGTTCTACCTTTTTGCAAATTAATAATGTTATAATTGCAAAACATCAATCACTGTTCAACACTAATTATGTGACGGGCAATAATTGATTCATGAGGATAGTCATCCACACAAGGGTGGCATCTCAATCTTCTTTTGAACTACCATGATAATGTTATATTCCCCAATACTATGAAATTCAGTGCAAGTCAAAATGTCTCATTTATTGTTAAGATGCGGAAGTTGTATTACACTAAAAATAATAATTTGCATAAGGTTATCATCTCCATCATTTTTTTGAAACTTACACACAGATGTGTCAACAAGGCCCTAAAGCCATCACCTAGAGCAGTCCCACATATAACAGGGTGCTGGAAAGAGAGACTGGATATGGTCCTAACCTTGGGCATTCTTTTATACAAAGTGTCCACTCTCAAGACTCGAAACCGAGACTTGTACTATTAGCCTGATCACCTTACCTTCACTTTAAGCAATGACCTCTGTGTCAATATTATGTTAATGTAATTAGAAATATCTAAAACTTTAGAAGGTGCCCTTTGCAAAGGGTTTTAACTTTTGGCCAAAAAAAACCTGTAGCTAATGTCTTTTCTTCAATTCTCTTTTATATTGATTTATTTCAAAGGGTTTATGACAGATTTATTCATTCTTTATCCTTCAGTATCAATGTTTTGCATAAAGCCTCTTTTCCTGCATTACTCATCCTTTCACACTGCTTAGCAAGTTCATTGGCCAAAGCACAAGCCACCATCAGAAAAGAAACACTGATACTTGCTGAATAAATGTCATAGAAGGGGATGTCATTCAAGAAACCTGCACTATAGGCATGAAACTTAAGGGAAATAGGGCACCATCAGATCCATAAAAAAATTTCCACTACATGCCAATTAGACAGAGACTTGCATTCCCTCTTAATTTGAAAGTTCAACCAGATGATGTGAAAAGATCTTCTGGGAGGCATTATTTTTCACACACTATTAAGTCATTAATTGCTGGTCTAGGAAATGGTTCTGAATAATAGTAGTTTGGTAACTTAAACTGGACAAAAGCATTGGTCCTTAGGTGACCGCCTGGCACCCACCTAGTTACTAGGATCTGCTTTGAACTGAATCCACTAATCTCAAGTACTCCAGACAAGATACATCCCAGTTGAGAATGAGTAGAGTCATCACAGTGCATATACAATTATAACTTTTGGATATGGAAAGTGAAAAATTCATGCACATGCATACTTAATCATTTATACTCCACCTAGACTCTTATTTAGCTGAAACTCTTATCATCAATAAAGTTCAAAATGAATGAAATTCTATGTCCTTCAATAAGAAACATTATTTTCTAATGTAATTCAGAAAAAAATGGCCAGCTTCATCTTTATGAAATAATATCTGCTATGACCTCACCAAAATAGATCGAAGGAAATGGGCAAATGACGACAACATTCTATGCGAGTTTTGTGGTTCGGCGGTAGAAACAAGAGAACACCTCTTTTTTTCTTCTTCTTGAGCATGAAGATTTAGGACAAGGTGGGAGAGGCTCTTGGTTCCTCTTGTTCCTTAAAGGTCCTTTTGGGAGTATGTGGAGATGGTTCGAAAACAGGTGCAAATGAGCGGTCGGAGCAATCTAGTCAAATTTCAATGGCTAGTTCCACAAAGTGTGTTGAGGATATGGCTTACCCATAATGAGTGTCTTCCAACACAACATAACATATTGGGAAAACACGGGCAGCTATTTCCTCACTCCTAAGAGATTGGATTGCTACTATTTTGGAAGATGATATGACATCCACAATTATGGGGAATCGATGGTTCGGGAGGTGAAGATTGGGCCCATCAAAAGGGAACCCCCCCCCCCCCCCCCCCCTCCCCCCCTCTTTTTTTTTTTCTGTTTTGCATTCCCCTCTTACTCCTCTTGTCTCTTTTGTAAGGAAATCCCTTGTCTCCTTCTATCCAGGGATTTATTATTTAATAAAGATACTCCTATCATTCATAAAAAAAATCTGCTAAGATCAAGAACATGTCAAATGAAGAAAAAAAATGTATTCTCTAGCGCAAAGAAATTCATGTGCCCAGTGTTCAAGAGGCTTACCTTGCGAGCAGCGAGCTTATATTTCTTTGTATCCAAATGAGCCAGTCCCGCCAACACACTTCAACTTGGCGACAGTAGTCAAATCCAGTACCTCGGGCACCAGCTCCGCTTTACTTACGTAATTTGTCACCTGTATGAACACTGTCCCATTTCGATGCTGACCAAGATCACGTTCAAGCACATCTGGATTATATGCTTTGATGTTGTGCAATAATCTCGTGTCCGCACATAGCTCTTGAATGCATCTCCTAGCATTCCATGGGCATAGTGAAAATCCCCAAAGTCATTGTACCCCATCCTGATACTAACCTTGATCAAATTTGTCTGCAGCATATACCATCATATACATGCCATCACTAGATAAACACAAATATATAGATATAAACATTGTTACAAATTATGACTTAAGACAAAATCCAATACAGGAAAGAAAGTTATATATCACATTAATCATAATAATTTTCTCATGTCAGAAATTTCTTGTGTTTAATGATGCACAAAATGCATATCACCGGAGAGAAAACTCAAGCAAACCTTTGTCACCCACATCAACAGAAGTTCAGTTTTTTTAACATAACCAAGATTTCATACTTCATGGACTAACACTTCAACAAACACAAAAACCAGGAATTCACAAAAATCCAAAAAAAATCTAGTCTTGTCAAAATTATACCACAGCAAAAAAACCAAGATATTTATTGGAAGAAAGAACCTTTTAAAAAAAGGGTGTTGTTACGCACAGTCCTCATTCCTAGCCCCTCATGCAATCTCATTTCACTACTAGTCTCATTCCACTAACTAGATACATGCTTTGTTAGATAAAGCATGTGATTTTTTTTTTTTTTTTTCACACAACTGAGTATTTACAATTCATTGGTGTATATACTTTTTTTTTTTTTTTTATGAGGTTACATACTTTATAACATGATGACTGCACGTAGGACTGTCCCTAACATTACCCTATGAAAAATTAAAAGAATAAAGTAAGAACGATTAAAAGAACAAATCCTACAAAAAGAGAAAAACTAAAACTTTCACTTTCAATCAAACCATCAAAACAGAGAGGAAGATGTGGGAACCACCTTGTAACTGTTGAGCTCGCTGTAGAGCTTCTCCTTGCGATGCTCGGCCCTCCGATCGAAGGCGTCGGTCCACTCCAGGTCAAGCTCGTAATCCAGGCCGAGCCGCCCCGCGATCATCCTCTGCGCGACCTCCCGATGGAGCCGCGTGTCCTCCCCCTTCTTGATCTCCTCGTACACCATTCGCAGCGCCTCCATCCGCGTCGCCGGGTTCTCGCACCGGTCCGCGACGAACATCAGCCGTACGATCCTCGTTCGACCGCTGTACATCCCCGCGTACGCCTCCACGTCCACGGTCTCCTCATCTCTCTCTCTCCCCTTTGGCTTTGGATTTTACCCTCCTTTTTCAGTAATCCCACCCCGTTAAAGCTCCACCCCATCCAAAATTGCTGAAATGCAAACCCATCCGGCCATCCCTACTTATAAATCACATACCACACATTGGAACCCCACCCCCAGCAGAATTTTCATCTTTCTCCTTCCTCACCCTCTCTCTCCCTCCACTGGTCACAAGGTCCACATCCGACGGTGGTCCTCTCCCGCGGCTGCCATCGCCGAATCGCATCCGTCCATTTGCTCCATCTCCTCACTCTTCATCATCATCCAAGTGGAAGGTTACCCCCCCCCCCCTCCTCTTCATTGTTAGAAACCCTAGGTGAGGTTTGTGTTACATTTGTTTGTATATTTTTGATCTTAGAAATCCTAGTTTATTGTTTTTTTTTTCTTGAAAGATAATCCTGGGTTTAGGTTTGTTTGGAAAATAATTGATTGGAAATTGTTTGACTGAATGAATGAAGTAAAATGCTGATGCAAAAATGATTGTCATGTTGTTGTTTGAATGACACATTTGAGTTATTTGAGAATGGTTTTTGTATGATTAGTTGATTGACAAATGTTTGTAATATTGTTATGATTTGGATGAATAATGCATTATTGTTGATTGAATGTGTTCCTTGGTTGACATATTGATAAATCATTGTTGTTTGAGAGTGATATGTACTATTAATCGAAGAAACAAAGGTTGGAAAATAGGTACAAAGAAGAGAGAATGATGAGAAAAGAAAAACACTTAGATGAAAAAAAGTAAACACAAGCAATTGCCACCAGATAGAAGAGATATCTATTCACCAAGCAAGAGCTAGGAGCCATTCTCCCTCACATCAGCACCCTTAGACAATGAAAAAATGTTTATACATTTGTTTTGCTTTGAATCGAGTAATAAAATTTATGTTCATGCAACTTTTTCAATGAATGAGGATGTGTTTGTTTTTCTTGCATATGCATGAGTAGTTGAGTACTAACTTAACATTATTGTACAGTAATGGCTCCTAAGGAACACGTTCGACCTACAGCTTCTAATAAGAAAAATAGATCAAAAGATGCATCAAAAGACACACCTTCTAGTTCTCAAAATGTCGTTGAGGAGCCACAGGAGGAGGAAGTGGTGGCAGAAGAGGTAGATGAAGATTCAGAGATCGATGAAGCCAGCTTGAAGGGTCCTTTTCCAGGTGGACCAGTAGATAATGAGCTCCTCGTAGACTATCGCCACCATGTGGCTTATCGTATTTGGAATGGCAAGGTATATATTTATCTAATTATTGTATGTTTATCTAATGAAAAGTAGGTCATCAAATTCAATTATATATGTTTTTGCACAGGAACGTTCTGTGTTAAGATGTCGACAACCTGTAACCCAGCTTGATAGTTGGAGTTTAGATGATGAAGCCATCATCTTTGTAAACAGGGTCAGGGAGAGTGGTTTGCTTCCGTTGGTTCAATGGAGCTTCAAAACAATCAATTGCTCTCTAATAAGTGCAATGGTTGAAAGGTGGCACCCGGAAACAAATACTTTTCATCTACCAGTCGGAGAAATGGGCATCACACTGGACGATGTACATCAAATTACAGGCATTCCAGTCATGGGTCGGGCAGTGTCAAAGCCACAAATTGAAAATTTTGATGCAGTTGTCGAGTTAGTTCGTGATACACTGCATATCGACCCAAGCAACATCGTTAGTGAATTAGCTGCGTCCAATGGAAGATCAGTTAGACTCTCTTGGCTGAAAGAACATCTTGCTACAAGGTCGCGTATGATGCCCCAACATACCATTGAGTGTGCCGTTCGAGGATATCTTCTATATTTGTTGGGTTGCACCATTTTCTCAGATAAGACCGGCACACATGTCTCGGTTGAGTATCTCCAATATCTCCAGGATTTGAAGAAGGTAAAGGATCATGCTTGGGGGGCAGCTACCTTAGCTCACCTGTATCGTCAATTGGGGATTGCATCAAGAGCCAAGTGCAAACAAATATCTGGTTACCTCACCCTCCTTCAGGTATTATCCAACATATATTGACTTACATTTATAATAAATTTAATGTACAATAAATTTTGTATCACCCAAATGTTCACTTCTTCACAGGCTTGGGTGTACGAGTACATTCCTTTACTCAGGCCTGTACAAGATGATCGTGTCACCCAGGGATTCCCTCGAGCCGCCCTATGGAAGAATAGTAGGAATTTGCCTGGGTTGCAGAAGAACAATGTCATTGTCATCAGGGAATTGCTCGACTCATTGACTCGAGAGCAGGTATAAAGGTTTATGTTAGAGTAAAAATATCATGTTCAAATAATATTTTTAATATATATTGCTTTGATTTTCATTGTATATTGATTAGGTTGACTATGAGCCATATTCGAATATAAGGGATTCATTTCCCTTACAAGAATACGCGTTCTTCAATGGTTGCTTGGTTGCTAACAGAGTTTATGAGCCATATATGCCTGAGCGGATGCTTCGACAGCTTGGGCACCTTCAGACAATCCCAAAAGGACCTACTCGGCCAGAAGGAAAGACAAGAAGACCACGTGTAGCGAGTAGCTACCGTGTAACATATGGTGGTAGCGTTACTTATATGGAGCAATGGGAGGATCATCTTTTAGGTCCGAGATCAAGAGGCCCCCGAACGCGAAGTTCATGGGACATTGTTCTAGAGTACATCACCTGGCTTGATAGGGTAAGCCACAGGTTTGTTCAAAACCCCGAGAATAGAAGATTTGGATTGAAGATCAGCAATTCTCATGTGGATAGATCTTCAGATGATGACTGGGTAATTGTGTATACTCATCGTTCAATCCATTTATTAATGTAAATTTATTAACACTTATTAATCCAATTTTATGTAGCGTGTCGTGATAGCAGAATACTTGCAACCACTGGTACAAGGGAGGTATACATCTGGCGTTTTACGAAGGTACATGCAAAATGTAATCAACTACTGTCAAGATAGCACGCCTCTTCCCACATTGACACCCCCGTCCACATCCATCAAAGAACACCACGATAAGAGAGGGATTGGTCGTCCATCACAACACTAATTCCAGCATTTGGAATCAATCGAATGCTCTTCAAAATTGATGATCAAGGGATGGTTGTGTAGTCCATAAAACATTTGCAACCTCCATTTATCGTCATGTTCGGAAACACGCAATTTGAATGGACGTTCACATTTCTTCGTGCTCATTTAACGCTTAGGTTTTTCCTTGTCGTTCTTTCATGGTTGACGATCAGACTTTCCTCCCTTCACATATTAGAATGACATGTAGAGCTCACTTGGGGTCGGAAAGATCTCACCTTTCAATCACAACAATGACACCAACATTTTTGTCAATTCTCTTCACCCAGTTTATCAATTCCTTCCAATTATCAAAGACCTAAAACAATGAAATAAGAAAAATATTAGTATATAATAAAATTATAATATGTAAACACATTTGGGAGAAAAGTCATTGTCAATTACCAAATGAGTTGTAAAGTGTTCTGAGGTGTCAATACTAGAAATGGATCCGTCATGGTTTGGCGCAAATGGAATAATAGTATTCTACAAATATAATACAACAATTGCCATTAACAACTAAACATTCATATATTTTACTACTATATTATATAGTCCCATGAAAACTAACATCATTCACCATTGTTTTGATGCCTATCAAATTTGTGAATGCCAACATCAAACGAGACAATTAAATACCTAAAAGAAAATATCTTTCATTAGTTTACAATAAAAATATCAAAATTAACATGACGTTAATATCTATACAAACACCATGATCAGAAATATCACAAGCACTATATAATACATCACCGTCACCACAAACACCAATGCCATCAAGATGGCAACAATGAAAATCAACACCATTACAAACCCTAGCACCACCAACACAACTAACAGCCCTAACACCACCACCCCAACGAAAAGAACCACCACAACAACATGGAATATTATAAAAATAAAAACAAACAAAAAAACTCCAAACAAGAAGAAACCATTACCTCTATCAAATGTGAGCTCTAAAATGACTTAAGATATCTCTTCTCGCATTCATCCAAATATGTGGGCGCGCCGGAGATTCCGCTGATGATGGAGGATGGAGAGCTCTAAAAACATACATATCTTGTCTTTTTTTTCTTTTTCAAATCTATATGTTTCTGGACCAGAAGAAAGCTTCATATGGTACTTTGAACTTATTTAAATGTTTGGGACAAGTTTGGTGATTGAATACCTCTACCTCTTGTATCTATCGACTGAACAAATATGTATTTGTCATATTGTTGAGTAGATTGTAATGTTTTTGGGTTTTGAGAATAGTCCCGCATCAGTTAAAGTGAACAAACTTTTTCACCTTATATTGTGGTCCACTCATTGAGTGTTGCCTTGAAATTGACAAAAGGAGAAACATGTGCGCTAATGCACGCGTGGAATGACTCATTTAGAGGCATAAAATAAAATAAAAATAACATATGGTTTCTTTTTGCTGAATTTTTTTCTTCTGAAATTTGAATAGTTGGTCTGGCTAACTGCTAACTCTCTTCCCCTGGATTACAACTCTTTAGCATTTTGCCAATAATCACTCTTCATTGAATAACTGAAATAATGAAAGGGTGAATTCAAAATGTAATGGACGCAGCCATTCAACACAACAACCTTTCAAGCCCTATATAACTTTGTTCTTTGAGCAAATTTGAATCATCGGTTTTTCCAGTTTCATTGAGAGTTGTAGGAAATCTTCAGAGTTGCCATCTACAGATTTCTTGAGTTGTATCCTGAAAGTGGTTTGCTTAGACACTTTAGCAAACTCAGTATCATAGTGGAGGCAAATAAAATTGTGAGAAAAGCCTTCATTCAGGTCTCAAAACTCTGGTTCTTCTTTTGTATTCTCTAATTTCTTCTACACATATGGTGTATTTAGCATCTTTAAATCCGCTTAATTTGAATGTTTTTCCACATTCTTAATAATGTAAAAATTAACTGTGATTATAATCTATCTTCATACTTGACATTGAAGTTTATGTGTTTATTTTTCATTGATGATCAGAACACATCTTAAAAAACAATTTAATTATTTTTGTATTTTTACCATACTTATCCCGCCTCATTCACAAATGCATAATTACTGAACAGAACTTTTGTTGTCAGGAATTATGTGATTGATCAAGAAAAGATTTTTTCGAATTCCACTTTTGAGGGAGAAACCCAGCAAGTGCTAATGCTTTTCTTTTGATATTAAGATCTACAAAAGACTATACATCTTTGAACAGTCAGAAAGTTCGGTGTTTTAAGGAGCCATTTGCAGGCAGGCGGACAAATTATATTTAGTGGGGGCAAACTTAAATAGCCTAAAATTTTCAATAAGCAACAATAATCAAATTACACATCTTTTCAAAGTATTATTTTTAAATTGACAAACAAGAAATTTTAAAATATGTTTTTAAATGTTCAAACAAAAAAAATGATGTTAATTGTCTCTTTTAAATCTATTCAGAAAAATAAGAAAAAAATGTTTTAATTTTATTTGCAGTTTAATAATATAGAAAAAAGAGAAAGTTGACTAAATAGATGGACAATACTATTTTATACCTAAATATTTATACACGAACCAATCAAGAGTTACAAAAACTAAAAATGAAAGTGTGATGCTGCATACAATTCTTTTTAGAGTCCTAAATGTAGTCTCATATACCTCATCAGTTATCCACTGGAATATATACCTTCCTAGAGGATGTATATACTTTGTTAAATTTTTTCTTACACTTACTAAAATTGACTTCATTCAACTTAAAGTAGAGTGTTATACACTTTTCATCAAACCATAAAACTCATTAGATGATGTTTACTATTTTTTTTAATAGTGTAACATTTTCTAAAATGAAATAATAATGTACAACAATAATCAAACTACATAACATACACATATCATAGCTAATTAAAATTTATTAATATTCAACTAAATTACAACACATGATAATAAATTAAAAAAAAACACATAAATATGTACTGTTTTTTTCACAAAACCAAGTGGGGGCAGCTGCCATCACTCGGCCCCACGTGGCTCCGCCACTTATTGCAAGGGTTCTATATGAACCACTAAGAACCAACCTTTGGGCTTTTAAGAGAGAGCAGAACAAGATAACCCTGTGGAAATTGTAAGCCTGGAGTCCTGGTTATGTTGCCACCCTTGATTTTAGTCCACCTGTCAAAATTTATCATCCAAAATTTAGCCTAGAAAATTTTCAGGAATGTATGCAAATGAGCATTGATAGATTACCTATACTTTGTGAGCAGGCAATGGAGGAAGACTGCCATCTGCAACTTGGCGAAGTCTGCTCCCACACAAAATCTCATGCCACCACCAAATGCCATGAAATTCTGGGACCCCCCATTTGTATCTATTCCCTGTTTTAATGAAGTCATGTATTAGTGTGATCACAAAGTTAGTGTACAAAAAATATTAGGAAAGGTTTTAATTGTTTTGGTTCATCTATGTTATGAGATAAATATGACAAAAGTACACGAACTATTAAATTGTTTTCTACATGTATTCTAATTGCTAGTATGAAAAATAAACGCAATGTGAAGGTAGCGAGGACAACTAAAGCTAGTTTTTAAAAATTATGAAGAATGTGATAACCATCCAAACTAAATAGATGTCCAGGTTTTGAAGGCAATAAATGCAGAATTCTATGAATAAAAGTTTGGATTACTCTGTGACTATGATATTAGGTACTTATGTGAAGAATGATGTGTTGGATTTTATGGTCTTCCATGACCCAATAAAAGGAATTGAATTTTTTTATTTATTATTGTTTCTTGAATTCCTCATATGTTAGCCTTAGACTTTTCACAGCTTAAAGTTTTTTGAGTTACCCTATGAGATATTATTAGTCACATTGTTAATGATATTTTATCAAACCAATGCATGCATATTAACTTTTCACTAATATGTTACAAATCGAAGTAGATGTTTGGGTTATCCAATGTGAGGAATTCATGATGGGAGCAAACCAATGGAAATAAAGGTTATTGGAATTCATGTTAGGAACATTTCCAATAAGAATATAATTATTTGATATCATGATGGACTCAATTCTAAGATAAATCACTAATGAGTCTCTTGATTTATCCAATGTGACTTTTTGAGAGGGTTCATAGAGTTTATGATGGGAGTAATTCCATGAGGTGAGCTATTGGTTCCTCATGGTCCATAAAAGGGGATTTAGTCTCTCTCTCCACTCATCAATTCACACAACATCATATCCACATCAAAGTAAAATAGTTTATAGAGTTACCCGTCATATCTCTATGAAAGGAAAGAGTGAGAAGAGAGAAGCCCAAGCTCCTATTCTTGTTAAGTTGCTTGATCAAATCCCATGGAGCAAGATATGCACTCTAGTCCTTTCTCACCATTTTAATTTTATATATTATGGAGTCAAGATCTATGCATTATGGCTATGTATCTAACATGATGTGTTGTTGGAAAATCAAAGTTGCTAAAGTTGCTAATTTTGAAACTTTGATTGATGTGAAATGCAACTGTAGAGCGACATTAAAAAGGGGGGGGGGGGGGGGGGGGGGAAGCTTACATCCCATCTCCTTGGCTTGAAAGCAAGTGGGTCTTCGTAAATCTCAGGATTCAAGTGAACAGCTGGAGGACAGACCATTACTGCCCAACCTGCCGGAATTGTGTATCCTGAAAAAAAACAAAACAAATATAAAGTTATAATAAGTTGATCCACCACTTCAGATTGTTATAATCATAAAAATGACTCTTTGATTGCAAGAAATGCATTACCCTTTACATGAATATCTGTCAATGCCTTCCTGAAAATTCCAGGCACAATATTTGCCAGCCTCACTGTTTCATTGATGACCTGTGAATTTGGAGTTATTGACAAAAAGTTCATTAGTAAGACATGAAAGAAATTCTCATATGAATCACCCAACTGAGTCCTTCACCTGATTTGTGTAAGTCATTGACTTGTATTCTTTCCATGTCATTCCAGAATTTGGGTTCTCTCTGTTTCTAACAATCGCCTCGTGTTCTTCCTGATTTTCGATTTGAAACAGTTGGTGCACTTTAAAAATGTGAATTAGAAAAGATTGTAAGACTCTGTTTGGATAAGAGTATTGGGTGTCTAAATTAAAATTATGAATCCCAATCCTGAACAATGAACAATATATAAATATGGTTGATTAAAATTTTAAAAGTACCAAGCAAGAAAAAAATTTTAAAAGTGAAATTGGAATTGGGAGAGTGGGATTGAGAATCATTAATTAAGGGGATTGGGAATCCCATTTAAGAGGTGATATTCTACTGATCCTAATCCAGGTGGATTGAAAAAAAAACATTTTTATACACACACACACACACACACATACATACATACATACATATATAGGGTTAAAGACATCTAAGTCCCTACAAACATGAAAAAACCCATATAAGTCCCTACTAAAATTAGGACAGACGTACGAGTCCCTGAAAACTCAGAAAAACCCAATTATCATCCCTGAGTTAAATTTCCATCCAAATGTAATGGAATATTCCTAGAATATTCCATCACATATAATTGTGTAGACATTGAAGTCCTTATAAACAGTCATAAAGACAAATTAGTCCCTGCAAAAGATAAAATTGCCCCTAAAAGACTTTTACATTAAATTGTGTATATATTGTAGTCCCTATAAATAATCATAAAGACAAATTAGTCCCCGCAAAAGATAAAATTGCCCTTGAAAGACTTTTACATATAATTGAATAGACATTGCAATCTTTATAAATAATCGTAAAGACAATAAAAAACAAAAATACCCTTGAAGGATTTTTACATTTAATTGTGCAGACATTGCAATTTAAAAATTAAATACCCTCTAAAATACTGCAATTTCTACACAATTAAATGTAAAAATTCTTCAGGGGCATTTTTGTCTTTTACATGTAACAATTTGTCTTTACGATTATTTATAAGGACTGTAATGTTTATCCAATTAAATGTAAAAATCTTTCAGGGACAATTTTGTCTTTTGCAAGGACTAATTTATTTTTATGATTGTTTACAGGGACTGCAATGTGTACACAATTTAATGTAAAAGTCTTTTAGGGGTAATTTTATCTTTTGCAGGGACTAATTTGTCTTTATGACTGTTTATAAGGACTTTAATGTCAACACAATTATATGTGACAGAATATTCTGGGAATATTCCGTTAAGTTTGGATGGAAATTTAACTCAGGGATGATAATTGGGTTTTTTCTGAGTTTTCAGGGACTCGTACGTCTGTCCTAATTTTAGTAGGGACTTATATGGGTTTTTCCATGTTTGTAGGGACTTAGATGTCTTTAACCCATATATATATGTATATATTATATACATGTATATATTGATATATATATGTATACAATATATAAAATTAATATATAGATATATTTATATATATATTCACGTGTATATATATTTATACATTTATGTATATTAGTGTGAGTGTGTGTGCATATATGAAAATATATATTTTTATATTGTAATATAAGTATTACCAAACGCATGATTGAGATTGAGAATCCAATTCTATTTTATGAATCATGTTTCTTACTAAAACAAGTTGACATGATTCCCACTAGTTGGGATAAAAAAATAATTGAGTTAAATCACATGTTATTCCATATAGCATAAGAACAAAAAAAAAAAAAAAGATAAAGCAATTGTCTATATTTTGAAAGAAAAAGTGAGGATATTTTATTCTAGATAAAAAGTGAAATAAACTTTATCCTCATTTTTTAACTGCATTTTGTAAAACATATACAATTTTTATGACTGTTCTTTCAAAAAAAAATAAAAACAAAAAACTTTATGAAACCAAGACCAACAATATTAATACTCCATTAATAGAAATTGGTAGACTTGATATTTTTAATTTTTTTTTTGAAGTTATCCCATATTTTATATCATGTGATCCAAATGCAAAATGAAGAATAAGAACACAAATAAATAAGGATAACAAAATGAATGATTAAATGTAAATCTAGATAAAAATAATGATATTTTTTTATTCTCATAAATTATGCTAACTTATCCTAAATATGTATTCTTTTACCAAACCAAGCGAAGTTAGTTTGAACACTGACCATCAATTCTTGAAGCTCTGCTGGGTGGTCTGTAAGAATTTTGATTGCCATAGTCAGAGCCAAAGAAGTAGTCTCAAAGTTTGCAAACAGAAGTGCAAAGATCAAGTTCAACGCGATCGCCTCAGTCATTATCGACCTTTCTTTCATCAATTCCTCCACAACATAGTCGAAGAAATCGCTTTCACCATTTTTTTGTGGTGCAGAAGCACGCCTTTCGTCTAGCATTCTCTTCAACATTTTCATCGCATTCTTTCTTCCCTATAAAAGAAAATATAATTCTACATGGTGATCAAGCTTGATCCATAGTCACAATGTTCGTGTACAGAAGATAAACAATAAGTGTTCCATATGGTAAAGTGCAGAAATGATTAATTTCCATCATTATAAAGCATGTCATAAATCATCCATATAAAATAGGTATCCGAATTCTGAATATACTAAACACATAGGTCAAGGAACAAAATATGTTCGGCTTATAGGTAGGGGAGTTTTCCAATCATATTACTATTCCAAACATTTTGAAAAGTTCAGATTATTCTGTGACAATGGTATGAACAAAAAAGACCTTTAGAAGTTCTGAACGTACCTGCAAACATTTGTTGTAGGCAGTGCCAGGGATGTTCACAGGGAAGGCTAAGAGGCCTTGCATGAACGCGACAAAATTCAATCTCAGATTCTCCGGTGACTCGTTGGGGTCATAACTGATCAACTTCTTTGCTGTCAGGTCAAATATCATCTGTGAATACACCAACAGAAAGATTTAATTTAAAAAAATGTAGTCTCTACTTGAGGACTAACAATTCTAAATTTTTTTTTCTTATACATTGTTATCAACATACAGTTGCAATGGCTTCCTTTAGATCAACAGAGGGCTGGTTCGACCACGACTCTAGACATCGCCACGCCTTCTCCTCCATCTCACACAGTAACTTCTCTTTGAGGTTTTCTGGTCCGAAGAGTCTCAAAACCAGGCTTTTGAGGTACTTGAACATGAAACCATGCAATGAACCAAGGTTCTCTCGTCCGAAGATCTCTGTGAATGTGTCTGGATACCAGCTTTGGAACAGCTTCCCTTCCTGTTGGAAGATGTAATGGTTGAATTCAGGATCGGTGGAGACCACGACCGGGCGACCCACCAAGCTTGTCTTGAACAATGGTCCATATCTAAGCCATGCATGGAGAGAAAACACATTCATGAACACAGTTTGAACTACAATTTCTGTAGGGCGAATCGTATCGAGAACTACCCTTTGATCCTCTCTTTGATGAATGGAGGAATGTCAGAGGAGTTGTTTGGAGAGAAGAAATGTAGGGACTCTCCAAGGAGTGGCAATCCCATGGAGCCAGGGGGGAGTCTGCCACTGCTTTTGGGGTGTCTCCATTTGTGTGTATAAAGAGCTACACATATGATCAGCAGAGCTACAGTGAATAGAATTGCTGCATAGAACATGGTCTCTATATATTTGTTATGCTTAAATGGTGAAGAAGAGCAGTTCGAAATGGGATGCACTGCTCTGCTATGTGTTTAGTTTGCTTTATATAGACAAAAGTTACACCATAAAATACGCTATGCAAGGTTGATTTTTTTTTTTCCTGACATGGCTGTAGAAGTGGTTGGAAATTAAAATGTTGAATAATTTATACCCACAGACCATATACTATATAACAATATATATATCATGCAAGAAAAGTTTAATCACTGAATGGTTCTCAGCACTGCCATGACAAGCTATGATGGTGAGTGTGTGCTTCCCTGACTGTGCTTTCTGTTAGTTGGAACTCGGGACGGCAGTGTATCAGTTTGTTTTACTTGTTCATTACAACTAATTTATTAATAAGCTATGTTATACTTAGTCTTTTTTATAGACTCAAATGCAGTTCTATATATCTTGTTAGTCCCCTTCATTCACTATATCGATGTATATACCTTGTTGAAATTTTTTCACATTTATTATAAATGATATCATTTAATTAATTAGAATACATACTTCACATTTTATAAAAGGAAAAATGTATATAACCCCCTGAAAGTTCGCATAAATGCAGATCAACCCCTCATATTTTTTTTTTATGATCCATGTAACCCTCTCAAAGTTGTCATGGTTAAATAAATACCCCCCTCAGTTAGCTTGCTCACCAATTCTTTTATCTTTTTTGGTTTTCATTCCACGTCATACCGTTTTTTCTTCTTCTTTATGCATTCTTTTGTTTGGTGTTTTTTTCCATTACTGACAGTCCAAACTGAAGGATTTGGTGCTCTAATTCTCATGATTCATCACTAACCTCGTAATTTCAAAACATCTAAGAAGTAATGTCAGAAAGTGTAGTAAGTGTTTTATACAGTCTATGAAATGTCTGTATGATTAATTTTTGCTAAGTTTTTAGTAATGTAACTGATCTGTTGAATTTGCATTTGTAGTACATGATCCAAACATAGAGAATATGTTACCATTCCAATTGCAGTACTACATGCCAATGTTACTTGAATGAATGTCAGACTGAATTGGACTTCATTGAACTGGACTGGAATTTTTTGACTGAATTGGACTTCACTGAACTGGACTAGTTGTGGGACTGAACAGTTCTGGACTGGGGCTGAACTGCATTGACTTATACTGTGGCTGGATTTTAATCTAGTCTGAAATTGGACCATGTTTGGGCCTATATTAAACTGAATTGGTAGTGTGACTGGATTGGAATGGGACAACATTGGTATGATATTAAACTGGACTGGATTAGGAATGCATTGGACTATAGACTGATAGTGGGACAGAACTGTGTTGATATTGAATTGAAATTGACTGGATCTGGGACGAATGGGATTGAACTAGATTGGGAATGAGAAATGGAATGGAATGTCAAACTGGGACTAGGAATGGACTGCACTGGTTTGAATGTAATGGGACCTAGATATGGATCTAACCTAGATAAAGCTCATGACGGCAGGAGGATGACCATCAAGGTTTAGCAGGATCTTGTTTTGTTTTGTCTCATAAATGTGTTTGCGAGTTTAGAAACACGTTTAAAAAATAAGATTTTGAATAAAATGATTTAAATAGATTTTGATTCCTGTAAAGCACAATTTATGTGCTTTTTAAAAAATAATATTTCTGTACTGGAAGTTGTAAGTAATTTTTTTAATTAAGCATGCTTCCTGAAACCCGTTTGATAACACGTTTGACGTTTGAGCTTTCTGCTTAATTAAAAGGCAAATTCACCCCCCCCCACACCAATCGTGTTATTGAACGAGCTTAAATTTAGTTGGAGATATTTGGTTGTTTAGACCATTTGGGGGGGGGGGGGGGGAATTGTTTTGGCTGAAATGATGTTTTGTCTCAAAGATACAGGAGGACGTTCACTGTGAAATGGACATGGGTAGTATAGTAATTTAAACACCTAGGGTTATCAGAATTACACCCTGGTTTGTAAATGTTAACAACAGGGGTGTATGTCTACTAAATCAATAAAATGAGGGGGTTATATGGATTATCATGAAAATGATGGGTTGATCTACATTTAAGCAAATTTTCAGGGGGTTATATACATTTTTCCCTTTATAAAAATACATATCTCATTAGATGAAGGATTATATGATTTTACAAAAATAAAAACATGTGTTGTCTGCGTTTTAGATTACGAAGTAGACTTAGTATAACATTTTTCATTATTATATTTGAGAGCATTTTTTTAAGGCCCACGTGTTTGCGATTCCCACGGGCACAAAGGACAGAGAAATTTGATTGATTTTTTTTGTGACATTCACTCTATTTTTTTTTGAGATTTTGGTAGACAACTGCTATCCTGATAATATATATTCATCGAACTAACAAAGATCAAGCAATAAATGCAAGAGTAGAAGAAAGAAGTGACAGAAAAGCATAAACAAAGATAGAGGATCAAAAGAAACACCCGCCGAGTAGAGGAGATTTCTACACCGATGGATAAGACCGGGTAGAAGTGACATTCACTCTATGTTGATCTTAAAGCATCTCCAATGAATAAGTTAACTAACATGTTAGAGCATCTCTTATGGACATGTTAACTAACTAAGATGTTAAAGTGTTATGTCAGCACTTTATCCCTCAACTAGACCCTCATTTACTACACTCTCATTTAGTTGATTGTTGTTGCTCCAATGGGCTAGTTAAATAACTAGCCAAAATAATAGTGAGCCCACCTCCCCACCCACCCAAAATAATATTTTTTGAATTTTTTGAAAAGTGGGGCCTACATTTGGCTGGCTAAAGCACTAGCCACGGTTGACTTGGAAAATAACATATGAGAGATGGGGCTCACATTTAGCTTTCTTATAACACTTCCATTAGAACAACATTTTTACACGTTTTGTAAAAATATGACACTAACCAGTTAGTTAACATGTCAATTGGAGATGCTCTTAGTGTCAAATTGTTACATAACATGTAAAAATATTGTTCCAATAGAGATGTTAAAAGAGAGCTAAATGTGGGTCCCACCTATCAGGTGTTATCTTTCAAGCTAACTGTGGCTAGTGTTTTAGCTAGCCAAATGTGGGCCCCACCTGATTGTTCTCATTAAAGAATTAAAAAAAAACATTTGGGAGGTTGAGTGGTTGGAGAGGTGGGGCCCACTATTATTTAGTTAGTTTATTTAGCTAGTTCATTGGAGCAACATCAACCAACTAAATAGGAATATAGTAAATGAGGATGTAGTTGAGGTATAAAATGATGACATGACACTTATGGGTGGTAAACGAGCCGAGCTTTGACATGTTCACGCTCGGCTCATTTATAAACGAGCTGAGCTGAGCCGAGCCGAGCTCACGAGCCTCAACGAGCCTAGTGTTCTTCTTTATTTTAGGGTTTTTAGGGGTTGAAAACAAAATTTTAGCCTAAATGAGCCAAGTTCATGAGCCTAAACGAGCATAATTTTGTATTGATTTAATGTTTTGATTTTACAAAGGAGTTGAGCTAAGCTTCAACTAAGTTTTTTATAACACAAACGAGTCGAGTTTGAACACAAAATGAAGCTCGATCTAGGTCCCGAGAGCCTAACCGAGTTTTAAAAATTGTTCAAGATCGCTCATTTATCTAATTGAACAAGCCTGAACGAGCTCAAACCGAGCCTAGCTCGAGCCGCTTGGTTTGTTTACCAGCTCTAATGACATTTTAACATCTTGGTTAGCTGACCTATCCATTGGAGATGTTCTCAAGAGAGATTCAGGGGTTGAACTTTGATGTATGTGTAAGTTTTGGAGGGATCCAAGCTGAGTTTTGAAGGGTGAAATTGTCTGAGAAGAAAGTCATTGTGAAGGGTGTGAAACATGAACTTAGGTGAACGGTTCACAATCATGGAGATTCATTTCATCTTCCAACGTTCCCTTCAAAACGTGGAAAGCTGAAATGCGTATCCAGAAATGGAAATCATGAGCCAAGTTCACGTTTCACGCCCTTCATCATTCTTACCTTCACAGACAATGACACCTTATCAACCATCACCACTTTATAATAGAAAGCCCTATAAGGGTTATTCACACACAACCAGAAACGTGAAAAGATGATATACATTGACAGATTCATGAACCAAAACCGGTCCATGTTTCACAACCTTCACCATCATTTCCTTACCGAAAATTTTCACCCTACCAAATTATGCATTTAGGCATAAAAATGTTGATATTCAACCATTCATTCCAAAGTACATTCAACTATTCGTACCAAAACACATTCAATCATTCATTACACATTGCTATGAGGACATATAGGCCTATTATGATCCTTCATCTTACACTTTGAACATCTATTTTTCAAAAGATCTTCATTATGGTCCATGTGCATGCATCTCCTTACAGACTTGGGGCGTCTTGCTGTCCTCCTAATTTTTGGTGGGACAAAAATAGGATTGTTCTCTGTCAGAGCAAGAAACCAGAACAGATCAACCTAAACCCAATCCATTGAGTTTTTTTAATGTTAGAGTGGGCTCAGGTTGGGCATGGGTTATGTTCAGATTTGTATTAAGACATTTTAGACAATTTATACACTATTGTGTTTTGCATAAAAAAGATATAAATATGAAAAATGATGAATGAGGGTAGAAAGACAATAAATAAATGAAATTATAACCATCTTATATTTTATGGTAAAAGTAATTTGAACAATTAAATTTTTTATCTTATAGATTAAATAGTTCAAATTTTAACAAAATATTTAAATTTACAATGGACTGCTTCACCACATTGGATTTGTGGTGGGTTCGAGTTTTCTGACCGCTCAACCCAAGTCCACCCTGAATTAGTTTCAAGGTGCACGGATCTAATTCAGATACGAATCCGAATGCTAAAAATCTTAACCGAAACCTGTAGAGAAGTCGTGGTTGATTCGGGTTAGGTTAGGTTCATGCCATTCAAATTGCACCCCTAGTTTCTTTAAATTTCCCTCTTTTATGGTCCCTTCAAGATAAATCAATTCTACAAAGAACCCAAAAAAATGATACCATTTTTTGGTCTACGTGTACTTTAACACATGATCAATGCATGTTTAAGAAAGTACTTAAATTATAATCATGACTGGCTCGTAAATGTTGCTGTATTGACAAATCTACTTTAGTTGGTCTTATTTTGCGCTTGGAGCATGATTAGATTCAATGCTTCCAAGGCTTTGAACATGTGACATCATAATATAACAGAAAATGTTTCTTACCGTCTCAATTCCAGTGGTGCACATTTTTTTTTTTAAATAATAAATTTCATATAAGGAAATATATTTATTTCTAAAAACATAAGTAATATATTCTAATGAATAACATTGATTCGTTTATGAAAAATGTAAAAAAAAATTAATTATGTATATACATTATTAATGTATAATGTTAATCATATATTGTAACGCCCCAGGCTTACACAGTAAGAAATTGTTGCTTTGCTCCTAAATGGGCTCATGGCTTTAAAACATGTCTTATTGTGTAAGAGTTGTGCTCACGTTTAAGCACAAATTATCTCCTCCCATTAGGCGATGTGAGACTAATACCAAACCCTCACCCTCACCCAATCCATGGGCCTCTTGGGACTATTAGGCCTCAGGCCAAGCGTTACATATATTAAGATTGGAATTGAAGAAAAAGAACAGTGTAAAACATTACTACTGTGTTGCTAGATTTTCCCAGCTTCTTCTAAAGAGACAATAGATCAAATTTGATAATAGGGTGGTTGATTTGACCTCCCATTAGATCTTTGTTCTTCTGATATTGTCCAAGAGGGGGCAGCTAGTTGAAACTAGCCGCTCAATGAGGCCAAATGTCCCATCTCTGACAAGTGTTGGCTTGGGTTGGCTACTAGGGTTGAACCGGCCAAGATGGGACGGCTAAATGGAACAAACCGCTGCAATGATCAGCATTTAATGCCAACTTTATGTCCCATCTCTGGGAAGCGGTTTGGGGGCGGCTACTTGGATTTAGCCGTCGGAAGAGGGGCGGCTACTTTGGAGTAGCCGACCTATTTCTGGCCATTAAATTTTCTAAGTGTTGGGCCAGGTTTTCATTCTTGTTTTCCCCTCTAGTTCCCTAAAGTAGTTTTCTATTTGATCCAAAAGTGGTCATTTAAAAATGTTACTTGAAGTAAATTTCTTTTATTTGGACGGTCAAAATTGGGGTATTTACAATGTGAAGGAGTAATGGGACAGTGGTAGGTCGAGCATTGCCTCCTCCACTATCTACTCTGAGAAACCAACCATCGATGGTGAACTAGGGCTGTCCCGGTTCCTATCCTCGGAAAAACAAGTGACATTGAAATCGCCAACCACACACCAAGGAGCTGACCATCTAACCTTTATATCTGCAGCTCGATCCACATGAGGTCTTTGTCCACGCCATCCGTCAGACCATAGATGTTAGTACAGATCCAACTCCACCCCGATGATCGGCATTTCAACAGGACCAAGAGTGAGAATCAACCATTTGCTACATCGTGTTGCTCCCATTTACGAGAATCCCAACAGGATAGTAAGCCACCTACGGGTCCAACCGCAGCCTTCACCGCCATCGTGTCCATTCGACCCCCTCCCATGATATACGTAACTGTGCCACATCCACAATTTCCATCTTGGTTTCTTGTATACAACAAATCTCCACCTTGTTCTCGTGCACCACCTCTGCAACCGCATGTTTTTTCGTAGGGTCATGCAAACCCTGTACACTCCACGAAAGAATTCTCAACATGGACCATTGGTAGGTCAGTCGACCTCCTCCACAGAGTCTGAAGCAGCCAAGGCACCTAATCGAGGTTCCCCCGACACGGAGGGAAAGCTATCGCCAAAATCTCCCCATTTCCTAAAATTCTCCCACAAAAAATTGTTGAACCTGCATCGATCCGCCTCCGAGTTTAATCGAATGTACACACGATGGGCCGTGGACCAAGCCAGCAAATCTCGATCCTCAAGGGAAAGCGAGCTTCAGCTCTCAGAGGAGGATGAGATGTAGCCCCCTCAGACACAGGAAGGACTGTCCCAAACGAACCCACGACCAACACCAGAATATTTTGAAGGAGCGCAACCTCCCCTTCCAGAGACAAATCCATAGGAGAAAAATAGGAGGAACGCACGTTGCTCACCGATCGGAAAATGTCCTCCCCGGAAGTCGGGTCGCAATTCCACCATGTCCACGACCAGTCCGGACCAATGGAGCCAGGGTCAAAAACCCCATCTTCGGAAAAGCCGACGAGTATTCAGACCGGGGGACCATAAATGGGTCCGGCAGGGCCGGGTCGAGTCACTGCGATTTTGGGCGGGTCATTTTCCACCACACCACTTGATGATATGAAATTTTCCGCCAAAATTTCCAAAATCGAATCGAACTCAGCATAAAGGAAGAGACTGTTGAAACTCAGTCAACTTCCCGTGTAGGGGACGTACCATGAGATTGACGTATGGGTACGATGTGTGTCCCAGATGGAGACCCTATCGATGTGGATTTTGACTGCTATGGTCGTGAATATGGTTCTTTTGAACTTGGTTCCGGTCCACATGCGGCGTACTGAATCACCATTTGAAAGATAGTCTAAGTTTGCTCTACTGCTCACTAGGGCTCAGTTGTGATCACCACTTGCTTTTCCTCAAAAGCAAGAAAAGAGGGTATTTCTTTGATACTCGCCTGTAACGGAAAATTGTGGATTCTCTTCACGTTGACGCAGCCGGTCACGCAACGCGGTGAAAATCAGGTACTTCGCACAAAATGATTAAGATCCGGTTAGAACAAAAATGTAATAAATTATTAAAATAAAATAAAGAGAGCAATAACAAATAATTATGAACTAGACCAATGATGTAAATGATGTTAATGAAAATATGTAGCTATTTCAAGATGAGCACAAGAACCATAGCAACATGTATAATACATAGTACGTAGCACATAGGCTTACAGAAAAGAAAAACTTACAACACTGGGATTGAGAAGGATATCTCCCTCTTTTGCCCAATCTTCTATGTTACAAAGTACTCCTGGGGTTTTTGGTGGATTTTGGTAGAGGGTTCTTGTGGACTTGATTTTTAAAATTCCATTTTCTGTATCAGAGCCAAAAAACTTATTTTTTAAGGGATTTGTTTGTATGAACAGTACTTTGAACAGTACCGGTGAACAGTGCTTTTGTGACCTTGTAGTCGCGTTGTCCACACTCTCTTCTAAGGTTCAGTAGAGTTAGGGACGTAATACGTCGTTGACTGGTTTCCTTGCACTCCCTCATGGCCAATCTTTTCCGATCCCTTATATCATGGGTACATGAAGCCTCCACTTCTACGGATGGAGCCTCCACCTCTAGAACATCGAATTCCCCTGCCATTAGGACTATGTCCATTAAAAACATGCAACAGATAAATTATGAGAGTATAGAACAATCTGTCAGTAATTGAAAGATCCCTAAAGTCCCATTCAACGAGATTTATGTTTGTAACACCTTTAGTCTTAAAACAGACTATTATATCAAGACTATTGAAAGAACTATTCCTTTGACTGATGGGCATGGGAATTTCCATCTTATATCCCAAAAGGAAATAGACAGGATAAGGGCTAAACCCCAATATCACTATCTTCACATTGGACTTGTGCAGGTATCAGTAGATGCCCTAGTTAGAGAAAGCTTGAATACTGCTGTTCTTGTTTGTCTCCAAGACAATAGGCATCTTAGATTTGCCGACTCTGTTCTAGGGATAGTTGAATCCAGCTTAAGTAATGGTCCGATATTTTTTAATGCCTTTCCTAATTTCTCTGTGTCCTTAGCTGATCCCAACATTTTGGACGCTTTAGTCCTAAGAATCCAGACTGAGTGGATTCTTAATTATTGGTTAAAAATATTTTGGACGCTTAGACTGAGTGGATTCTTAGCTGATCCCAACATTTTGGACGCTTTAGTCCTAAGAATCCAGACTGAGTGGATTCTTAATTTTTTTATTTTATTTTTTTTTAATTTTGAAAATTAATTGACAGAAGACAGATAGGATGGAAACTGGAAAGACTTATCTTATTAAACATGCATAAACCATATTACATAGCAACATGTATAATACATAATACGTAGCACATAGGCTTACAGAAAAGAAAACTTACAACTCTGGGATTGAGAAGGATATCTCCCTCTTTTGCCCAATCTTCTATGTTAAAAGTACTCTGGGTTTTTGGTGGTTTTTTGGTAGAGGGTTCTTGTGGACTTGATTTTTTCGCCGATGCCCTCCTTCGACTAACTCGCCTTCTTTTATAGGCAAAGCTTGCGGACTTCAATGGGTTTGGAATCCGCGGTCATTCTTCCTTGAGTGACTTCTTGTCCTCTTCTGGTGACATCTTTTTACTTTAAGTCATTTCTTCTTTTTCTTTTTTGTCATGCGCTCCCGTGACTGTCCTTTTTGAACCCGTGAGTTGCTAGGGTCTTCTGGATTCTTCTTCCTGTTATATATTATTTTATTATTATCTTTTTTTTTTTTTTTTTTACACAGACCCTTCAGCTGGATCAAACTCGTCTTCAGGAAAATCTGAGGGTATGTTTTCAAGCCCTTGGGAGTCATTGTCTGTATTTTGAGAATCACAATCTTCTGGCCTTTGAGAGTCATCTTCTAACCCTTGTTGGGTCCCTCCCGGACCTCGAGAGCTGGTTGCCATTGTGGTTGAGGGCTTGTCTCCTTTGAACATCTTGAACATGTGCTCATATGCCTTTAATGCAATGGATTCCTGGCTCAAATTTGGGAATCTTTTAGTGTATTCTCCAATAAGGCTTGCTTTGATAGTCTCATAACTATCTTCTCGTGGCCTTCCATAAATTGGTAATTTATAACCAGATAAAATTTTCTGTGGGTTATATTTAGCCCACCATTTTGTGTATACGTCCCTCTTGAGGTGAGGAGGAAATCTTTTTTCTACCTGGAAATCCCATTGGAGGATCCATGGTATCCCTGTCTGATTGTGGTATTGTAATAAATCAATATTATTTTGGGGGTTTAACTCTTCCTGTTCCATATGAGTTTGGATACCTTCTGGTAAATTTTTCCATCAGCACCAAATACTTGCCACCAGGAGTAAAACCAAGTTGGAATGTTGGCTTGGCAGACAAAATGGATAAACCAAGAATGTTTTAGGACACAATTTTGAACTAATAGTACATTTTCCCAAGCTTTTTGATAATCCCAATAGTTATAGTAGTTGGGTCTGATCATTGATTTTTGGAATCGCCTAGAAGCATTGGGGTTCTTGTCCCAGTTTCTTAAGGTTAATATCTTTTGGATGCATAGTTTAGAGTATGAGATCTCTAAGGTGTTTTTATTTTTATAGTGGTGCACAATCCTGGCACTGTTTGTTTCTAAAAGGATATTTTCATAATAATCAGGATTTTTCCCTATCATTTCAGGGATATAAAAATGATAACCAGTACCAGAATGGTCATCTTTGGGAAAGTATATCTTGATAAGTTCTGTTATTTCTTTGTCTACTTCAGATTTCTCAATAGAGAATAGTGGTACAGAGGTTTTGAATTCATAATTGCTTTGTGATTCTGGGGATGCTATTTCAGCAAGTACGGCAAATTGATTTTGATTTTCAAAGAGATTTTCTTCCTTAACCTCTGGCTTTATGAGGTTTACAGAAGGTCTTGAGCTCTCAATTCTTAGGGTCCTTTGTGGAAGGATCTTTGCCTTCTTCTTTTGGTCCATTTCCCTGCAAGAATTCACGTGAGAGATAATCAGGAAGACTATTAAAGTCCCCTTTAATATATTCTATGTCAAAATCATAAATCCCTAATAATGCTTGCCATCTAGCAAAAATTTGTTTCGAAGCAAGATTTTTTACATCTTTTTCAAGTACATATTTTGCCGAGCTACAATCTATCCTTAAGAGGAACTTTTGGTTTAAAATGTCCCCTTGGAATTTGGTTATGCAATTAACTATGGCAAGGATCTCCTTTTTTATTGTGGAATACTTTCTTTGAGCTTCATTCCACGTCCCTGAAGTAAATCTTACTAATTGTTCTTTGTTATCAATCCTTTGTTTCAGTATTCCTCCATATCCTATGTCAGAGGCATCAGTTTCTATGATTTTTGGTGCATTGGGGCTTGCTATATTCAAGCATGGCAACTGCTTTACTTTCCCTTTAATCCTTTGGACTGCATGGGTATGTTCTATGGTCCAAGGTGTAGGATTTTTCTTTAGTCTGTTGGACAAAAGCTTTCTGTCCAAAGCTACATTTTTATAAAAGTCTGAGACATAGTTGAGACAACCAAGAAACCTTTGAAGTTGTTTTTTATCTTTCATGTAATCCGGGAATTTGTCTGCAAAATCTATTACCCTTTTTATGGGTGTAATATCATTTCCCGAGATTTTATATCCTAGAAATTGAACTGTGGTCTGGAAGAGTTTTATCTTTTTGGCAGATACTACCAGACCATTTTGTTTTACTATTTTAAGAAAGATATTCAGATGTTTCCAATGTTTATCTATGTTCTCAGAAAATATTAATACGTCATCAATATAGACAATGGAAAAGGATCCATAAGGATTAAATATTTCATTCATTATGTTTTGAAATTCCGAGGGTGCATTTTTTAGCCCAAAAGGTAAAACATTCCACTCATAATGCCCAAATGGCACTGTAAATGCAGTCTTATATCTATCTTCCTCTTTTATCTGGATTTGCCAGAATCCTGATTTAAGGTCAAATTTAGAAAAAATTTTGGAATTATAGACCCTCTTGATCAGATCTTGCTTATTGGGGATAGGATACCTGATCCACTGGAGAACTTTATTTAATGGCTTGTAATTTATGACAAGTCTTGGTACTCCCCTTTCTAACTCTGCGGCTTTCTCTACATAGAAAGCTGCACAGCTCCAAGGTGAGGAGCTCTTCCTAATAAGGTTTTTTGCAAGTAGCTGGGATACTTCCTCTTTGCAGATCTCAAGGAGCCTATTATTCATTTGGATAGGCCTGGCTTTTGTGGGGATGTTTTCTTCATTAAAGTCTTTGATGTATGGTAGACTTACCATATGCTTTTTCTTATGCCAGAAGGCAGAGGGAAGGTCTGAACAGGCCTCATTTTCAATAGTTTTTTGAAAATCAGAGACCTTCTTTTGGAAAATGGGACTACTAATTTGCTCAGATGTCTTCTGGAACCTGATCTCTTCAGAGAGCTCATTAATAAACTTTTCTTTGTATTCTAAGGCCTGTCTAAGCTGGTTGAGAAAAGATAGCTTTGGTGTAGCACAAAATTTGTATAAAATATTTTTCCCATTTTGGGTGGCATGGATGCCTTCAGTATCAACCGAGAAGGGCTTTATCATATTTATGAAGGGGGTTCCTAGGATGACACCCTGACGAAGATCTTTTACTAAAAGGAACGATGTCTTTAAACATGATCCTTTATTACAAACATGGACATCTGGTATCTTATAATTAATCTTTAGGCTCTCCCCATTGGCAGTGTTTATACCATGGGTAGTCTTTTCAAAGTATCTTGAAGGGATCAATCCTTCCCTAATGCAGTTCATATCTGCCCCAGTGTCAATAAGGGCTTTGTATTTTAAAGAAAATGTCTTAATTTTTAGGAGAACTTCAACATTCCATTTTTGTTTTGTATATCTTTCGAGAGAGCTAATAAATTCTTCTTCTTCTTCAGGTTGCTCTCTGATAGGTTCTTCATTATCAGAATTTTCATTGTTTTCCCCTGATTTTGGGATGGATTCAAGGTATGTAACCCTGTCTCTAAGGTCCTTGATTTCTTTTTTCATATCAATTTGTTCTTTTCTTAGTTCCCCTATAGTCACCCTTTTGGGTTTTTCAGATTCTAATCTTTGAATTACCTCTTTATAAGAGTATTTTTCCTTATTCTCTTCTTGAGTCTGACTGATAGGGGTTTTTATTAAACTGATATATTTTTCTAATTGTCGTTTCTTTTCGACAGGATTCTCAATAGAATCAATAGTATCTAAAACGAACTGTTCTTGGACTGAAAGGACCATTAGGCCATCTGTGTCTGAGGATGAATCATAGGATTCAAGATCACAACAGTCACAGCCACAATTTTCAGACTCAGAATCCTGTTCTTCTAAGTTTTGTATAGATTCTTTATTTTTCGTTTTTCTACTAAAGCATTTATTGGCATAGTGTCCTTTCTGCTTGCATTTGAAGCAGGTAGGAGGACTAGAGGTGCTGGGTTTCTTTTTGGGGAACCGCTTTCTGGGTTTTTGGACATGAGTTCTATTTGAGTTATAATATCTTCTCTCAGGAGGTCTTTTATTATAAGAATGTTTGGTATTCCTTTTCCGGGATCTAGAGGGACTCTTAATGTCTTCCTTCTGATACCCGAACTGGTAGCAGAAGTCTCCAAGTTCTCTCTTGGAAGTCAAATGTTGATTTTTGAGCTGATTCTTTATCTTCAGATCATTGCAAAGAGCCAGACCTATCAGGTTTATTTTTTGTATAAGCTCTCCGAATGTTATGACGGAGTAAGGGATATGTCCCCCATATTCTTGACGAAGGTTGTTTCTAACCCTTTCAGCGAAGAGCTTGGGTAGCCCAGAGACAAACTTTTCTTTCCAAATATCACTGCTTGAATTGTCTATCCTATAAATTTGTGATAAAAATGTGTCCTTATACCATCTAAAATCAGATAAGGTTGGACACCTAAGATTTATAAGCTGTTCTCTAATCCTGTCAGCAGTGTCACTATGGCTGCCAACAAAATGTTTAAATATAGTGAGAACTAAAGTAGTGACAATATCAGGCTCAGATCTCCCATTGGGATCTACTTTTACAGCTGTATAAATAGCACGTCTTTGCTCAGGGGTAAGGAAGTTATCCCACCAACCTCTTAATTGGCCCATGAAAGATGTGGCTATCATATCTGTTATATGTTTATCACTATTGCCCTGTATCCTACAGGCATTAGCATAAATAAGCATAGAATGACATAATTGGCTGATTTGATATTCAGACATGCCATCAAGATTCCATTCAACGAGAGATTTACCATCATAGGAGGTCGTAAGAGTAACATCATTATTTTCTTCTATTTGAACATCAACTGGGGTTGGTCTCCTATAGAAGTTTTTTGTTCTCGAGGTCTGAGTTACAGTCCCTAGCTTATTGATTTCAATATCAGAATGATCAGGCGAGTTTTCAAGATCAGGAGAGTTTTCAGGGATGCTCCCACTCTCACTATCATTTTGAGAGTCTTCTTCACAAGAGGACTCATCGTTGATGTTATTAATGGATAACTTTCCCAATCTTTCAGACAATTTAAACAGCAATTCTTCAGAATGTGTATCTTTGAACTTGATCCCTTTTTCAAGATTCTGTTGAGGAATGAATATTGGTTTTTCAGTCCTTTTGACTATATTTTTGGATGAAGTAGCCGGGGTCTTTGGATTTTGCAGACCTTCGGTATGAATATTGTCAAGGATACTGTTTTCAGTGAGGGCTTTCTCTATCCTTTCAGTTTGGTTACTTATAGATCTTAACGCAACATTAGTAAAATTATTTTGTTCCATGACCTGAATAAAATATTCAGCCTTGAAGGGACTGCCAGGGTCTACCCCAGTAGTAGTCTTAAGAGGGCTGGCTATAATATCAGATTTTGTAACTTTAATCTTTTCAAACGGTGGGTGGATAGATTCCACCTCTTCATTGTTATACTTCCTCCATTTAGTGGTATATTTATCAATTTTTTCAAGGACCATAGCATGGTCTTCTTTGGGAAGATCAACGAGCATGTTTTGTAGCATCGGAATATAAGTTTGTTCAAACCAATCAAAGAAATATACAGTGTTTCGTTCAAATCTCATATGATCATACCACTGTTCTCTAATCGGACCTTGTTCTTCTTTGGGTATAGTGTTGAAAAACCATTTTCTTTTCTCATTATTTTTTGATGAATAAAAATCATTTTTTATGATTTCTTTGTTTATTTCATAGTCATCATTCTCACTTATAGTAAGCATGTCCGACTCAACGGGATCATATTCAGATAAAGGAATTTCATTTTGAGTTTCAGCTTCATAAACAGCTGAAGCAACTCCTATAGGCTGGCTAAAGTAGGAGGCATGGGTTGCCGAATACTGGCTATCTCTCTCAGAAACAGAGCGTCTTCTGGGAGTCAAGTTTTCCCTTCTGCTTACCGGAGTAGTTCTAAAAGATCTTGTCCTTTGTAAACTACAATTAGTATTAGAAAATCGTATTTCAATATTACCACCATCTTTTTCAAGAATTTCTTTAAGGTCTGAGTTTTCCAGGGGTCTATCAGGTTGAGCATTTTCAAGGGTCCAGGAATTAGGTAGTCTAATCTCATCCCACTTTAAAGTTTTAGGGATGAAAGAGTTATTCCTTGGGTTTGTCTGAAGCAAAGTGGTAATACCTTTAATATCAGAAACCCTGCTTTTAGGGGATAAAGAGTTCATAACCTTGAAATAAACTCTATAACTAAGGTTTATATTTAAAGTGCCATTATTAAGGCTGAAACCATCAGTCTGGATTCTTAGGACTAAAGTGTCCAAAATGTTGGGATTAGCTAAGGACACAGAGAAATTAGGAAAGGCATTAAAAAATATCGGTCCTTTACTTAAGCTGGATTCAACTATCCCTAGAACAGAGTCGGCAAATCTAGATGCCTATTGTCTTGGAGACAAACTAGAACAGCAGTATTCAAGCTTTCTCTAACTAGGGCATCTACTGATACCTGCACAAGTCCAATGTGAAGATAGTGATATTGGGGTTTAACCCTTATCCTGTCTATTTCCTTTTGGGATATAAGGTGGAAATTCTCATGCCCATCAGTCAAAGGAATGGTTCTTTCAATAGTCTTGATATAATAGTCTGTTTTAAGACTAAAGGTGTTACAAACATAAATCTCGTTGAATGGGACTTTAGGGATCTTCCAATTACTGACAGATTGTTCTATACTCTCATAATTTATCTGTTGCATGTTTTTAATGGACATAGTCCTAATGGCAGGGGAATTCGATGTTCTAGAGGTGGAGGCTCCATCCGTAGAAGTGGAGGCTTCATGTACCCATGATATAAGGGATCGGAAAAGATTGGCCATGAGGGAGTGCAAGGAAACCAGTCAACGACGTATTACGTCCCTAACTCTACTGAACCTTAGAAGAGAGTGTGGACAACGCGACTACAAGGTCACAAAAGCACTGTTCACCGGCCGGTACTGTTCATAAAGTACTGTTCATACGAGCAAATCCCTTAACAAAATAAGTTTTTTGGCTCTGATACTACCAGACCATGTTAATGAAACCAAGAATTGCAAGAATTAAACCCGACGGCCCGCTCTTTAACCATCCCAAAAGCAGATCAGATGGTCAATAAAACAAAGTGGATTAATGCACTGAAGAACTCGCAAAGCTGGATATCAAATGAGACATCTCGACGGCTCTACCACAAGCCGTCCAAAATCTAGTTAATACCCTTCTTTTTCATTGATGTTAGTTAGATGCTTCTCATATACAGACAAGAAAATCTTTTTTGTTTTATTCAATAGTTACTCTAAATCCACATGGGCACTTTGTTTTTTTCGTTGCTGGGTTCCATGTAGTGAGATTAGCAAGGGCTAAAAAAATCACAGAACAAACTGACGGTCCTCTTATAAGCTGTCTAAAATCTGATACAAGGAATCCAATAAAAATTGAAAATGCACTAGAGGACTTATAAATCAAACAAAAAACCGACGGCTCTACAACGAGTCGTCGACAGATCCAGGTTTTTAAGAAGAACAAATCGACAGCTCTACGACGAGCCGTTGTTGGACAGTTCCAGATTTTTATTTTATTTTTTTAGAAAACAACAAATAATGAAAAGTATTTTTGAGAATGAAAAGCAAGAATATAGTAGAACAGTAGCTTAGCAGTAAAGGAAATGTAGTAAATAATGCATAAACTAATAGAACAATAAGCAAGACAAATAAAGAGTAATAGTAATTAAACAAAACACAAAAGAAAGCAAATAAATGAGTTAGTAGACCTTGGGAGAGATTGTCCCAAACAAAAGGAGTGCTCAAATGGTCCTAAGATCAACTAACCGACGGCCCTAGAGTAGGCCGTCCATCAACTGCGTCTCATTTTCAAAAGAGCTATTCAAAGTCCAAAAGATACAACAACCAACACTCAATTTCTTTAAACTATCTTCTTATATGATTAAAAAGATTTACAAGACTTGGGTTTACAAGGTTTCTTAAGGGTTAGATTATGGGAGTTCTAATGGGGGCTTAAAAGAAACAAAAGAGAATGAGGGAGATGAAGGTGGGTGAGCAAGGCAAAATAGGAGTTTCTTCTCTATATTCTCTCCTCTCTTTTAGGCTAAAAGTATATGGGAGTGGCTGATTTCATGGAGCTTTCCTTTGGCTTCCTTGCTTATGCTTTTGCTTCCCCTCTATTTATGGTGCAAAAACTCTCACAAGCTTTTTTCATCCTTTCTTTGTTAGACAACACATAGGGGCATTAAATGCTTTCTTTCCCATCGTCCAGAGCCTGCAAGCACGTCACCTCAGAGTGGTAGTCGAAGGAGGAGCACCATTTCCTTTTGCCTAGCTGTTTTGCCAGCATTGCGGATGTTGACAGATTGACGGCTCCTCTTGTGGCTGTAGCCCAAAATCGATGGATCCTGTCCCAGACGTCCCTTTTTTAAGTGTGTTTCATGATCCTCATCCTGTAAGCTTTCCAATGTTGCCGACGGATCGAGAATCGGAGGTGTATTGCTCAAGTTATGATCTGATCTTGTGGGGGTGTCCGACTACGAAGGGAAAACTGACTACTCCTCTTGTGGCTGTCTCACAAAACCGATAGCTTCTGTACAAGCCGTCAATTCTTGAGGTCATGATCCTCGTTCTGTGAGCTTTCCAACGCCACTGATGCATCGAGAATTAGAGCTGTATTGATCAAGTTATGATCCAATCTTGTGAGGGTGTCCGATTGCCTGTGTGGGGGCATTCTTTCTATTTCTTCTTGGGCCAAATCACCCAGATCTTGAATTGTTTGTCATGGTCTGATCTTGGGTGATTACTTTTGAGAGAATATGTGGTTCAAACATGCATAAATCAAATATTACAAGCGATAAGTATTATGTTATTTTGATCGGTAAAAAATGGAGTATCTACAGACCCCTCCCTGGCCTATGCGACAACCGAGGCCACCTTCACACACGCAACCGCAACCCCGTCCATCAGGAACAGCCTAGCTAATCGCCTCCACCACATGTTTAGACTTCTCTGTCCCCATCGACTGATCAGGCTTCTCAAGCCCCACGCCCTGAACTGAACCCGAAACGTCACATCTCGTTTGCTTCCACTCGGAGGACGAGTCAGACCTGCCCTCACCCCACCAAGATAATGATCCGATGCCATTGGAGAAGCACAGGACGTCGATCGTGGACCGTCTGAGGGGGCCACCTCTTCCCAAGAGCGAGGAATGCCCTCCCTCGACTATTAGACCGAGGATAGGATGTCCAACAAACCACCGGGATGATACCCGCGGCTAGCGCTTCTGCCTTTGCCATTATCATCTCCTTCTAGAAATGACCTTCACCATCCATGTCCACTTTAGTGATCTCAAGAAGACGTCTAAACCTCTCCGCCAGTTCGGTGACACTTCTGACTTCCATCCAATGCAATGGCAAACCGGAAAATTGCACCCTCCACCGGCGTTGAGCAACCAGGGCCTCCTAAGATCAGGGGACTAGGCGGACAGAGCGAAAGAATCTTCCCTTCCAAACATGGAGTCGACTTGGCCGTAATACACAACGATGGGACCCCAATCATGAAGGTACCCTCACCCGCACGACAAACCTGAGAGCAAGCCCTCGGTCCCCAAAGGCGCAGAACCGCGTCCTTCACCATTGCGGGGGAGGATGAGTGACAACGAGCCTTGACAATAATGCAACCCAATAAATGAGCAGTCGCTGCCTCAGCCAGTCGAGAAATGGGTAGCCGAATGGAGGAGGTGTGCATCGGCAAAGGTGGACGCACCGTCGATGCAGGTTGAAGAAAGCTAGGGCCTGCATGTCTCTGATGGCAAGCAACCACCCGATGACCCGCACCCTTGCAACGCCAGCACACCACAGATTCCTGCATTCCTTGCACCAATGACCCAAACCATGGCACCGGAAACATATGCGATCGATCCCTTCTTAGGTGGCTGCCCGATGAGGACCCCTGAAGCACGGCCATCAAAGTCAAGGGCAGCCGAATCTCCACTGCGATCACCGGCCCTATGCACTTGGGCCCCCAACTCACTTCCGCTCCCGCTACCGCCGCCGATGTCCACCCCTTTCCCCTTTCCACTCCCGCTCCCTTTCTCGCTCCCACTTCCATCCTCCATTTTTGTTGTCTTCAACACTAGCGGTAGTTGAAAAAAATCAAGAAATCTTGTGATCTATCACTATTATATATAACTCAACCATTAAGCACATTGATGTTAGCTAAAGTTGAGGATTTTAAATGGTATCGTCTGGGGAAAAAAGAAAAATCATCATATAAATGTTAACCAGTCCCATCATAAATGTTACAATTAGTCTTATCTACAAAACTTTTTTTTCATTTAGAAAAATAGGGGGATGAGAGAAAAGAGAGCAAAAAAAAACCAGAAAAACAACAAGACTAAAGAAAAAAAAAAAAAGCATAGCCGAAAACAACAAAACAAAACTTAATAAAATATCAAGAGATATATTTTATCTATATTGTTCAATTTAATTTTAATTAACCCAGTCAATTGGGCGTCCAACCAAATATTAGTCCATCATTTTCAGTAGCCCTATTTCGGCCACCATCACTTACTTGAGTTTTGAAGGGTATTCTGCAAGTCTCCACCTTCTTGTGTCTTCAATGGTCAAGGGGAAGGCTCGCTGAAAGCGGAGTACTGGAAGATAGCGGGAGCGGATGGATCATAGTACCTGAACCCGGTATCTTGATTTTTGCCCCTCCAATACTCATTTTGAATGTCTCAACAGGCTTAACATAAATAGTATCTCTAAGAGCATCTCCAATCCTATACTCAAACGTTTACTCAAACTTAAATTTGAGTAAAAATCACCAAAAACTCTCTCCAATCATTTACTCGTACCCATACCAAATCAAGCTTTTATTCAAATCTTTACCCAAATCAAGGAAGAATAAAATTTTTACTCAAATTTCAAGATCTCTTTTTTTCCTTTATCTCCACATTTTCTTCCAATGTAACATTTTTTTCCTTCAACTCTACATTTAGTTTAATTATATTAGATGTTTTTCCACTTCTCAAAATTTTCACCATCTCTTGAAGTCTAAAAAAAAAAATAGTATTCTTTTTTAAGTCTTCATCTTTGTTTTTTAACTTCTTATTATTACTCTAATAAAAAAATATTACTTTTGCATTTTTAAACAAAATTGGATGATAATAATTTTTAAATTTAAATATTTTGAAAGAAAGAAAAATTGAGTATTAATTTGAGGAAAGGACTTTAAAAATGTTTATAGGAAATAATCAGAAGAAGATGTGAAATTTTTAAAAGATTTGAGTAAAACACAAAATGATGATTGGAGACACATCATATCAAATCAAGCTTTTACTCAAATTTTAAGTAAAATTTGGGTATAGATTTGAGTAAGAGCTGGAGATGGCCTAAGGTCTATTATACATGATTTCTATCAAAACAACCAAGATGCGTCCATATCCTAGAATCAAAGCTTCTATGTAGCAAAGCCAAACCAGTTCTCTGGATCTTTTTTTGTATCAATTAATGCAAGGATTGATAGGGTTGAAAAAAGATTTTTGCACTGATTGTACTATTTTATTGACAAGGGAAATGAAGCATAATCTTATTTCCCATTAAAATGGGATCATTATGAGATTTCTCAAAGAAATATAAAAGGCTCCACAGCATGACTGACATGGTACATCTACACCAAAAAAGTTGGCATGGTATTGCAATTAATGATCTACCCAACACCAACCCATCCAACTCCAGTCTACGTCGTTTTTTTTTTTAAAAAAAAAACTATACACTTTTTCATTGAAATACATATTGTTATACAAATAAAATATACCCATGTATACTAATGTAATTTTTTTTATAGGTGACTGGTTATATCAGCACAATTTAATTTATTAATTGATATCAATGGTATCTTAACCCCGTGTTGTTGATCCAACGGTTAGGATGTAAACGAAAGTTCGGGACCTTTCACTAGAAAATTTGGACCATGAATTCCCTTTTTTGTGTGTGTGTTTTTTTTTTGGAATGAACACACAAGCACAGGAGAGAAGGAGAGAGAGATGATTGTGATGATAGAGATTCAGGCAGTGATGTTTCCCTACATATAATTATTGAGTAGATTGTAATGCTTTTGGGTTTTGAGAATAGTCCTGCATTAGTTAAAATGAATAAACTTTCTCACGTCCCGAATTTTGTGACTATGATCAAGAAAAGATTTTTCCAAATTTCGGGGGGGGGGGGGGGGGACCCCGGCAAGTGTTAATGCTTTTTCCTTTGATTTTAAGATCTACAAAAGACTATACATCTTTGAACAGTCAGAAAGTTTGGTGTTTTAAGGAGCCATTGCAGGGGTTCCATATGAACCACTGATTAAGAACCAACATTTGGGCTTTTGAGAGAGAGCAGAACATGATAACCCTGTGGAAATTGTAAGCCTGGAGTCCTGGTTATGTTGCCACCCTTGATTTTAGTCCACCTGTCAAAATTTATCATCCAAAATTTAGCCTTGAAAATTTTCAGGAATGTATGCAAATGAGCATTGATAGATTACCTATACTTTGTGAGCAGGCAATGGAGGAAGACTGCCATCTGCAACTTAGCGAAGTCTGTTCCCACACAAAATCTCATGCCACCACCAAATGCCATGAAATTCTTGAACCCCCCATTTGTATCTATTCCCTGTGGAAATGAAGTCATGTATTAGTGTGATCAAAAAGTTCGTGTACCAAAGATATTAGGCAAGGTTTCAATCATTACGGTTCACAATGATATGAGACAAGTATGACAAAAGTACACGAACAATTAAACTGCTTTCTACATGTATTCTTATTGCTAGTATGAAAAATACATCCAATTTGAAGGTGGCGATGACAACTAGCGCTAGTTTTTAAAATTATGAAGAATGTGATAACCATCCAAACTAAATAGACGTCCAGGTTTTGAAGGTACTAAACGCACAATTCTACAAACAAAAGTTTGGATTACTCTGTGATTATGATATTAGGTTCTTATGTGAAGAATGATGTGTTGTTGGAAAATCAAAGTTGCTAATTTTGAAACTTTGATTGATGTGAAATGAAACTGTAGAGAGACATTAAAGGGGGGGGGGGGGGGGGGGGGAGCTTACATCCCATCTCCTTGGCTTGAAAGCAAGTGGGTCTTTGTAAATCTCAGGATTCAAGTGAACAGCTGGAGGACAGACCATTACTGCCCAACCTGCTGGAATTGTGTATCCTAAAAATAAAACAATTATAAACTTATAACAAGTTGATCCACCACTTAGATTGTTATAATCATAAAAATGACTCTTTCATTGCAAGAAATGCATTACCCTTTACATGTATATCTGTCAATGCCTTCCTGAAAATTCCAGGCACAATATTTGCCAGCCTAACTGTTTCATTGATGACCTGTGAATTTGGAGTCATTGACAAAAAGTTCAATAGTAAGACATGAAAGAAATTCTTATATGAATCACCCAACTGAGTCCTTCACCTGATTTGTGTAAGTCATTGACTTGTATTCTTTCCATGTCATTCCAGAACTTGGGTTCTCTCTGTTTCTGATGATCGCCTCATGTTCTTCCTGATTATTGATTTGAAACAGTTAGTACTCTTTAAAAATGTGAAATATAGAAGACTGTAAGAGTTAGTTGGAAAACAGACCATCAATTCTTTAAGCTCTGCTGGGTGGTCTGTGAGAATCTTGATTGCCATAGTCAGAGCCAAAGAAGTAGTCTCAAAGGTTGCAAACAGAAGTACAAACATCAAGTCCAATGCGATCACCTCGGTCATTAGAGACCTTTCTTTCATCAATTCCTCGACAACATAGTCGAAGAAATCGCTATGACCATTTTTTCGTGGTGCAGAAGCACGCCTTTCGTCTAGCATTCTCTTCAACATTTTCATTACCTTCTTTCTTCCCTATAAAAGAAAATATAATTCTACACGGTGATCAAGCTTGATCCATTCCATTAGATAAAATTGCAGAAATGATTAAACTTCCATCACTATAAAGCACGTGATAAATCATCCAAATAAAATAGGTATCTGAATTCTGAATATACTAAACACATTGGTCAACGAACAAAATATGTTCGGCTTATAGGTGTCCAATCATATCACTTTTCTAAAAGTTCAAAGTATTCTGTGACAATGGTACGAACAAAAAAGACCTTTAGAAGTTCTGAACATACCTGCAAACATTTGTTGTAGGCAGTGCCAGGGATGTTCACAGGGAAGGATATGAGGCCTTGTATGAACGCGATGAAATTCAATCTCAGATTCTCCGATGACTCATTGGGGTCATAACTGATCAACTTCTTTGCTGTCAGGTCAAATATCATCTGTGAATATACCAACAGATAGATTTAATTTAAACACTTAGTCTCTACTTGGGGACTAAAAATTCTGAATTTTTTGTTTATACAGAGTTATAACATACAGTTGCAATGGCTTCCTTTAGATCAACAGAGGGCTGGTTCGACCATGACTCTAGACATCGCCTCGCCTTCTCCTCCATCACACACAGTAACTTCTCTTTGAGGTTTTCCGGTCCAAAGAGTCTCAAAACCAGACTTTTGAGGTACTTGTACATGAAACCATGCAACGAACCAACGTTCTGTCGTCCGAAGATCTCTGTGAATGTGTCTGGATACCAGCTTTGGAACAGCTTCCCTTCCTGTTGGAAGATGTAATGGTTGAATTCAGGATCGGTGGAGACCACAACCGGGCGACCCACCAAGCTTGTCTTGAACAATGGTCCATGTCTAAGCCATGCATGGAGAGAAAACACATTCATGTACACAGTTTGAACTACAATTTCTGGCGGGCGAATCGTATTGAGAACTACCTTTTGATCCTCTCTTTGATGAATGGAGAAATGTCAGAGGAGGTGTTTGGAGAGAAGAAATGGAGGGACTCTCCAAGGAGTGGCAAGCCCATGGAACCAGGGGGGAGTCTGCCATTGCATTTCGGGTGTCTCCATTTGTGTGTATAAAGAGCTACACATACGATCAGCAGAGCTACAGTGAATAGAATTGCTGCACAGAACATGGTCTCTATATATTTGTTGTGCTTAAATGGTGAAGAAGAGTAGTAAGAAAAGGGATGCACTGCTATGTGTTTAGTTTGCTTTATATAGACAAAAGTTCCACCATAAAATATACTATGCATGGTTGGTTTCTTTTTTTCTTCTTGACATAGCTGTAGAAGTGGTTGGAAATTAAAATGTTGAATATTTTATACCAACAGGCCATATACTATATAACAAATATATATTCTATGCAAGAAATTATTAATCACATTTTGTTCTCAGCACTGCCAGGCTATGAAGGTGTGTGTGTGCTTCTCTGACTGCTTTTTGATAATTCAGGACAGCAATGTATCAGTTTATTTTACTTGTTCATTACAATTATTTTTTATGAGGAAAATTTGATACTCCATTAATAAGCTTTGTTACACTCGGTCCTTTTTATAGTCTCAAATGCAGTTCTATATACCTCAGTCTCTTTCACTCACTGTCTATAAATGATATCATTCAATTCATTAGAATATATATTTTACATTTTATAAAAGTACATATCTTATTAGATGATGTATTATATAAATGGAGTATAACATTTTTCATTATTAAATGTGAGAGCATTTTTTTTTCTTTGAGGCCCCACGCGCTTGCAATTCCCAGATTTTGATCTTAAAACACAACCACCTCCCCAGATTTTGATAAATAGAGTTGCTTACACAGCATTTGATTCAAATCTTCACAGAGCTATTAAAAAAATGAAAAAGAAGAAAGATTATAATTTTGTGGTTCATTGGACCAACCTATTAGATCTCCCCGAATACTCTAAAGACTAGAAATCTATGTGACATTGATGGCTAGATTTGTTGCCATCCATGTCTTTGTTTCCTCGAGTTCCCATGACATTGAGACCAAAACCTGGTCAAAACCTCAATCGAATGGCAATTGTCTATGAAACAGGGCCATTTGGATCCAATTGAGCTTAATTTCAGCTTTCATATTTTGTTTTTCTATTATTATGATGGGTTTTTTATTTTTAGGTCCCTGTAAATTATATGATTTAGTGATCGATTCCTCACTTCTTCATATTTTTATTTAAGTCCCTAAATTTAGGTATGTTACAGAAGGACTTATCCTTAAATTATTTGATTTTTTTTTAGTTCTTGGGAGGGACTAAAAAGAACATATCCTTTAAATCTGGGGCCTTAAACCAAAATATGAAGAAGTGGGGGATCAATCACTAAATCATATAGTTTATGGGAACTTAAAAATAAAAAATCCTATTATGATTATCTCCAGGTGTAAGTTTTTGTGTTTGTGAGGGAAAGATAAACCATTTTTTTTATCACTTGAAAATTTAGTGTTTTGTGTCAAACAATAGAAAGAAAATTTTTTTCTTAGCTTTCCTTCCCTTATTTGTTTTATTAATAATTTTATTATTTTCCATCATACATATAAACACCATAAAAATTAGTGAAAATAAATATATTTTATTTTTTATTGCTTTTCCTTTGACCTAAAGCCATTCGCCTTCTTTCATTTTTTTTTCTCAAAATTGTTCAGACATATAGCGGGAGAAATACTCAAAACCAAGAATAGGTACCTTTGCTAACCTATTAAGATGTTGTTATCGTATGTTTCGTGGTGTTTTGCATGAAAACTGCAGCCGCAATGTAAATCTGTAATGTAGTAGGTCCCTGATAATGAGCTCCTATTGTATTATTATATTGTAAGTTAAACATTCACTCTACATTGACCGAGAGATTTTAGGGGTTGAACTTTGATGAATGTGTAAGTTTTGGAGGGATCCAAGGTTTTTGTCTCAATTTATATGTGGTGTTTTCATTTTTGGAATTTTAAATTGCTTCGGAGTTTGGTAAGGTTTTGGTTTTGGAGATGTCCCCAACAAAAACATAAGAAGTTGGAAAAAACATGATAAAAAAATGTCATAATTTTTTAATACTGAGAATCACTCTCTTGTCAATGTCATTGTTCTGGCTTCCTAAAATATAGAAGCGTAGTCAGGAATAAATTGTACTTTTACTGTTCATTCCTTTTTTTTATTTCGTTTTTCTGTTTTGGGTTGTAATTTTACTGTTCATTCCTTCTTCTTTTTTTTTCTTCCTTTTTTCTTTGTTTTTTGTTTTTTTTTGGGTTGTAACCCTTTGGATTGGATTGAAGTTAAACTCAAACCCGGTCCAGAATTAAAGGAAATCAATTTAAATCTAATTTGATCTAACCCCCAAATCAGAAGAAACTAAACCTAACTCAATCCATCAAGTTTGTTTTGGATTGGGGTGAACTCAAATTAGGCATGAGTTATTTTTGGATTTGTATTAAGATGATGTCATTTGAGACAATTTAGACTTGGTAACTATTGATGTTTGCATGGAAAAGATAATAAATATGAAAAATGAGGGTAGAAAGTCAATAAATAAATGAAATTATAACTATAATATATTGGGTTTTTGCATATATATACCATTGAAAAATATATTATTTATTTTTATACTATCATAAATAGTCTATTTACTTTTATACCATTAATTTTTTTTTAATTATACTTTTTTATTATCCTTGATAAATTTCGTCAAATTTTTTACTAACCCCATTAAAGTCATGGAGAAATGACTAAAATACCATTATTTTTATACAATAAAAAAATTATATTATTTTTATACCACAGAAAAAAAATAAAAAAATGTAAAATTTTACAGTGCTGCTACCTAGGCCCCATAAATTAGGCCCTATTGGTGAGCCCCAATAGGTGGCACTCTCTTATTGGTTCTTTTGACTTTTTCAAACCACCAAAATGACAATGACATGACTACCCTTCTAAGATTTTTAAAAATTAGCTCTAACTAACTACTATCACAATAAATGCTCATGCTCGTAATGGAATCCCAAAAAAGGGGGATCATTAAATCATCTCCTCATCATTATTCCACGTAACATAATCCCAAAAAAAGGGGGGGATCATTGAATCCTTCCTTGATTGAACATATTTTTAAAAAAATTTAAAACTTAGGATTTCCAAATTGGGTAAAACCATACGAACCAAAAAAAGAAATCGACTATAAAGAATTCATATCATCTGATTCTCTTTCCCAAACAGATCATCAACAATGGCGAAAAAAAAAATGTTAGATTTCTTGCTACAATCGAAACTTCACCGTCACGTTTTTTTTTTTTTTTTTTGGGGGGGGGGGGGGGATGAAATATCTGGTTTTCAAAATTAAATATGAAATGATTCCCTTCCATTTTTTGGTCTTCTGTTAATCTAATTGAATCTGAAATCCATTTGAAAAATCAGGGTTTCAGATAAGTGCATCTGAAATATAAAAAAAGATTGTGCAATTGTTTCATGATTTAGTGAAATAAAATCTGGTTGACTGAGCAATTAATAGTAGCCAAATAAAATGTTTGAAATATCATATGCATGTAGATCATGAATTATTATATTATCTTTGATAATTAACATGCATTGTTTGATGAATATATCTTATTTTTTTTATAAACAATCCATGTATCTTAACCAACTGTTCATGTATCTGAAAACCTGTTATCAAATAAATATGAATTTGAAGCAATTATGTAACAACAGAGAACCCAATAATCACATTACAAGCTATTAATAAGTAGCCATGAATCATAATGTATTGTGTATTAAAAACTTCAATCTTATATTTTGGATTACTCAACTGTTTCTATAAATCCCTTGATGAAAATAGATTAATGCTCTTGTAAAAATTGTATGTATCTGAATCAATTGTATATGAAATTGTTATATAAAGCATGGCTAAATCCTTTGGCTGTATCTAAAAAAACAAACATTTGATAGCATTTATTTGTGTGCAATCTGGGTGTTCATATGTATCTTAAATATAGATGGTATATATAGTTTTGATCTCTATGATATTTATTTAGAAACTCTTGATTTCATTTTTAAGATACACATGTATCTTAATACACAAAAAGACAATGTTTGTTCACTGTTCGTATAGAAAAGACAATTTTATGTGTATGATACTGTATTATGCATTTTAACTGCATCTGGATGTTGTACAAATTATGCAAAAACAAAAAAAGACAGAGTTGCTGAACAAAGAAGAAACTGGGCATACTATCCCAAGTACAGATCTACAATGCAAATAATATTTGAAACATTTGCAGCAATAGAGTTGAGCCAAAGTTATTCAGACATTTAGACAATCTCTTCTACATTTTGCTGATCAGCCACAACAAACAATTCCTTCGACAAACTGGTTTTTACAGAACATGGATCATTGATGTCATCCAAATGAATTGAGTCTTCACATGTGTCCACAAAATCACCATCATTGCCTGGTGAAAAAAAAGAACATCAACCACATGTTATCAATTAAGATATAATCATGTATCTGAAAATCCAAATGAACAAATATAATCTACATGCTACTCAGAACTGCATAGAAAATTCATAAAAGGTCTTCAAAATGCCAACAATAAGCAATTACATATTAATCAGCTATATATTAATCAAATCCATAAAAATAAAAATAACAACCTTAAAAAAATGGGCTGAATTCAAATTCAGATACAGATGTATCTAGAATTTGAATTAACAAATACATATTCCATACAAGTGAATGTCCAATGTATTTCAAAATCTCCAATCTGAATGAGTAGAATAATACTGATATAAAGCTAAAAAATATGATGAATGATACATTATGCATAATTATACACAAACACACAATCATAAACGATTGTACAGATCATACTTGGTACACAACAATACATGAAAATCAAGATACAACCCATGTATCTGAATTTAAAATAAAATTCAGATTCAATTGATGTATATAATGATTCAAAGTAATGACGAAAAATCAAAAAATGAAATAATGTATTCAGATAGAAAAAGTACTAGCTTGATTGGCTCTCCATTATTTGCACCACAAACTGGTCACAAATAAAACTAAATGAATCAAAATTCTTTTTTTCTCCACCGATCAAACTGGAACAAAAATAAAATTCACTGTTTGTTTTCAAATCCACCGATCCATCTGAATTTGAAAACTAAAATATCACAAAATCTTCTAATTTTTGGGAACCGAAAAACCTAACCTGAATATATCAAATTCTTAGCACCACAATCAAATCGCACAGAAGAATAAAATTGAGAATTCACCACGCATACACGGACCATATCTAAATAAAAAATGAAATTGACTTTTTTTTTTGTTCCTCTAATCTTTCAAATTGATTAATGTATTCAGTATACGCAATTTCTTCTAATTGAATCATCCGATTGAATTAATTGTTCCACAAAAAGAAAGAACAATGAAATTATGGTTTCACCTCCAATAATAAAGGGGACGGTTACGATATAGGAGATCGGTTACGATATATGGGTTAAAAAGGCGAATATAACATAAAAGGTTATTTTGGAGAATTCAATCTTGCCACCTCACGGGGTTTAAGATGGGGGCCTATTAGTTGGGACTCAAAAATCATTATTGTAAATTTTACCAAAGCATGCAAAAATAGAAAAAAAAATCTATTATTTTTTGTGATTATCAAATTGCATCAATTTTGAATATAAAATATCCTAAATATTGAATAGATCTTTGATACTTAAATTGTATTTTTAAAATATTTTTCTTTAATTATCATTTTTTATTTAAATATTAAAATCCTATATTATTTTTAATGGTATAAACATAACTAACAAGTTTTGAAGGGTATATATGCAAAGACTTGTTGTTCTTTACATTAGGAAATAATAAGGTTATTTTGGTCATTTTTTTAGTTAAAAGTTAACTCTAGTTAAATTTGATTTTCGTTATAAAAGGTAACAGGGTGGCACATTTTTTGATCGATAAAGATTGTAATTGTATAAAAATAAATATGCGTTTTGTAATTGTATAAAAATAAATAACATAATTTTCAATGGTATACATTAAAAAAAAATTAATATAATTTATGGTAAAAATAATTTGAAAAATTAAAATTTTATCTCATAAATTAAATAGTTCAAATTTTAACAAAATATTTAAATTTACTATTAACTGGCTCACCACATTGGATTTGAGGTGGGTTCAGGTTTTCCGACCCCTCAATCCAAACCCACCTCAAATCAGCTTGGAGTTGCACAAATTCAAATGTTAAAAATCTCAGCTCAAACAAGCACAGAAATCTGGGTGATTTGGGTTAAGTCAGGTTCAAGTCATTCAAATTGCACCCCTAAATTTTTAAAATTTTCCTTCTTTATGGTCCCTTCAAGATCAATCATTTCTACAAAGAACCAAAAAAATGATACCATTATTTGCTCTAGATGTACTTTTAACACATGATTAATGTGTGTTTAAGAAAGTACTTAAACTATTATGACTGGCTCATAAATGTTGCTGTATTGACAAATCAACTTTAGTTGGTCCTTTTTTGTGTTTGGAGTATGATTAGATTCAATGCTTCCAAGCCTATGAACACGTGACATCATAATATAAAGGAAAATGTTTCTTACCATCTCAATTCCAGCCGTGCACTTTTTTTTTTTAATAATAAGTCTAATAAGATACATTTGTTTTTAAAAACATAAATAATATATTTTAATGAATAGCATTAATTCATTTATAAAAAATATAAAAAATTTAATTATGTATATACATCATTAATGTGAGTGTATAACGTTAATGATATATTAGAACTGGGAATTGAGGAAAAAGAACTGCATGTAAAATAATATTATTGTGTTAGTAGATTTTCCCCAACTTCTATTAAAGAGGTGTAGCTTAAGTTGATAATGAGTACATAGTACTAAAACTTGAATGAGAAGTTTAGGATCACACTTCAGACCAAATGTCTCTGATGTGGTGCATGTTACATGAATATGCACTATACCTGAGAATAGATTAAAAACATAACATAATACGAGGAATACTAATTTTATGTGGTTCAACTTAGGCCTATATGTACATGATCAAAACTGAGAAAATCGAGATACATTACTTACAAATGATTCAAACTCTTATGGGATTTACATTTCTTAGATATCATTCTCAATTTTTATTTTTTGTTTTTAGATTTCCATACATTATATAAAATCTCTTCTTTTTTTTTATTAAAAGGTAGATCTTGCTATCATTACTAGTATTAAAATAGGATTACAAGTCTGAAATAAAGTAAGAAAATCAGATATATCATTTATATAAAATCTCTTAACAAGATGTTACCATTAGTCTTATCTACAAAAACTACTTTTTTATGGAATTTTTTGGGCATCTCTATATTATTTAGAAAAATAGGGGGATGAGAAAAAAGAGAGCAAAAAAACCTGAAAAACAACAAGACTAAAGAAAAAAAAAAAACATAGCCGAAAACAACAAAAAAAAACTTAATAAAATATCATGAGATATATTTTATTTAAATAGTTAAATTTAATTTTAACTAACTCAGTCAATTGGGCGTCCAAACAAATATTACTCCATCATTTCTATCTGATGCGAGTACATCAAATGCTAGAAATATTTTAAACCACTTTCCCATAAGTTAAAATGGACACACTATATATTTATAAATTTTAATATTTCCTGTTTAATTGTGAAATATTTTAAGGTAGTCCACCCCAGACAAACTCATCTTCTTGTCTGCCTGAAAAAGTGAGAGTAAAAGTGTTGAAGATGGCGCAACTCGGAACTGTGTTGCTCAGTTTCCTCATTTTACGGTCCTGAAAAGAGTGTCCTCTTTAAATGTAAACACAGTCAAACCTATTATATCTCCTTTTATTTTAAAAGTCAATTTTTTTTTTTAATCTTATTTCATCGATTTATTCACTCTATCCAAAACATATTTTGTTCATCTTAAACCATTTATGGAAAAATAATGATGCGTCTAGCCTTTGGTACGAACTCAATTGCAATTCACACCAATTTTTTTTAAAAAAAAATCACTCTCCCATTGAAGTTTTTGCTCTTATAAAAAATAAAGTTAAAACTGAAATACATTAGAACATCTTTTTTCGCGCTAAAAAAATGATAAATTTTTTATACTATACACTGTGATAAAAAAATTTGCACCATACACTGAGATAGAACTCATATATTTTATTATTCTATCATAATGCATAGAATTACAAAACAGGCTGTAAAATGAGCTACAAAATATACTGAATATATTTAAGCTCATGCATTAACATGCTCAATGGAGTCACAGCCCCATTAAATAGGCCTATATTTTTATTAATTATTTGGATAAATAAAGAATAAAGTTAGACAAGTCTTATAGGGGTAGTCAATTAGGATTTTCATTGACAAAATACGTCTATGTTTATAAATTTATAAATCTTGTGTTATTCAATCAGGACATTGATTTATAGACAAAAAGTCCAGCGTTATTCAATTGAGACATTATCTAGTGGACAAAAAGTCCATCGTTATTCGATTGAGACATTATTTCATAGAAAAAAAAGTCGAGCGTTATTCAATTGAGACATTATTTCGTGGACATAAAATCCATTGTTATTCGATTGAGATATTATTCCATGGACAAAAACTCCAGCGTTATTCAATTGAGACATTATTTCGTGGGCAAAAAGTCCAGCGTTATTCGATTGAGATTCTTCATAATAGACATTTTGTCATGTGTTATTCAATTTAAATAACATTTATGAAGACTTTCATAAATCATGAATTTTTGTAAACTTTTATAGACTTTATAGAGATAAATATAAAAAAAAATCATTTCAAAATCTCACCCAAATGGGTGGGATTCTCATAAATTTTTATTCTATCATTGTGAATATCTATTCTTTTTTTTATTTAACAGAACTCTTTTCTTTTATGGATGATGGTTATCTCATACCTTTCATACTTTTATTCATGTATAAGTCTTTACTCAAATCAAGTACCATCCTTTTAAAATCTAACTCTACACAAATAACACCCTCAAAACCAAAATTCCTGCAACTCATGAAATTTTCACAACATATACTACAATTATATAGTAACTTTTACTTTGTCCTAAACTACCAACATTATAATAATTTGTTCACAATCACTGTGAACTTAAATTACTCATATATGTCATACAAAACCATCCGATCAGTCATACGTCGACAATATTCCAACAACAAGACTATTCACTGGACTCCAATCAAAATGCATTCATAACTGAGATATTTGAGAACATGTTTAAAAAGTAACTTTTCATTTAAAGCTACTCTTAAAATTAGATTACCAAAAAATATACTTTTGTTATACGAAAAAAACTCAATTTTCCCCTATCATAAATAAAAACTATTTTCTTTTCTTTTTTTTTTCCTTATAAAATTCAAGATGGCTTGAAAAATTTGGAAACATGTCCCCCCCTACTTGGATTAAGGAATAAATTATTTTAGGGCTTATATCTATTTCAGGAACAGATAACTTTATTAATGGAATAAGTAATTTTATGTTTGGTTGTGTTTTTTTTTATTATTCTAATTGAAAAACATAATAATAAAAGCTGAGTTATTCGATTGATGAAAAATAAAATGTGAATAAGATATAAAAAATTAATTTGACATATGAGCTCTATTAATATATAAGAGATGATGCTAGGTGATTTAATGTGATAAGATATGATTTTTTTTATATGTGATGGTAGACCCCTCCTTCCATGGGAATAAATAAATTTCATGAGTTAATACATGAAAGTGAATAAAAGTCTGTAAAAATCCGTGAAAGTTCATGAGTCAATCTGTGAAAATCTGCAAAAGTCTATAAAAGTCCATGAAAGTCCATGAGAGTCAATATGTGAAAGTCTGTAAAACTCTGTGAAAGTCAGTAAAAGTCTATGAAAATCCACAAGAGTGTATCAGTGAGAGTTTGCAAAAGTCTGTAAAAGCTATTAGAGTCAATCTGTGAAAGTATGTAAAAGTCCATGAAAGTTTGTAAACTCTACAAAAGTTCATCACTTGAATAATGTCTACAAAAATCCATCAAAGTCCGTATCGACTACCCCCCTTATTTATACTTTTTTTTTTTAGTATATATATATTTCATCTACTAAAATGTATATATATACAAAAAAAAGGTATACACTAATAAATTTAATGTACATGTTCCCATAAAAAATAACAAATATATTACACAACAACAAAATCAAAGTCATGAACTGACCAAAATGAAAGATAATGAGAGATGCATGCCATCTATTCTCTGTTAAGCATCACACTGGCCCCAAAACTTCTTTGCTTAGTAGTGCATAACACTAACACAGCCAACCTTAGTTGATAGCCAAAATCTAACAGATGTCAATTCCCCTTTTTCACAAATGACAAAATAATTATTTTAGGTAGTAAAGTCTGATAACAGAAGGTTTAGAAATGTCAGTCCTACCTATGCAGCTCTGGCTGTTTCTCGAACTTGTGCAAGCTTGGCCAGTAGACCGCAAAGCTGGAGAAAGGAACCCACTCCGTCGCATATTCTCATGTGGGCAAATCCAGTTTCCTGCAAACATAAAAGAAAGAGGCATCAGGCACAAAGCGATGGCCAACAGAGGACATCCAAGAATTAACAAACCTTCATGAACTCCAACTTCAAGTACTCCACCATATCATAGTTCTTTATTATACGAAAGAGAGTCGTGATTATATCAGTGGGAGAATAACCCAGATCGAAGAGCTTCTTCATGCCAGAGCAAGCATCGTCAAACCTTCCCTCCAGTACGTTGTGAACCATGTTCTTCACATGTAAGGGGTGAGGCTGATCGCAGACCTGAATGAAGAAGGCGTACAATAGAATGCCCAAGCCACAGATTAGTGAAATGTGTCAGAATCTGGAAAATGATGGTGAGCATGGAATTGGCTATGCTGACCTTGAACACATTCTCCTGGTTGACAAACCTAAAACCAGTGAATGTCGCTTGCAGATTGTTCAGAGCCTGCCTCATATCGCCATCAGCAGTGAAAATGATGGCCTCAAGGCCTTCGGGAACATATGGGACCTTCAAATGTACACACGTCACAAACTATCACTGGAGTATAATCAATGTGTTCTATATGTTTTTCACAAATTGGATACACAGATATCATCAATATTTTCAACTCAGAAGGACTCTCTGCAGATTTTCTTATTGCCTATGAGAATGTGGATAACCTCATTTGACCAGAAAACAATAAATTGCTATGCTAAATCGGGCATGAATACACATGTTGACTTGTAAACAACAAAGACAACAAAGAAAGTTATATCCTCTATTCCTCTTAGAGGTCAAAACATTATATGAGAAAGAACGATATATATTTTCTTAATGCTCACCAATAAAGCAAATCATCCAGTTTATGAAATGTTTGTGAATAAAAGATTGCAACTATGGATCGTTGCAAAATTTCATCTGCATGTTTGCTTAAGAGTGTGACAAGTATTGTCACGTTACAGGTTTTTAATTATCCTTCAATATATTCCCCCAACTTACTCTAATCCTCCTCATTTTATACTAACCTCAAGCACTATCACACACTAGAATGTGGAAACATATGGGACCTAGAACTGGAGGAAGAACATGATACCAAGTTCACATGCAGATATAGAAATGAGCTTGTGTTCATGGTGACAGCACTATAGTTCCATATCATCCCAATAAACATATACACATGGGGAAGTGACCTATATGATTTTAGTTGACTGTAGGATCACGGTGGACGAGCTAGGCCAAGTGCCCATGCAGAAAGCCTTTAAAACTGTGTGGAACAACTAACATCCTAATGCACTGCCCACCTATAATTATTCTATTCATGACCATTGATTTGGAAAGTACATACACACATCGATCAAACAATAATAAAGTTACAATTTACAGAATGATAAAGAGAACCAACAAGGGAAGGACAACTAAAAGATATCTGAAACAACTCACACATAAAATGGATACCTGCTTGATCAGCATTCAAAATTCCTATAATCTTAGTCTATGCACAAAATAATATAGATGAGAGCCTCTTTTGGGTCTAATAGAGCTCTGTCAAGTATCAAGTATTGTTCAAAACGACTCGGACAAATCATCAAGATCTGTGTGCATCTGCATCAAATCATATTCCATGCATCTTTCATATCAGCACAAGACTGAAGGAGCAGTAGTAGAAACTAGAAAGGCACCAAAGACATTCTCTAAATCCAGAAGTACCAATGTTGAGTGTTAACTTCGTAAAATGAATTTATTTGTTCCCTAAATTTAAGATAAAAACACTCCAACATGATTTTTAAGAATTACGGCTAGAGACCTAATTCACTTCAACACCAATATGTCAGACTTCACCCTTCCCCTTGATTTGACACTGTATATATAGATGTAAGCATATGTTGCTGATGTGCATTCATACTAACCAAGTAGAAGTTCCCAGGGGGCAATTGCAACATGTTGACTTTCAGGAAGACAATGCAAAGTGGAACTTGAAGAAAAAGAATGAAAACGCTCACCAATTGAAGCCGCCGAGTTATATGAAGACATCCCAAATGTTCAAAATAAATCACACAATCAATATATAAGCGTCTCTCCAGACGGAGAAGGTGACAACTCCAGAGCAAGTTCTTCCTCACGCAGGGATGACGATGTGAGTCTACTGGTTAGAGGGTCAAGAAGAGCATAAAGAGAGATGTGCTAATTTGCACTTAGAATGGCCACTTTTCCATATCCATTTTCCCCATATTTCTGTATAAGTATTCATTTTGAATGCCTCAACAAGCTTAACATAAATAGTACCTCTAAGGTCTATTATACATGATTTCTATCAAAACAACCAAGATGCGTCCATATCCTAGGACCAAAGCTTCTATGTAGCAAAGTCAAACTAGTTCTTTGGATCTTATTCTGTACCAATCAATGCAAGCAAGGATTGCACTGATTGTACTATTTTATTGACAAGGGAAATTAAACATAATCAAATTTCCCATTAAAATGGGATCACTATGAGATTTCTCAAAGAAATATAAAAAGGCTCCACAGCGTGATTGACATGGTATATCAAAACCAAAAAATTTGACATGGTATTGCAATTGATCTACCTAACACCAACCCAACTATAGATGAAGCCAAATTCCTAGGATGCAGCTGATGGCCAAGAGAAGGATTTTCCATGAAAGCCAATATCAGTTGTAGGAAAGTACATCCTACCTTAATCATTACCCAGTTTAAGCTTATACAACAGAAAAGACACACTGTAGTTCCCTTATACTTAAAGCACCTAGTCGAGAAAGTAACAAGGCATTCATTTTTTTAGACCATCAATCACACAAAGAGGCAATCAATCAGCCAAATCGATAACTTATGTATAGTTTGTTTATATATTTAGTAGTTATGGGACTTTTACTATTTTTACAAAATTATGAATTAAGGATGTTGAGTTGGGGTTGGGTACCCACTTAAAGTTGGATACTTGGACTATAGCTTATATATTCCCTCTTACTCATGTTTAGGTTTGGTCCTGTAGTTTTCGTCTAGCCTCTCTCCTGCTCTCATACTAGTGGCAGATCTTTACAGGATACAACATATTCACATGGATATAAATATCAATTGCCAATATATCTTTTATCCGATGGTATAGTTAAATTTTAGATAAGCCACTTTTTGTTGCATGTAATAGTTTACAATTCAAAGGCTATATCAGAGGCAAGATCAGGGATGTGAAATTCTCAAAATTGTGACAGGGAGAAGGTAAGGGTTCATCTTTTTTAAAAAGGTAATTTAACATTTTAAACAATAGGAAGCTTATTCTAAAATATGTGGAGATGTTGTCTTGTGTATTTGTGTAAGTATTTTAATCATTTTAAATGTCTTGGAAGGCAAAAGAAAGGAGAATGATTGGTGATTCTATAAAGATCATCTAAAGCTAAATAATTGTTGGAATCCCCTACACCATGACCATAAAATCAAAATCTTCAGCACAAATGCTGCCAAAAAGAAATCTCCATGTGTGAGATTCCATGCCTTTATATATGTCAAATGTAGAAATATAGATGCATGTCATAAAGACCATCATCGTCGTCGACAAATGATGGAAGACTCTTGGGAAGCCTAGCTTGTTATAAGCATTGGTCTACATTGAATGTAACTGACCGCCAATTGCCCTGGCCAGCAAGATTTACTTTTGTTGGAGCAACCTCAAGCATGTCACAAAATGCAATAAGCATCGGTGATATCACAATTATCCAACCCCTTTTGATATCCGTATGAAATTGAATGAACATAAAAATTGTTAAACATCCGGCATTAGGGACAGTTCATTGCCTTGGAACAGCTTGTAATAATTATGAGTATCATCATTCTGTCTAATTAAGCATACAGGAGCTGGATTTTATTGTGTGTGGAGCCTCACTAAATCATATAGAATACATCTAAGACCATTATTGTACCTGTGAATTCAAACTGAAGGAGACTAACTTATTGGCAATAGATGTCTACCTATGATGCAATGCAACTGCTGAATGTCCCTTTGACCATTAAAGGTGGGTTAAAAGTTCCATGACAGCAAAACAAGCATTTCAAATTCTTGTATGGATCCCTTGTTAATGATGCTGACAAGGTCACACAATCGCAATGTTGCTTAACAGATTCTAAATGAGCTATGTGATGATCAGAGAGGAGGCTTTCATCATATAAACCCACACCCTGAGATCTGGGGCAAGATTGGAGCTTTCCAGACACAAATTGTAGTGTCATTCAAATTACAGAATGGAACTTGGAAGACTCCAGTTGAATATGAGATAAATTCGTGTGAAATCACAGAACTGCCTGACAACCAAGCCATAAGCTCTCTCCAAGTCGAGTAAAAATGGTAAAGATGGTCTAGAATGAAATGCTACAGCAATTATAATATATATAATATCCTGTACTATTAGAAGGACTTGTACGTAGCAGTTTCATATCTAGGATCAGAGTTTTTTTTTTTTTTGTGAGGGAAATGATAGGAGAATGAAAACTCAAAGCAGCGAAACAAAACAAAATGGTCAAGGACCAAAAACCCACGTGCCACCTCAATTAGTTTCATATTTCCTCATCCCAATAAGGTTGTAATAAAGACTGAGCAATCCCAATTAGATTATTGTCTGAGAAAACCCCACTATGTCAATGTCCAGTACGCAAAATAGCATTTCAAACAGAATTAATCAAGAACCCCGTACCTTCTCAGCATCCACGACAACCATGAGCCGGCCGAGGATCTCTTGGTCAGACAATCTCGAGAAGCGGACGAGTGCGCACCTGCTCTGTATCGGCTCAATGATCTTAGCAGACGTATTGCATGCCAATGCGAACCTTGTGGAGTTCGAATATATCTCCATCGTTCGTCTCAACGCTTGTTGCGCCCCCGAGGTCATGCTACATTCCCAATATAAACAGCTCGGAAAAAAAATACATAAATCAACAAAAAGAAAACACAAAAAAGCATGAATCACCTATCAGCTTCATCAAGGATGATCATCTTATGTCGACCAGGAGGCAGCGTGACTTTCTTCTGAGCGAACATTTTAATCTTGTTCCGCACCACATCGATTCCCCTGAACGATAACGCTCACTGAATTGAATATGACAAAGTAGTGCGCTGATACATTTTGGGTCATCATGATATTAGGAGTGGACAGTCCCATCTACCCATTATGTGCAACCTATGGTCGGGAGGTGACACTTTGGGGGTAATATTCAAAGAGGGTTCCCCTCTCAGAAGAGTTTTTTTTCCTTCTATCTTTTTACTCTCCTTATCTTCTTTTTAACATTTGGTGCAGCATCGTTTCTTTATAAGATTGCTGCTAAATCTTTTTTAAAAAAGTACTGATATACTAATTCATTCTTGCAGTCATTCCTGTGATCGTAGTAGAATACATGATTTGTCTAACTGAGTATATACTTACCTAGAATAGGATACACTCGATTAGGAAAAATGCAAAAGAGTATGCATTCAATTCATTCAAATACATACTTCGTTCTTAATATAAAAATGTGTACTTCAGTAGATAATATAAATCTCCCAAAAATAAAAATCAAAACATTTTGAGACAGCAAAAGTGACTGCATAAACGACTGTCCCTCACAATTTTCAACAAGGAAACAAAATACCTGTCATCGGACGCGTTGAGCTCCAAAACAGCCTCCTTGAAATTGGGACCGAGGAGCTCGTGAGCTAGGGCGAGGATGCTCGTGGTCTTGCCGGTGCCCGGTGGACCCTAAAACGACAGAACAGACGATCAATTGGCGAGAATACGAGGATCAGACGGTAGAGAAGGGGGGAGGGACTTACAGAGAGGATGAGATTGGGCATGTTGCCGTCGCGGGCGATGACCTGGAGCCTGGAGACGGCGTCTTCGTTGCCGACCACGTCGGAAACTTTGGTCGGCCTGTACTTCTCCACCCATGGCATCTCGTAAGGGGAGGTTGATGAGAAGGGGGTCGGTGGGGGAGGTGACGACGATGAAGCCATGGAAGTAGAAAGAGAGAGAGAGAGAGAGAGAGGGAAGAGACGGAATTGGAGGGAAAGACGAAGGGGGAGGGTTTATTTTGCCCTACCAGTGATGGGTCTGGGTTGGATCGCCAATCAGATATGGATTGGGCTGGGCTGAATGCCCGAATCGCGAACCAAGAAAGAGTGGTGTTACACCTTTTTTTTTTTTTTTTTAGTCCCAATTTCAGTCTTATATGCATAGATATAAAATCAATAGAGCATATGTTTACATTAACAAGGTTTATGCTTTGATATAAATTTTTCATATTTTCTATAAATACATTAAAACAATGCATTGGAATATACGCTTCATTTTTTTATAAAAACATATACTTCATTAGATGATATATATTATTTTTTAAAAATTCAAAATACATGGGACTGGAAAAAAGACTGGATATAACATTATCTAAGAACTTAAGAGGTGGTCTGATACACATGCATTTTTACAGGTACAAATTCAGTAGAGTGTTTTGTTAGCTTCGTTCACTCATTGAACGAAATATATATCTCGTTATAAATTTTTATATTTTTTTATAAATGATATCGATCAATTCATTTAATTATATACTTTACATTTTATAAAGATATATATTTTATTAAATGAAATATTTGATTTTTAAAAAATAAAAACATTTGTAGTTTGCGTTTTGGACTGTGAAATGACACTAACATATTTAAGAATTTCACAATTTCACATGGTTCTAGCTCCATGTAGGGCGACCAACGGAGTCCACCAACCGCACATTTTGTAGGGCTGAACCAAAAAATTCTAACTTTGGATATATTTTGTGGCGCATTTACTCCTCAATTGCCCAACCTCGTTCAGGTTTTGGGGTAGGCTTGGGGCTGTCGTGGGATTCGGGTGCCACTTTCAAAACCTAGAGGAACTTTGGGAGGTCATGGTTGTACACCTCAGTCAAGGAGACAAGTGTATCCAGAGTTGCTTTCGTCGCATAGTCATTCCACTGGGCCTGTGGGCATTATGGCGCATTGGATCTTCAAAAGACACTTTTTCTGTATAGATAATCTATGGCAAGACGTGGCCTTCTTGTTGAAGGATTGGGGGAGGTTTATGGTCAACACAAAACTCATGTTGGAGTCCAAGGGAGTGTTTCTGATCGAGACAAGACGAGTGCGGTTTGTGCTTGGAGATCTTGGTGACTGTCTGATGAGGCACTACTCATGCATGGTGGGGAGTTGTCCTTTTGCATTTTATGCTCTTTACCCGGAGTGAGTTTCCCACTTTGGGTCCTCAATCGGTCTAATGTTTTTTTTTTCCTGCTTTATTGTTCTCTTCCCCTTATGTTTTTTTGTTTGGGGGCCAATATATGCACCCCACTTTATAAGAAATCCACCCCGTTAAAAAAATTAAAAACAGTTTTCATGCACTGTTGCAGTAAGAGAAAACCTACCCCAAGGTCGTCATTCCCTCCGGCGATGGTGGTGAATTATGGTCGACTGAGAGTTTGGCGTGTGTACCAACCTAGGTTGGCCATCACTTGAGCAACAGTGTTGAAGTATGGTCGTCAAAAAGTCCGGTGGGCTAAAGTCAAAGAAAATAAATTCACATTGTTACAAATTTCAAACCAATTATGACAAATTTCACATGTAAACACATAGAATATACAACCATAGCAGTATTCATCACACATCAAAATACAATGTTCGCATTCCATAACCAATCATTTATGTGATTATATAACAAAATACATGTTCATATTTCACAACCATTCATGTGCTTATATCGATTTTTCTATGTATAAAAATAAATAATCTATTTAATAAAAACAATTACTACTTTTTTCAAAAAATAAAAATAAACATAAAAACAATTATTTGACAACAAGAAAAGGCATGTTTCGTCTCCACCCCCTCTCTGCTTTCGTATCGGCATTTTATTATTATTATTTTATGATATTATCTTTTCTCTTCATGTATAACTTTTGAAATTTGGACATATATTTTGTATTGTAGTCACATATATGGTTGGTTATGGAATGCTAACATCGTATTTTGATGTGTTATAAGTGCAGCAATGATTGTCTATTCTATGTGTTTAAATGTGAAATTTGTTATGTTTGGTCTGAAGCTTGTAACAATGTGAATTTATTCACTTTTACTTTAACTCGCCAGGTCATTGGGCGACCATGCTTCAACACTGTCGCCCGAATGGTTACCGATCTGGGCTGGTACACACGCCAAACTCTCAGTCGACCATAATTCATCACAATCGCTAGAACCTAGAGGGAATAGCAACCTCGGGGTGGGTTTCCTCTTACTGCAATAATGCATGAAAACTGTTTTTAATTTTTTTAACAAGGTGGGTTTCTTGTAAAGTGGGGTGCATATATCGGCCCCCTTTTTGTTTTCTATTCTTCCATCATTTGGCTCATTTGTAAATCGATTTCGTTAGTTATGAATGAACTGTCACTTCTAAAAAAACTTCATGTATGAAATTTTTAATAAAATATATATTTGTATGTAAGTATGTATGCATTTAAATAATTTGAGTACGTCTTTTAATCTTGTGACAATGATAATGAGTACTCATGATTTAGTTAAGTTCAAAATGTGTTAGGGACTACACAAAAATGACTAGAGGAATTAGGTAGGAAAAGCTGAACCTCAGTAACAACCCACTTATAGTCTGAACACATTTTGATTTTTTAATAAATTGTTTGAAAAATGAAGTGCATACTTAGTATATATCTCCTTAAATCACTTCACTAGACAACTATTGAGGTATACCAAACTACAGGTGATGCTGTAAATTGGACTTGTCATAACGCTATTTCCTAAAAAAACACTTTTCAATAAATAAAAAAAAAGAAAAGATATTACACACAATCCATTTTCTAACCCTAATTTTAGTCTACACATGTGTTGATTTTTTTAAAAAAATATACTCCATCTAGCGTATATTTTTAAAAATAAAGTATATACTTCAATAAATTTTTTGGACATTGTGAAATTTTTTTAACATTTTACATATTTCGTTAATGTGAGTATAAGACAATTTTTTTAAAAGAAATTTAACAAGGACATAGGATTGGAATTAGTGCGTAAAAAAAAGACCGAGCGTTTCATAGCTCAAAGGGTTCTTTTATACTCAATTTTTTTTATTTTTGAAAAAAATTCATATAACTAACACCCCCCCCCCCCCCAAAAAAAAAAAAAAAAAAACTCAACCAAAATCCAAATTAGCCCCTTGAGTTAACTAACCCATGAAAGAATTAAAATATTTCTAGAATATTATGTTACATTAACTTGTGTAATGTGACATAATATTAATAAGTCCCTGCATACTTGAAAAAATTCCAAATAACCCCCTATGAATTACAATTTTACCCCTTTAATGGACCCTTCTTTTTACTTAATTCATTGCTCCCCACATTGCTCCCCTACCCGTGATAGACTCTCCCATCTCTATCTCTTGATGTTGTCCCGGAACCTCCCTCATGTGTCTTATCACCTTCTCCATATATTCCAGCGGTGAACTTCCTCACCTCCCACACCTACCTTGACATTCTCCTCTCCCCCTCCTCCTGCCTAGTCCACACCCTTCTCAACCTCCTCTCCATCCTTCGCATTATCCGCCGCCGCTTCATATAAGTTTAATGCAATTTCACAATTTGTTTTGTAATTCCACTACAGAGATCAACAGACGCTGCAACGGTCCTCGTCGTAGAATAAAGCACATTCATATCTGGTGTCCGAGCTACGCAATGCGACAAGGGGTTTATAAAGATCAGATTGTCTTTCAATGTCACTTGGACTGTTTTGTTTGTTCACATACAAAAATATGTGAAGAGGGAGTGGGGGAGGAAGGTTTTAATGTTTACACATGGGGTAAAATTAATATTTTGCATGTGAAGTTCACGGATGACTGACAAAGGGTTTTTTTTTTTTTATGGGTGTGTTTATAGGGGGTTATATGTATATATAAAAAACTCAAGAGGTTATGTGCATATCAAACAGATTACAGGGAGTTATGTGCATATCAAACAGATCACAGGGGTTTATATTGATATTTTTCTAAATATTTTTTTACACTTATTAAAATGGATTAATTGAATTTAAAATAGAGTGATACACATTTTTATTAAAACATATATCTCATTAAACGATGTTTATTATTTAAAAATAAAAAATAAAAACATGTGTGGTTAGAGTTTTAGGATGCGTTTGGATGTAAGGTTGAAACTCTGAGATTCTTAAAATCTTATGTTTCAAACTCAGCTTTTGAAAAGCTATGTTTTATTAAATTTTCAACCGCAAGATTTTTTTAGCTTCAAATGAAAATTGTTATTTAAAAAGCTAAACGTTAAAAATGTATTTTGGATATGAATTTCAAAATTTTTAATTTTTGAACACAGAATCTACTTAAAAATCAGAGTGTCTAAACCAAGGCGAAATGATATTCGGATCGTGTCCTTGACGCGGCCCAAATATATCACGGTCGACACATTTTCGCGTTTTTCCTTTCTGACTGACACGCTTTCCGTTTCTATCTACTTCCAAATCCCGCATCGTCGTTTTCTTTTCTCTTCATATTTCCGTAACCCCCAAAACCTTCACAATCTCATTCGATCTCCCAATCCAAACCTTCCGAAATATAGAAATCCGCATCACAATTCATAGAAATCCCTACCCTTCTTGCTCCCAAACCAAAGGGGGTAAAAAAAAATGGAGACTCAGACCAATCCGGCCCCCCCGGACGACAACTCGATAGATCCGGCGCCGCTCCTCGCCTCTACCGGTGGAAGAACGCCGTCACCGACCCGCGCGGACGGCCGCCGGAACTCCGGTGGAGGCGGTAGGCGGACGGGGCTCCGCGGGGCGGCGCGGTTCCTCCGGAGGGCGAGCAGCCGGAGGATGATGAGGGAGCCGTCGATGCTGGTGAGGGAGGCCGCGGCGGAGCAGCTGGAGGAGAGGCAGAGCGACTGGGCGTACTCGAGGCCCGTCGTGATCATGGACCTCCTGTGGAATCTCGCGTTCGTGGCGGCCGCGGCGGCGGTTCTCTTGCTGAGCAGGTACGAGGCGCCGGCGATGCCTCTGCGGCTGTGGATCGTCGGGTACGGGCTCCAGTGCGTGCTCCACATGGTGTGTGTTTGTGTTGAGTACCGGCGGCGGCACCCCCAGCAGTGGCTCGGATCGGAGGGTGATGAGGGGAGCGGCGGGCGTGGAAGGCTCGGGTTGGTGGAAGATATAGAGGAGGGGGTCGGCGGATATGATGGAGAGGAGGCTCAGGAGGAAGACGAGGAGGAGCAGACAAGGTGGGTTTTTTTTTTCTTCTTCTTTGATTTCTGTTTTTTGAATGGTTTGGATTACAATATCGGATCAGTTCTTTAATATTTGAGCATCAGTAGTATTACAACTTTCATTTATTTTTCTTGAGATATAGAGCTCCGAATGTGGATGTCTTTAGCTGGAAAATTCTGTTCTTTGAGGATAATTTAATTAGGAAGTGACCCCTGACACTTTTTTGTGCATATGTCGAATCATCACACAACATTAACTATTGGATTGTGAGATTGTTTTCTTTACAGACACACAATTATTAAAGTGCTTCATGGATGTAGATTTTCCTTTTTGGATAGTTGTATGTGGGACATTCCTATAATATTCATATCTTGATGTGTCAAACATTTCTTCTCAAACCGGTCCTATATTGTCCATGCATAGATTTGGTCTGAACAAACATCATTATCAAATACCTGCTCACAACAATCAGAAATGGGGCTTGAGTTGCATTATGCTATTAACTCATATTTATAATAATTATGGAGAGGGTATTGGCTTCATTGCATCCATAGGCATAGGAGCCAAACCTGAATTATCTTTTTGTCCAACTTGTCCTGTACTTAGGGTGCGTTTGGAAACTCAGTTTGAAAAGCAGCTTTTAGCTTTTGATGTTTTATACATACCTTTTGAGGGTGTAATGATGATGGTTGCTTTATGAAACACAAATTTCGAGGCACAGTTTAGAGATAAAATCTAGTAATGATGATGTATTTAAGATGACCTGTTTGATAACATCTTTTAGCTTTAGAATATAAAAAAGCTAAAAGCTGCTTTTATATATGTTGCCAAACGGGGTCTTACATAAGAAGATATGTGCTGATTTCTAGGCTCCAAGTGTGTAAAACGTTCATGATTCCTGATTGTACATTATAATAAATGTTGGAGTTTTGTGGGATACAAAGTTTGCCTCGATCACCTAATTTTCAGACATAGAACAGCATATATTACAAAGTCTCATCATCTAATCTTTATCCATTGAAGCTCAGTTGAGGTCCTTGAGGAGCAGCCTGTTCTTTTACTATCATTGAAGTAAATTCTTGTAGATCACAAGATGAAAGAAACGTCATCATGACAAAATCAAGACTTGGCTCATTCAGTTTGAGCATGTGCGGATTTTTTTTTGAAAGAAGTGTTGGAGCGATCTCACTGGACAAAGGAGATGAGGAATCTCCATGAAAAATTACAGAAAAGGAAGAAAAACAAAGAAGGCTCCTCCAAAGCTTTAATCAATCCTTGACAACCTACATGAACCACACATTACCCAATACCCATTATGGTAGAAGGCGTATCAGCGCCTAAGGTTGAATGAACCCATCTAACATTGGAGGAAATGACCGCCCAATTGTTCTCTACATAGATCCACTTGTGTTGGAAAATAAATTTGTTGCGTGCTAACCAAATGTTTCAACATACCGCATGAGGAACTAGACTTTGGAATTTCGCAAAATTACTTCAATCACTATGCTGGCGCTATGAAACCATCTCCACTTGTCATATAGGTCTCTAAATGCACAAGTATACCCTAAGGCCATTCCAACCTATTCTTTGGGTGGAGAACATGTTATAACACATGCTAGATTATAGGAAGAAAGGGTAGTAATGAACTAATCTCTCAAAGCTACAAGATAATGTAAAATAAGCAAACATTGAGAAGGGGCCGGGTGTTTAGGTTTAATCAGTTTTTCATTGGTTAACATCATGTTGATTAGGGTCGGTTTGGTTGAGGTTGGCTGCAAAACCAAAACCAAACCCATGTAGCTATTGGTCCAGTCTGTAATATCTCAATCCAGAACTATTTCGTTAGTGAATACGGGTCCTATGCCTAAAACCAATATTAAATCACCATGTGGATTGGATTTGTAACACTTCAGTTCTGGACCTTCATTAGTCGTCCTGATTTGCTAACACTAATTAGAAATTGCATTTCTTACACATCTATGAATTATATTGTTCATATATGGGTGATGTTTTGCATAGAAAACACTCAAAAGAGAGCTTGATTTGTAGATGCATGTTCCATGTAACCTAACAAAGTGGTGAAAAGCAGTGATTGCTAATTTTTTTTATTTTTTATCAAGAATAGTATTTGCTCACATAAAATATAAGATATGTGGGGCACAACATCCTGTGATCCCCCTCCTGTAGGTATTTTGAATAACCCAAGGGATTCAAAAATTCAAACCTGGGCTGACTATGGTTTGAGTGAGCAGGGATCGGGTGCTTTGTTTGGAATTTTTTTTTCTTTTTGGGGATGTTAGTGTGGAATAGCCTTGGGCTGATATTATAATTCTCTCTCTCTCTCTCTCTCTCTCTCTCTCTCTCTCTCTCTGTACTATGTGTATGGAGATTTGATGTACTCTGTCTTTTTTTTTTTTTTTTTTTTTGAGAGACATTTTGTCTCCCCCATATTCAAGATTAAGCCTTTATGCCCCCTCCAGTAGAGCTTCCAACAATTATCTATTACAGGTAGTGAGCTTCCCCCTTTATAAAAAAAAGGCCTCCTAAGACCCCATATGTAATTTACTTAAGAAAAAAAGAAGACCCCATATGTAATTGAAAAGCAAGTATGACAACAGAGGTGGTGAATACAAGAACTGATACTAGATGTATTATGCAGTAGTACAGTGTAGAATGCAGCGAGGATTTCCATTGTATCTCGCTTTTTTTTATAAGCAATTTGTGGGAGTTAGGTCTTTTTTTCCAAATCCAACAGGCGCGTCTTCCTACGCGATTAAAATTTGAAAGCTTGTCCGGAGCCAAGACCTCATGGTGGGAAGTTGCCAATTTCTATTGTCAACCATTGAGCAATGTTCCAACCCAATTGTATCCCATTTGTACATTGTCTTTTCTATATGGATTTGCAATATCTAGGTCACATGGTCAGGATACCATGTATGATGCTGTCATGATCACATGATGAACTACTGACAATATCTTGCTGCTTTTGTGCAGTTTATCTTTTGAAATTGTGTAGACTGTATATAAATCTATTAAAAACAAGAGGGGTTTGCATTTCTTTGCGTGTGTACATACCCTCTCCTAAAAATGCAGGATCTCATTTTTCAGAGCTTGGGATGAAGCCATGCAATGCCCCAAGTTTTCTACATGCCTTCGTTGAGGTTGAGTAAAAAGACTTTCGAAAAATGACAGAGGCCAAATGGAACAAAAAAGGGTCACATAAGATTCAATAACTTACATATATTTATTAATCATGTACTTAGTTATTTGCGCGTGTTAATATCCCATATTATGATTGCGATATCACTTGAAACTTCTTGATATTTTATGGAGATTATTTAGCTTCAATAGCAAGTTGTCACATGGAATATTATGAATCAATTTGATCCTTAGAATGTTGCATTCATGTTAATCACCCAGTTAATAGATTACCATTCCTGAACTCAGAATAAATTATACCCACCAGAGTCTCGGTGAGTTGGTATACCCATTAGGGTCTCGGCGAGTTGGTTAGAACCATGGGTGTGCTCCCCATTGGTGCATGTTCAACTCCAATCCTTGACTACCGAGGTGTTCGTAGGGAAACTTCCGAGTGGATCGGTGGGGACATCCGAACGATTAGTCCTTGTCTCGAAGAGTTTGGGATACCTCTATTTGCCCCCAAAAAAAAAGACACTCAGAATCAGTTAATATAAATTTTTGCAGAACAGTAGTTAGTTCATGTAATTATCTAAATATTCTTTAATGCCTTTATCAAGTAGGCAGACGTTGGACTCCAGATGTGTTCAAGTGTTCCGCTGTAGATATGTAGATGTCATATATGAATTTGGTTCTTAATATTGTAAATCCTACTGAAATCATCATTAATTCTTTTTAGTATGCTCATTTTCTGCATTGTCTTGTGATCTCTTAATGAGTTTGATAAGCATCACCACATTATTATGCCTCTCTGAATTTATACCTTCGGCTCCCATCTTATTTATTTTACTTGCAGTGTGGCAAAGCATCTGGAGTCTGCAAATACAATGTTTTCATTCGTATGGTGGATAATTGGATTCTACTGGGTGTCCGCTGGCGGTGAAAATTTGACCCATGATGCTCCCCAACTATACTGGTTTGTGTTAATTTACCGCTTTGTGATTTGATGTTTAACATGATTTACATGACAGAGGTTTTCTCTTATGTACATTACTTTGTTTTATTGCATTGCAGGCTTTGCATAATCTTTCTGGCGTTTGATGTGTTCTTTGTTGTATTCTGTGTTGCACTGGCATGTATCATTGGCATTGCTGTTTGCTGTTGTTTGCCATGTATCATTGCAATCCTGTATGCAGTGGCAGATCAGGTATCTTAATAAGCTGAATATCCTTTAATTTTTCCATAGTAATTTAGAATCATTCTTTTACTGGACCATGTGCTTTGGATCTTTATATATATTTTAATGTAGCAGTTACCATTTCATCAAAAAAAAAAAAATGTAGCAGTTACCTTTCCTTTTCATTACCTATTTCAACTAATAAAAATTCGAGAAACAACAAAAGTACTGTGTGACTGAAAATGTTCTTTATATATTGACCTTTTCTGAAGGAAATGCAACAGGCACCTATTTTACAATATGTTTTTATCTTGGGGGAAGAAAACTGCCCCTTTTAATGAAAGGTGGGATCCCACTATGTGCAATTTACTAAAACAGATATAAACTCCTACATGAAGGGGGCTTTTGCGGCCTTACCTCCAAAGGAAAAAGAGGAGATGAGGTATCTCCAATAGAACTGCAATAACAAAAGGCAACTATTTCTTTTTCCAAAAAGAAAGGGCAACCAAAACCAAAGTTGGCTACAAGCACCACCCCCTCCCTGCATATCCAGAAAAAGCACCCCAATTGTCCATGCTTATGGTTTCATCAATTCATCCCCAAGATTTAGTTTACAGTATTCTTTTTCTTGTGACAGGGAAACCATTCCACATTTCTCTATGTAGATTATTTCATGATGAAAAATCTTCTCATTTTTAATTGACCAAATGGCCCTACTAGGGAGGAGTTGTGTTAAACTTTCAAGATTTGCTTTCTCTTCCTGTTTTCTATTAATACTCTAAACCACTCCCAAATCTGCTGAGCATTTTTAAGTGAGTCATATTTACCCCAAGGCCCAAGCACAGGTAAGAAAATTCTCCCTTGTGTTTCCATCTTCTGGTTACTGAGCAGAACCGATCTAAATGTCTGTATATGTGATTGACCTCCTTAAAATAAATAGTTTTTCTATCATTAAAAACTGTGTAGATGCATACTTTATACATGATAAACTTGTTTGTCTACTTTTGGTTTTGAGGTTAATTTGCAAAAACATGGGGGTTTCCTAACACAATACCTACCATCTAGTAAGAGTAGAAATTATGTCCATCCTGGACAATGTTTACTTTCCAGAAAATTCTAATTTCATTATGCCAGAAATTCCAATTCTTTTATTTGTTCTTGTAGTCTCTCTGGATGTTAGATGACCATGGCCGGTGTGCCATATGAACAGAAGCTATAGTTGTTACGTCATTTCGTGAATGATTTTCATTAGTGAACCTCTAAGGTAGTAGTCCTGGTTAATGGGGGAGGAGGGGACAATATCTCTCTTGAGGTGTTTCCTGCCCAAGCTTCAATGATGAATTGCAATGCTTTGAGTGTGTCTTGGGCGTCCATTGCACACGAATAGTCTTTGAAAGAGGGATCTGAATCTATTTCTTATTAGATTTGACAAGAAACTAGAAGGATGGAGAGGTAGACTTTTTAGATTTGGAGGTCATCTTGTGCTTCTTAAGGTGGTTCTCATGAGTTTTCCCCTCTTTAAAGTTCCTCGTGGTGTCCTTGACAAAATTGAGAAATTTAGAATAAGATTCCTTTGGCCTTGAAACAAGAAAATGGGAGTGAGCCACATTTAGTTAAAGTGGGAGACACTCTAGAATGGGGGTTCTTAACCTTTGCAATATGAACAAGACATTATTGGGGAAATGGCTATGGAGACTTCTAGCGGATCTAGATACCCTTTGTGCTAGAGTAATTAGAGAGAAAAACTATTCGGAGAGCACTATATGCTCTTTGGAACCTCATTCTAAAGCGTCTCTCTCAATGTTGTGGATGCATATTCTTGATTTGTCTATAGAGCTTCAAGAGGAAATTCAATTTCACCTTGGCAGTGGGGTGGATACATGTATTTGGAAAGATGAATGGCTTCACGAGGATTCTTCGGCTATTCTCTTCCCCAACTTTTTTTAGGGTGGCCACGGACGAGAATGATCTTATATGCGACTTATTCACTTGCGGTGAAAATACTGTCATTTGGACCCCACATGTTCAACTCATAACCTCAACGATGTGAAATTGGAGGAGCTTGCTTCTCTCCTTGCAGCATTAGAAGAGGTTGAAATTTTGAATTGAATTTGGAAGAAGAGGATAATGTTAATTGGAAATTGTCTCAGTGGAACAGTTTCTTTGTCAAGACTTTCTACCAAAAGCTCAACAAGTATCCTCATCAAGACATCCCACAATTAGATATGAATGTCTAATTTGAAGCTCTCTTGCTCCATCGAAGATCAAAAGCTTTATGTGGATCCTCTCTCTTGACAAGGGCCTTACCAAAGCTAATGGATTGAAATGGGCAATTTTTGGTGATCACACTAGTGTTCTTTGTAGGAGGGAGGAGGAAACTAGGGATCATATATTCTTTGAATGCCTTTTTAGCGTTTAAATTTGGGAAAGTGACGCAAGGGCATTAGGGTTTAATTGCTCTTTTAGGAACCTTGAAGGCACGTAGAGATGGTTATGCAAAAGACGTAAAAAAAAGTGATTGAATCAATCCCGCATAATTCCAATGGTGTATTCCTCATGCAATGTATTGAAGTATTTGGTTGACGCGTAATGGACATCTGTTCCAACTATGGGTGGCCAAATGGCCCGCGAGCCCGGATTTGGCCCAGGCATGGGCTTTGGGGAAAAACCCCAAGCCCGGCCTGGGAAAACCCTGCCCATAGGCCCAGGCCCGGCCCACCATGGCCGTATGGGTTTTTTTGAAACCCCAAGTAAATCCCAAGTCCCCAATAGCTCTTTTTTTTTTTCTTTTATATGACATTTGGTGGATTTGACCAACAACTATATTGGGATATTCCCAATAAATTCCAATCAAAACATCAAATTGAAAATTAAATTAATTTTTTTTTTAATATTCTCCAACAAGTATAATGGGATTCCCAATGTGGGGTTCCCAATAAATTCTAATCAAAACAACAAATTCGAAATTGAAATTGCAAATTGAAAATTTACTTGAAATGTCTTGAAGGATGACTTTGGGTAAAGTTGTACAAATGATGGGTAGGTGCCAACTTAGTTGGGGTGCACTCATTTTATTGTGACGTAGTCATCACTCATAAGCTAATATTCAATCATTGTAATGTTCCATTCAAATGTTTTTACTATGAATTTATAATAGCTTATTCAATTAATGTTCAAACACTTGTTGTAAACTTGAAAATTGTAGTATGCAATTATTGTGAAGGTACATCAATATTTAATTCAAATAGTTTTATTGTTCAAAATTTTTCAAATCAAGTTATTCAACTTTTCCGTTTACTTTGTTGTATGTTTCAATTTAAATTAAAAAAAAAAAAAACATAGAAAAAAAATGGTCTGGGCCGCTTGGCCCGGTCCGGACTTGGCTTGTTCGTGGCCTGACCTACGAGCGGGCCCGGGCCTGATTTTGGACTTTAGGCTCGGCCCAGGCCTGGCTGAAGCCCCTCAAGCCCGGTGGAGGCCCGCCCCAAAAGAGCCCAGCCCGAGCCCGGCCCATGGCCACCCCTAGTTCCAACACAAGAGGATTTACATGGAGAATACATGGGCAACGATTTTATCCCTTTTTTTAATAACTTGGGTCCTATTGATTCTAGATGTGGAGACTCCTTCCATGAAAATGCGAAGGGACTAGTTCGGATAGCAAAGAGATTTATTCTTAGTCCATTTGGTTGTTTGAGTTGGAGGAGCTTTGTTTATTCATTGTTAATTGTCTTTAATTTCTTTTTGTAATCTTTTGTTCGGATTCGATGATTCGTTGTCTACTTTTTGTTCGGGGGCTTTCTATTAATTAAGATTGCACTTAACTTTTTTCCCAAAAAAAAGGTGGTAGCCCAGGTAAGTGTGAAATTGTAGAATCTATCAAGTGCCAACATGTTCTATTTGTACCAGATCGGGTGTGACTTTTCTCTGTATGGGCATCATGTACAAGACAAAAGAATCCACAGGGAAGAAGCATAACCGCTTACTACAATCTGCCCAGAATATCCTTCACAAGGGAATTTTCTTGAGAATGCATGCTGCCTCTTTTTTTGGGTGGTTTTTTCTTTTCCCTTTTTTTTTTTTTGTGAATAAGGAAACGATAGGCATACGCCCTCATTTGATTAGAATTAGAGAGAATGCCCAAGCAAAAGTAATACAAACCATACCAAAGGTACAATTAAAGATAAAATTTCCAAGTAGGATCCCCAGTAGAGGAGGGCTCTACTGAAGGAACACAAAGCTACTGGTCTTGTGATTGGAAGTGTGAGATCGCAAGTGAAAATATTTCATACTAAAATTAAACAACACTTATTAATGCCCAACTCGGTTGCAAGGCTGCTGATCTTGCCTTGTCTCCACATCTTCCTCCTGGTTCTCCTCCACCCCACATCATTTGACTGTAATTAAAATTTAGGACAAAAAGGAAAGCCTTTTCTTGTTCATGTTCCTAACTTGCTGACCAAAAAAAACAGGGATCGTGGAATATATAATATGATATATACAATATTATACATATCAAAACTCCTTTCAACAATTTTTTTTTTTGTTTGATTTCTCCTTTTGCTGGGGAATAGAAACCAGAAGAAACAAGGAGAGGGAGTTGTGGAGATTTTTATAAAAAAAGAGTGTGAAAGTACCTTGAGTAGGGAAAAATGTTACATGAACATGCAATCCTCCAATGTTGAAGATTGGGCAGGCCCTATTTTTTGTTGGCAAGATTGGACAGGCTTGGTTAGTGGTTACACGAACAGGCAAAGGCCTTTTTTTGCTTAAAATTTTGGTGACAGGTCAGATTACATTGGGGGTTGGAGGGTGGGGGAAGGGGAAAATGAAGAGGAAATGTGATGACAAGGCAAGACAAGCAGTCTTGCAGCCAACTTGGACATTAATGTGTATTGTAGTTTTTAGCATCAAATCTTTTCATTTGCCATCCCCTACTTCAAATCGCAACTGGTATTGAGACACATTTTAAAGTAATCTATCATGTAATAACATTTCAAAATTTAATCCTCGCGACACACTCATTTGAGATCTGCTCAGCAGTTCCTTTGGACACCAATTCATAAGTAATCTTAATTTAAGCATCCTGATGCTGGGTCTACTATGTTTGCTTGCCGTACTAAAGTAACAGTAATGTTTCATTTGCTTATTCAGATCATCTAAAGTTAGTTGTACATATTATTGTACAAATACCGCTTTAAGGAAATATATTTTTTGAGAAATTGAAAATGGCTTCATAGGAAGGTGATCCAGTGTTAGAAATATTGATCAACAAAAATTTGTTAAACAGAAGTTTCTTTCCCAGAGGTTCTAGGCTAGCATTTTTGTCAATGGTTAGGGGTTGGCTTAATGAATCGTATTATATGGTGAGGTCATTCATCCTTGTGTTATCTTGATTATCTGTTGAGAGGAACGATAAAACAGTGCAATTTGTACCACTCTCTTTTTTAGTTGAGGGTAACTTCTCTTGATGCAGAATTTAGTCAGTAATTTGTCCAGTTTGGATTTCACTGCTCCATAGCTTATGTTACATACAGAATTTTTGACATCCTTCTCCTTAAAACCCGGATATGTTAGCGGTGTTAGGGAAAACCTTTTTGTGACTTTTTTTTGGCGACATGATGTCACACATACCTGTTATGTGCCTCATGGAAAAAAAATTTCATTTGCCATGCTACTCTTTTTATATGATCTGCAACCTATTGGAATATGTGAAAATTTTGTGTGTTGTAATGGTGTACTCAATCTCATCTTGCATTTGTTACCTTTGTTGTGAAAGCAGGAAGGAGCGACTGACGAAGACATCCGACAGCTTACGAAGTACAAATTTAGAAGGGTTGGTACCTTTGATAAGTTTAGTGGTGAGATATCGGGGCCCTCCAGTGGAATCATGACCGAGTGTGGTGCTGAAACACCCAGGGAGCATGCCCTGTCACCAGAAGATGCTGTAAGCCCTCAAATTCACCCCTTCAGCATTCAATTTTCTGGCACTTGTGTGATTCATAGACAACTTAATTTCCTGTTGTCTTGCAACTCTTTTACTTTAATAACTTCCCTTTTCCTTTTTGAAAAAAAAACTTCCACCTCTTGTCTGCCCAAAACAAAAGAATGAAATGAAGTGTCCGTTTAGGAAGCACATTCACTCCAGTGGATATTTCATGACCGTGTTTGACATGTATCAGACATGGGACATTGCAAGACATGCGTTAGACACGTGTTGGACACTTGTTTGTTATATTATTGTAACAGTTCTCCTTAATAACTATTGTAAGATTTATGTTCACCAGAACTTAGATGTTAATGGAGTTCCTTAAAAAAAATCATAATGGAGTTGTTAGTTAGGACACTACTGTAGTTATTTCAACATTTTTATGGTTGTTGAGCACTCACTCATTTTTATCAAATATTTATAGTAGATATAACACACACACACACACACACAACTATATTTATTTTTGTTTTCATTATTGCGTCTTTGCCGTGCTCGTATGCAATTGATATTGAAGCTTTCCATGCTCCACAGGAGTGCTGCATCTGCCTTTCCGCCTATGATGATGGGGCTGAACTGCGTGAGCTTCCCTGCAACCACCATTTCCACTGTTCCTGCATTGACAAGTGGTTGCACATCAATGCTACTTGCCCTCTCTGCAAGTTCAACATTTTAAAGAGTGGCAGCAGCCTGGGTAGAGAAGACGTATAATAATCCAATGGCCAAATCTCTCTCTGTATTTGACGACTGTCTGTTGTACTGGATTTGTGCAAGGCACCGCGTTATCAGCTTATTCTAACTTGAAATCTTCTATCGTGTTGTATTTTCCCACGGTGTGTACGTGTATCGAAATGCGATCCTGTCTGTGCGATTGAGGGTGGTTTCATTTGCTGCGCAGCTGTTCATTGAAGGGGATGAATCCATCTATTGTTGCTGGGTGGGGGGTCATCCATTGACATCAAATGTAGTGTGTGTGTGTGTGTATGTACCTTTCTTTCAATGTCTGTAACATAAAAATATACCTGCACTTGGGTTTTCAGGGTAATACTTTGAAAAATCAAATCTTTTATCAAACAATCTCCTTTTATATGGTGATGGCTGCTTATAGGTGCTATTTATATGTTGCATGTGTGAGCTAATGGATACTTGTCTTTTTAATGGTTGGATGGTTTGGAGCCAGCTTACACCTACTTTGGGAGAATAGATCTTACACATGTAACACATTTTAAAATCGTGTGCCTATGGACTAAACGACAATATTGTACATGTAAGCTTGAACATTATATTGTGGGTTGGTCTATGGTCTCTCATTGGAGTTTTTTATTCTTTAGTGGAATAAGTGATTTTCTCTTACCCTAGTGCCGCTCTCTCCATTCTTGACCTCCATCTCTCCCCCTCCTACTTCTCTAAGCCGTTGACTGTTCACCCATTATTGTACTCTCAAGTTCATTTATCTTTGTGCAATTTATAAAAATAGCCCTCTCATTTGAATATTGGTAGGAATAGCCATTCCATTCTAATATTTACAAAAACTAGCACTAGACTTGGTCAATGTTTTTTTTTTTTTTTTCTTTTCCATATTTGGTCATGAAACAACCCCAAGTGCAATGTTTTTTAAAAAATTTAAATGGATAATGTTACATCTAGCCCCATTTCTAGCCTCAATTTCAGATTACATGTGTTTTGAATTTTTTAAAAATAGTATACCTCATCTAATGAAGTATATGTTTTTATAAAAAAATGAAACATATACTCTAAAGAATTGCATGAATGCATTTATAGAAAATGTAAAAAAATTCTTTTAAAGCATATGCGTCGTTAACATAAGCATATGCGTCGTTAATTTTCTATCGACGCATATAGAGTTAAAATTGAGGCTAGAAAAGGATCTGGGTGTAACAACGCCCAATTTAAATTGGCTTTCAATTGCATTGATGCTGGAAATTTGTGCACTTAATGAATTTAGCATGATATGTAGACCTTCTGTAGTGGTTGTATATTTGTCATCACTATTATATCGTAATGTTTGATTGTTTCTTTAGTTTGTATGTATTTGCTTCTGCCTACCATTGATGAAAGAGATTTTCTTGTGTTTTCTTTGCGGGGGTAATGTTAAGTTTTTTTTCTTATGAGTGAATGAGATGAAAAAAGTAAGGAAAACGAGTAACAGGTAAGAAAATAATAAAAAATCATAGTGTCTTGAAGAATGTGTTGAATGATAGAGAGAGAGAGAAAAAAAAAATGAATGGTGGACAAGATGAGAGAAACAATAAAGAATTGAATATTTATTTTCTATTATTGACGGTAGGTTTTTAAATATTGAAAGGCAACTATCTAAATACTTTCAATCCTGAACATGTTTTTTAGAATTTACATCAATAAGATTTTTGTATTTACGAGCATTTGCATGTACATTATACTAGTATTGTTTCGATATGTTGAATCTTCTTGTTGTTCAAAGCATAGAATTATATGCAATTTACGAACGCCGACCTTTGATATTTTTATATGACTTGAAAAGAAGAAGAGATGTGAAAAGAGGAAGAGAGTAATGAGAAATTAAAAGCGGCCAATGCAAACACTAAATTTTCTTCTTTTTGTTCAGTCACCAATATGAAATTAAAAGTGCCAACCAAAGTTCCTTTTATATCCTTTTATTTCATCTAATTTTGTGATGGCATAATATATATTTTACGCATTCATTACACATGGGACAAAAATTTAGTATCCAAGTGTGGTGTTCTAAAAAAATTTTAAAACCAGAGGGGTGATTCATAAGCCATGCCTTTAGTTTTAATTTTTTTTAACCCATTGTATTGTTGGGCACACCCAGTTACATATCTATATGGTGGAGGCATGATATATTATCTCCTTTATAGAAAAACAAAAAAGGAGTCTAGGGCCATTTTTTTATAATTGTCACTAGGCGGGTCTATTTTTGCGAATATTTAAAAAAGTTAGGGTTTATCTTTCTTTCTTTTTTCATACTTTTTCCCCCTTACTCTCTTTTTCTTGTCATTTATCGCATTCCAATATTATTTATTTTATGAATGAGGGAGAGGGGCTATTTCACTTTCGCGACAAGAACAAATAACTCATAAAAAAAAAGTTGAAAAAGAGGTCAGTGGATCATCACCTAAATAATATTATCTTCACAAGTTGTAGGTGTTTCTTATCCTCCTCATCTCTTTTATAGTGGTTTTTGCATGAAGGGGAGAAACTGAAAGTTTTATTGAAGGTACCACATGCGGATGTTCCTTCCATTCTGGGCTTACACTTTAAAAACAGTTGTAGAGAACATTTCACTTATTTAGGATTTCTAGTCCTTTAGTTTCACATGGTAGATTTTTTTTTAATGCTGATTGGGTATACTAATTAGGTAGCTAAAAATGAGAGTATTTTTAGTACAGGATTTATCATTTCTCAAGTATTTAAACGAGAAGAAGATTCTCTAAGAATTTATTCTTTTCACATGACACTTTTTATTTTTTTAGAGATTCCATACATTGATAATGCAGGATGGAGTCAAAGGCTATCATTAAAGGAGACGTGATATATACCTGAGAAATTAGGATCCAGAAGCTTTTTGTAGAAGTCAACAGTGTGTCCGTCAGTCTCCTCTTGTTGTTGCAATTTTCTAAGTGCCCTAACTCCGCCCCCCGCCCCGCCCTAGCCCCACCCCACCCGCCCTCCTCCTCTTACACACCCAACGTGGAGACGATCACACAAATACATTTTTTGTATTTTTGGTAATGTCTTTGTAGTTTGTAAGCTTAATTATGTTCCCGTTTACACTATTCACCAGTAATTTTTCAATCTTTCATTTGATGCAATATTTCTTTATATATTGCTTTTAAACATTATTAACCAAAGAAAATAAAATATGTGATTTTTTTGTTTGTCATTAATTACAGCGGTAAGCAACTTGAATGGATATAAATTGGCTATGCTTTTTTGATGGGTTGCTAAGAGGAATGATCAATGATGACACAAATTCGATATAAACCAATGAGGCCGCAGAAACAATCTTTAAGAACGATCGGGTTGTCATGTGACATGGTTCATAGTCTGCCTTTTCCTTACCAATTTAATTATTAACAAGCCTTTTTGGGATTAATCCAATGCAATACACAATGAGAATGAGAATTTTTTTTTTTTTTGTACATATTGATTTCCATGCATAACAATTGATTAAGTTGATCTGGTGGTTTCACCTCTTAGCCTTTGTCCAACCAATTTTAAAATATCCATAATCTGCAACAACAAAAAAACTTAATTAATGAATGTCAAGGATGTGAATGCTCTTGCTTAATAACATATGATATATCAAATCATTCTTTTCCCTCAACATAAACATTAGATAAGAACAATTATTTTTTTAAAAAATAATCTTTTTGAGCAAGAAAATGCTATATCATGAGTAACATTCATAAAAAAATAATCCAAAATCTGATGTGGGCAACACACATAAGAAATACAATTGCTAGAGAATGTAGCCATATTAGATCTGCGGACTTGTCGATTAATAAAAAAAAGATAAAGATAGAGGCTGGTGATGACTCTTTTTCTCTTTCCTCTTTGTAGATTAGAGTTTTTGTGGAGTCAAACGAAGCGATTGAAGATGGAAGAACTGGTTTGGAATTGGATAGACACACTGTACATTGTACATTGAAGAGCTATCCACATTAAGTGGAGGGAAAACGAAGGATTAATCTGATTGGAAATAAAGGGTTTAGGACTAACATGTATTCGATTGCTAGAGAGTTTTTTTTATTTTTATTTTTTTATGGTCAAGAGCATTTTATATAAAGTTTTTTAGTTGGTCTCACACCATTTTATTACACTATTACACTATATATTATTATTAATATAATGGGAAAAACCCAAATAACCCCCTACAAACTGTTCAAAATCCATATAACCCTCTAACTTTGATTAAAGCTCATATAACCCTATAAAAAACACCCATACAAATCTAAGTAACTCTCTTAGTTATAACTTCATTGACAAATGATAAATATTATATGAATATTCCATTTCATTAACCTAGACCAAGAACACAATATATAAAAAAACCCCTACAATTTGGTTAAAATGTGAAAACCCTCTCTAAACGATGATTTACATATTTAAATAAATTACAAAATCCTATCCGGAGGATTAAAATCATCATTTATAGATAATTTTTTTTTTATTTTTAACACATTGTAAGAATTTTTTTTTCTATAATAAATTTTCAACCATGGTTAACTGGATAGAGTATACACAAAATAATCATAATCTGTCAATAAAAATTTAATTCGGGCGACTATTTGGATTTACGTATGTGTTTTTAAGGATTATATGGAATTTATAAAAAGTTAGGAGGTTATATAGATGATGGGCAGTTCACAGGGGGTTATATGGATATTTCCCTAATAATATTTCGAAAAAGGGACCGACCGGAGTTCCCTAGATACGCGCCCGCGCCGAACTCAGTCTGCAGCATCCAAAACAGTTTTCCATCTAAAAAAACAGTCTCCAGCCTCTAATTCATTTCCTTTTTAGGTTTTCACTTTCTTCCATGCCTTCAACTTGAGTTCCTCCCATGGAAAACCATTTGTTGCTCCAACGATACCGCCGTGACCGTCGCAACCTCCTCGATTTCATCCTCTCCTCCGGCCTTGCCGGGGATGTACGGCCTCCTCCACGCGACGTCGATCTGGACACCCTCAGCGTCGATTACGTCGTCGACCGCGTCAAATCCGGTAAACTCTTTCGTCCTCTGTTGGGTGGATGAGCGAGTTGGTTTTGCTCTCTCGTTTCAAAACTGTTGTGTGTTGGTTTCACTGTTTCAGGAGGAGCTTTGGACCTCTCCGAAGCCACCAAACAATACTTTGATGAATACGGTTTCCCAATTATGGTACTGTTAATTGTTTTGTATACCTTGAAATTGTTGTTCAGTTGGTAGATTTTTTTATGCAGTTTTAGTTCAATAACTCTTACTTTCTTATTTTGTGCAGATGAATTCCTTGCCCAGGAATTCGTATTTTCTAATTTCACGACCGGAATCGTCTGGTTCACCACCTCAACGTGTTCCACCTTCGGTCCCAGTCAAGAAAATGAATTCTAGTCATTTTTTGTCCGAATTTAAAGAGGTGGACCCTTTTGCGAGTTTTGGAGGGTCACAGCAAATCAGTGGATGTGCTCCATCTACAAGTCCTCAAGGTGCAACAGATGAATATGTGCCTTCATGGGGTTTACCTCCTCTGAAAACAGGTGATGATGAGGCTATATATCTCTCTGTTGTTATTAGTTGGTTGCATGTAGACTGTTATTGATTCTTTTGTTTATTTAGAAAATGGTAGGGATTCTACCACCAAATAATATTAAAAATCAGTAGGTGAGGGGTCTACTGATCAGGGTACAAAACAGAACAAAGATTGAGAGGCTGTGCCTCTATCACCAGATTGTTCTCCTCAAAAAAAATCCTCTTTGCTCCTGAGTTGTGAATCCCCCAAGCTCTAATAAGCCCCGTGACACAATCACACATGCGTTTTACATACATTGTGCTTTTCTTAAATATCACTTAATTTGTAGTCCTCCAAATAGTCTAACAAACTGCTGGTATGAATGGTTGGGTGATCGTTGCATGGGTGCTTCTGTCCCTTTTCTTTCTTTCCCGGTCTCCCACAGCTGGGCCGAGTATATAAAGTTTGTGTTTGCCTGATTTAGAGGACCCCAAACTTGTCTGGAAAAGGGGCATGGACAGAGAAAGACGGTGGGCAGATTCATTTTCCAGGTTACATAGAGGACACCCTGTTGAATCATCACTTATCCATGTGGCTTTATATACTTTCGTTAATAATAATTCTTTGTGGAGTAGTCACTTGAAACCTTGAACTTTGATCGAGATCTTGTGACCCTTAATTCCTTTATGCTTGGGGGCTCAGGGGCTGTGCTTGGATATAGAACTATGTTTCTTCTCAGCCATGTGTAACAATTCTTGACCAAGAAACTAGATTGGCATTTCTTTTTGTTCTTATTTTCTTTTATTCTCTCTTGCTTTGCTCTTTGATGCATGTCGGCTTTATCTTTACCTTTTTTAAAAGACTAATCCAATTCGTAGCCTTATGATGATGGCAGATTTGTCTGATGATGATATTCGAGAAACAGCCTATGAAGTGTTGCTTGCCTGTGTTGTATTCTCTGGGTTAGATTTCCATCTCCCTGTTTCTGTCTCTTTAATTTGATCAAATTTTGCACTTTTAATGCTCATCCCTCTCTTTCTCTGCCTTTCATATGACAGTATGATTCAAATACATCCCCTGGAAGATAAAAGAAAGGATAGGAAATCCAAGTTTTTGCCTGGTCGGAGAGCAAAAAAAGGTGGAGTTGCTTCACATGCCCAGTTTATAGTCAGCCACTCTGAGCTGTTGGATATAATACGTGTCCAAATGGAGGCAAGATTTTAAATAATAGATTAATTTTATCTTAGAATTATATGGATGACTATTGTATTGATGGGTGTAAAGGCTGCAATTAATTAGTTTGTTCATCATAAAACTGTTAGTATGGTTCAGTATGTGGTCATGAAAGTAAATGGTTTTCTTATTTGGTGCTGCATTATTTCTGCTGGTTTTGGAGTTGTTTCTCTGGGAAGCATAAAGAATTGAACTAGTAATTGCTGTTCCATATATTTAATGCACTTGCAAGATCTCTCCAGAGGTACCAAATGTTTCTTACCGATAGAAGAAGAATATGCTGTGAATGTTCACCTTATGCTTAAGAAACACACATTAAAAATGTTCATAGTTACTGAACGTGATTTCCCTTGAAAGGCAATTGATTTTCTATATTTTACATGCACGAGTCAGTAATTGTCCTAAAAGTTGCAACAATTCAAATATTGCAAAATTTCTAGACAGTCACACATGAGTTTGTGAAAGTACCTAAAGTTACAGCTGTAGTTGTATAAACCAGACAGACCTTTCATACAGTCACTTATGACAATCACACATAGGAAATGTGTGGTGGTTTTTTTCAGAAGCAGGTTCTGAAAATAATTAAATTTCTTTGTAGTGTCTTAAAAGAAACTACAGTAAATTATATAACTATAAGCCTTACAATTTGATGCAGTTGGGTTCACAATACGAGGATGAACAAACTAGATCGATGATATATGGCAAACCTCTATAGGTTCAGCTGATCTATCCTCATCTGTGGACACCAATCTGTTGGGTTCTTATCCCTAATTGCTGACTCCCTCTGTAGATTTCCAACTAATCTCTTGTAGTTGCCATATGACTGTTAAATCTGTTCCTGTGTCATCTAATCTAGTACCATCTTTTTCCACCACCACATCAAACCTATACCTGGGATTTGACCTAATTTTTTTCATCATTATGTAGTCCCTTTCTTGACCATGGAATATAAACTATATCTATGATTTAAAAAAATATTGACATGGAACTCATTTAGATGTTTCAATTTCAGCCCATAACACTGGAGGGTATCTCATTTGTGTTTCTTAATTGTTTGTTGTGCCTTTCTTCTATTGCGGTCATAATGGATATGGCAATGTGTTAAATGAGTAATGTATTTATCATCTACCAGATATCAGAAGTAATGGACGCGTGCATGAAGCAAAGCTTGTGTCAGATCCATGGAAGAATATTGCAGAATCAACTTGATATCCCTAGTATATCTTTGGAGCTAATGGGTAGCATTGGAAGGTCTGATTTTCTTAGTGAAAAATCATATCTACAATGGCAGAAAAGGCAGGTGGTACTATCACCATTTTATGCTTGACGAGTTTAATTGCGGGGATTCTAACATATCATGTTCCCATGTCACAATATCGTGTTGCCAGGCAAATATTCTGGAAGAACTCCTCTGTTGCACTTCTATCCTCTCAATGGATGAGCAAACAGAAGTCAAATCCTCTTTGTTGAAGCTCAAAAATATAAAGGTATTTCCACCTGTACTTGGTACCCTAATATTGCTGAAAGTTTGATTCAGTTCTAAATAGTTCTGGGTTAGGTTGAGTATCGGCGGGAAAGAAATTAATCACCCTCGGCATTTTTATTTTGGATTTTGGGTTTTATATTTCATGTCACATCACTTAAGCAAGGAACTATTGTCATGAAAATACATTTCAGAATTGGATATCTTCAATGAATTTTTGATTGTAATGTCATTGCTTGGTTGAATGATGGTTGTAGGATTTCTCAGAAGAAATAAACCACTTGAAATACGTGGAGACTTTGATAATTATAAGGAGATTTGCTTCAAGGTTGTCTGTTATGCCTGGCAAATTTGGCGTTTTGGGGGAAACCTATTATTGGACAAGTGGTTATCATCTCAATATAAAGTTATACAAGAGTTTGCTCTGTTGCATCTTTGACATTCTCGAAGAGTGTCAGATTATAGAGGTTTGTGACATCCAAATGATACATGATGCTTTTAAATTTTCTGACTTTTTATCCATTTATTTATTTTTAAAATGCTAAATAGGAGGCTGATGAAGTTCTCAGACTTCTTAAGTTGACCTGGACTACTTTAGGAATTAATCAGACATTGCATGATGCATTATTTGGATGGGTGCTATTTCAACAGGTATGCCTTGTGAATTAATTGATATGGTAGTTGGAATAATCTTTTAGTTATTAACTTATTTCTGTTGTGGGGCTTAACTGCTTACGAAATGTATAATGTGGAGAAAGGGAAGCAGTCTTAGTTGCCTTAGAATAGCCAATAAGGGGAGATCTTGGAAAAGAAATTATGTAAGCATTAATCAGGGTTCTTTGTTTTGTACTGTTCAGGCTTCATGAAAAATAATTGAGTCGGCTGAAACTCACTTTTGTAAATTGGATGGGATAAAAATCATATCATGTGTTGAAAGAAAAAATCTTTCTTAGTTTCATAGAATATACAAGTGAGAAAAGTGTATTTGGTGACAAGTGTCATCTTACAAAAATTCAATTTTGCATTTATCTTTCTGACAACTTGTTATACAGTACCCGCATAGAGATAGATATAGCAAGTAGATAATCTTTTTGTAAGATTGGGTACTCCCTTCATCTTATAGGTCACGGGTATGCCATAAGTAACATTTAATTAATTTCATAAATTAATCGTCTTATGAAGCCTCCAGAAACTGGAATGCACTTATTCTGGCCACTTAAACTGGTATTTAACTCCATTTGCCCCGAGTCCAGCTGGGTGGGCAGGGGATCTGGTGGAATTGTATGCTCGGAAGCTAATACTTAGGCGTAGATTAGTCCAACCAGAAATCCAGAACCCCATGATTCGTTTATCTAATCCAAAATTTTTTATTTCCCATCATCCTGTAAATAAATTCCTTTACTTCCTATTTTCCATTTGATCTGGAGATTGCTATCCAATTTTTTTTCATTAGGTGATGTTCAAGATGGAGGTCCTTTTTGTATAGTAAATATCGATATAAAAAAAAAAAAAATAGTAAATAATGATCTTCAGGTATATGAAATGTATACTGTTACAAAAAAAAATCGTTTAAATTTATTAATGGGCAATTAATTTAATTCATGACTTCAAATCATTTAAATTTATAATATGTACTCTTCAAATCATTTAAACATGTGAGTTGTAATTTTAGATGTTTTTACAGGGTTGTTTTTTTTCAGTTAATATAAATATGATAATTAGAGCTATTAATACCTTTTAAAAGCCAAAAGGGGGTTTTGTAAAGTTATTTTTCTCTATGTAGATTCTTATCTAAAGGTCACTCTTTTTTTATACTAATAAATGTCATTTCATATTTTGTGCTTCCTCATATGTTGTTTTATTTGTTGTGTTTGGGATTTGATGTGTGCCCATGAAGATGGATGTGGGTTTTCTATCTTCACCTCTATAGTCAGTTTTTTTTTTTTTTTCATATTGTATTCTTTTAGAAACAATGCAACCCTGTGACCTGGCTACTTGTGGGTAATTTCAGAATTAAGGGTTTGTTGTATCATAAACATGTATAATGCACAGTAAATATCAATGCAAGAACAATATGCTTTAGTTTGAAAAAGAAAATAATGGTAGGTGATCTAGATATATATTATATAATAGACAATAATGAAATGATTGATTGCAACAGAAGCAAATCCACCATTTTCAGATATTTATCAAACATATGAGGTGATATCAATATTTCATTCATCTATATATTCATTAAAAAAGATGATAAATAGAGAAAATATGAAAAAAAACTATGAATAAAATATGAAAGACATTAGATAACCATCATCCATAAAAGAAAAGAGTTTTGTTAGAAGAAGAAAAGAAGATATTCACAATGTTATAGTAAAAGTCCATGAGATTTGGGTGGGATTCTGAAATGACTTTTTTCTTTATATTTCTCTCTCTAAAGTCCACAAAAGTCCATCACTTAAGAAAGTCTTTACAAATCCTGTTTAAATTGAATAACATGTGACAAAATGTCTACTATGAGGAGTCTCAATCGAATAATGATGGACTTTTTGTCCACGAAAAAATGTCTCAATCGAATAACGCTAGACTCTTTGTCCATGAAAAAATGTCTCAATCGAATAACGCTGGACTCTTTGTCAATGAAATAATGTCTCAATCGAATAACACTAGACTTTTTGTCCATGAAATAATGTCTCAATTGAATAACACTGGACTTTATGTCCATGAAATAATGTCTTAATCGAATAACGCTGTACTTTTTGTCTATGAACCAATGTCCTAATTGAATAACTCAAGATTTATAAATCCATAGACATGGACATTTTGTTTACAAAAATCCTAATTGACTACCCCCCTAGTGTATTGATTTGTTGTAGATTGATAGCTATATAATTTTGTAGATTAAGGACTGCAAAATTTTATGAAATATAGTTGAAGATAGAACGCATATAAATGTGTAGATCTGACTATTATATATTTAGGCTTATCTTTTGTCACAAGGTACCAGTTTCCTTGAACTACTGATTGTTTCTGTTACTTCTCCCCGATTTTTGTGTAAATCATTGAATCATTTGCCAACTACGCCACTTTCTGTGTATTAATTTGTTTGATGAGTAAGATAAATTCAGAAATCATCATCTGAGTATATGTATATCTTTTATAAAGTTTTTGAAGACAGGTGAAGCAGTGCTGCTAGAATATGCGGTCCGTGAAATGCAGAAAGTTGTGTGCAGCAAAGTTGTTGATGGAAATGAAGCCGCATATATGAATAGTCTTATCTGTTCAATCGGAGACAATGACTATGAAGGATGCTTGAGTTTGATACATGCTGTATTCTTGTCTGTCAACTCGTGGTGTAATCAGCAGCTTGAAGATTATCATCTACATTTTAGTCAGGTGCATTTTAAATGAGTCTTGTGCACATATTTGAGGGCTCACATGGATAGTTTCCATCACATTTTCTCCAGCTACTTTTTCCTGTGTTTTTCTTTTGTCTATAGAAATTTTGTACTAACATAGTTGCTTTGTCAGGTATCCTAGGCTATTGCACTTTTCACAATTCTTTTTGGATCATGCTAAATTGCTAATTAATATCTCTTGAGTCATTGGATATAAAATCCTAGTTTTTTCAGGTCAAAATCTAGATTAAAGTGTTTCATCATAGTTTTTCTCTTGGTTTATTCATAAAAATTAATCAGATGGAGGCTTAGCTCTATTAGATTTATAGAGACAAATAATTATGAGACTTGATTCATTGAGAGAAGGACTAAGCCCTTTATATAATAGTACAAGACCTATTACACGTGTAACACAATAATAATACAATACACATGTAATCTAACACCCCCGCTCAAACTCAAGGTGGATTAAACAACTTGAGTTTGCGAATGAGAGACTGAAATTTAGGAACTGGATGAGACTTCGTAAAGAAGTCCGCGATCTGCTCAGCAGAGGAAATGTGCGGAAGCGTAAGTGTCTGAGCAAGGAAGTGCTAACAGACGGAATGACAATCAATCTCAATATGTTTAGTCCTCTCATGAAAAACCGGATTGCTGGTAATCTGAATAGCACTCCGATTATCACAGTAAAGTGGAGTAGGACCAGTAACATCAACTCCAAGATCGACCAAGAGACGTCTAAGATGAACGATCTCTTTGGTCGTGATGGCCATAGCTCGATACTCGGCTTCTGTGCTGGAAAGAGAAACAACATCTTGTTTCTTGTTGCGCTAGGAAATAAGAGAATCTCCAAGAAATATACAAAAACCAGTAGTGGATTGACGAGTAGTTGGATCTCCCGCCCAGTCAGCGTCAAGCTCGAAGAACAAGAGATGAAGATGATGACAAATAGAGTGATCTAGTGATAGTCCCACGTAAATATGTGAGGATTCTCATGAGAGCACTATAGTGAACCGAACGAGGAGCAGAGACGAGCTGACTAACGATGCTGACTGCATGAGAAATATCAGGTCTGGTGATGCAGAGATACACTAGCTGACCCACAATCTGTCTGTATCGTGTAGGATCTGGAAGGAGCTCTGCGTCAGGATGACGGAGCTTTACATGAAGCTCAAGGGGAGTGTCAGCACTGCAAGTGTTAGATATAGCGACACGATCAATAATATCTGCTGTGTACTTCTGCTGAGAGAGAAGAATCCCCCGCTTACTCTCAGCAATCTCTAGCCCTAGAAAGTAGCGAAGAGTACTGAGATCCTTCATCTGAAATTGACTGTTGAGGTAACACTGAACAAGAGTAATACCAGCTGAGTTGTCACCGGTGATGATTATATCATCCACATATAGAAGTAGAATCAACAAACAAAGAGTGATCCTGAGAGCTCTCAACGAAGCCAGATGATGATCACACAAACAAAATGTTGCTATTTCTGTGATATCGTTTTTAGGATTATTGATTCATAATGATGTGTGAATTGTATCTACTGCACTGTATCTGACTTATTACATGAATCACCATCGACATTGTATCTTTTGCCGCAACATTTTGCATTGATTTAGTGAATCCTGATCTGCCACACAACCACATATAGTTGTCTTTGTATTTATTGTTATTATTCTACCCTAACCGCTTGTCCACATCATAGTAAACTATCAGATATTTGTTCCATCTTTTTGCTTACCTGAGAAGAAAAACTACTTTCACATGTGATCTTAATTTTGAAACTGTAATACAAATGTCTTTGTGAAATTAAGGCACACTACTGATCTTGATGCAACGAATTACCTGTTGGCAGGGAATAATGACATTTATCATCAGCATCTGTTTTAATGAAATTATTCCTCTAAGTCAATAAACAGGCCTCATTTTCTCTGCAGAAAAAGTCTGTGGACTTCAAAATAGTCATGAGGGTTGCGCTTGTTGTTGGAATAGACATTGAATGTGGTGAAATAAAGGTAGGCTCCTGGTTAGTTCATCTTCACTAGCTGTATGCTAAAATTGTCGTTGTTTTGTATTTTAGTTTTATAAATGCTACAATATTCTACAATCTGCTAACTTATTTTTGGTTCAACACCAATAAATTTGTTGTCATAAAAAGGATAAGGCTGTGCCTTTTTTTTTTTGTGAAAATGGGTGAATTGGGGTGAAAAGTCAGTACAAAGGAAAATCAAATCAAAACAAAACAAAATAAATGGATCAGTAGACCAGGGATCTACTGATCCAGGGAAGTGCCCTTAATGATATGCACCTTTCTCACTCCTCAATTACAAGCCTGTGGCCGTGTATGTGGTTGTTATTAAAAAAAATAAAAAACAGGGAAATTGGGCTGAATTTGGATAGAAATTTAAAAGTGACCGAATTTCATCTTTATCTGCTCCATTAAAAGGTGATTCAAGTTTGTATTACTATGAGAAATTAAGATAGGATCACACAGAGTCAGGCTAAGTCTCTCTGTTTTACATTGTTTCCAATAAACCAGGTTTGTGCCGATCACTTGAGCATTCGATATTCTTTCATTCCACAGAGAATTTAGTCCTTTTATTGGTTAGCAAAAGATTTAAATTTTTGGCTTTTGACAGATTACAGATAATGGTTTTTCTAATAGCACGTGGATGTCAAAAGAGAGCGAGAGACAGATTCTGAAAATCCAGCGTTCCTTATTTTACATCTTCTGTGAAACTTACCGAGTAGGATCATGTATATTCTTAACGGACTTGAATATTTTGCTTGAATTGTGAGATTATGGCTGATTTGCTGGTGTACCTGGAATTATGCACTGTTCAAAAGGATTGGGTGTATGGAAGTGCATGCCTACAATTATCATGTGGAGTATCAGTAAGGAAGGAAATAAGAGTTTTGGAGGTTTAAGAATTTCAAACAAATTGCTCTTGCAGCTAAATGTCAAGCAGGGGCTTGGTGCGTATCAAAAGAATATGCATTTTCTCTCAAATTTGACAAAGTAGTGGGATTTCATGTGGCAGAATGACAGGAAAAAAAATCAAAGTTGAACAATTTTTTACTGATATATATATATATATTTTTTTTTGGGGGGGGGGTTAGTGCTAAAATAGGACCGTTTATTGGTCCTTTTAGTGGTTTGTCAAAATAGTGATGACGACATACTGATGTAATCACTCTATCGGAGATATCTTGATATATTGCTGACATATTGTTAAATTGCTGATCTGACCCATTTTGTTTTTTAAATGTGGCCCAACGGCTACCCAAAGAGTCATTGGACCCCAACACTTCAAATCTCAGTAATTGAGACTGGGTTTTTTGGAACCCCTTTCCACCTTATGTAAAACCTAAAAAAATCCTTTTTTTTTTTTTTACACTTCTAGTAAAGCCTACCAAAGAAAGACTAGAATGTTCAGGGCACTAAATCTCCAATATCAAAATGAGCCCCACCCAGAATGAAAAATTCTCGGGGTGGGTGAATGACTAGGGGAAAAGAGATGAAGAAAGAGAGAGGATAGTGAGGGCGGCGATGGGTGGAGGGTTGGGAGAGAAGGAAAGAGAGAGAAAGAGAGGCAAAGAGAGAGGCCGGGGAGGGGAAGGGTGGCGGTGGGCGCTGATGGGTGCTGGGGGAGGGCAGCTGGAGGAGGTCGGGGGAGGGAGGGTGGAGAAGGCCAGGGGATGGCAGCGTTGGGGTATTGTCTATAGAGAGAGAGGTCGGATGCCCTCCTCGACCCACTGTCACCCTCCTTCGCCCACCATCGCCGCCCTCCCCCTCCTCCTGCCGCTCTCCTCCGCCGACTGTTGCCGCCCTCTGTCCACAAAGTCGCTTATCGTCCTCTTTCTTCTTTCTTCTCCCCACCTAAAAAATTGAATATTCTAATGGGGTGGAGTGAATGAGATGAGGGGTGGGAGTAAATGCCTCCTATCAAAATAAACATGCCACTGCCAAATTTCTGCTGAAATTTGCTTCTATTCCTATCTATTGAACTGAATTTGCTCAACCATTAGATTCTACTCGGAATTTAGTATTGGTGGTGTCTCTTCTCTGTGTATTTTCCCCTTCAATCCAATCATCTCTCTCCCGTAATCTCAACTTAATGTCCTATTCTGCTTTCAACTGTGGTAATTGGCCCCGGGTTCTATCACAATCTCGGCCGAAGAAATTCTGTGTTTGGTGGGAGCAACTCACAGTCCACAGTGGTGCGACTCTAGGCATTATGGACATTAATGCGAAGGGGTTTTCGATTGTTTGCATTAGAATACCGTACTTTTATTCATTTCTGGCCCTTATCAACACATTCTGGTTGAGGTTGGAGAATGCTTCCAATTGTTTTCAGGGAAGAACTCTCTCTCTCTCTCTCTCTCTCTCTCTCATAACAGCAGTGTTATTTTGCGTGCTCTTAGTTAAACTAATGATATGTTTTTACCCATGTTTGCAGTTCAATCAAAATTTAGATGGGATTGAAATAACTTCTGAGCGTTTGAAACATTTTGTTGATAAGTCGATTCGAGCTGCATTTAAACGGGTGGGGCGTATGATTGGTTACTTCATCTGATATGTTCGAATTCATACATAAAAGTGAAGTCAGTTTTGATATATTTGGTTTTATAGGTCATGGATTCTTTGAAGACCAGGTCAAAGGAAGAAATGAAACATCCATTGGCTGTACTTGCAGAGGAATTGAAGTTAATATCTGATAAGGAACACACTGTCTTCAGTCCTGTGTTACGTGAATGGTGTCCTGAAGCGGGAACCCTTTCTGCTGTGATCATTCACCAATTATATGGAGCACATCTGGTCTGTGATTATTTCATTGATGAGTGTTATTCTTACTTATTTTTCATCTTCTGTTTGGCTGACTCACTTATATTGAGTATGGATAGTATAACAATCCATTTTTTTTTTCATTTTGAGTTTCATTTCAATGTTCCATTGATTCATAGAAACTTCAATGTTCCATTGATTCATAGAAACCATTCCTGGATGGAGTACTGCACCTTTCAGAAGATGTCCGCACTGTGCTTCCAGCAGCTGATTCATTAGAACACAATCTGATTCACATGATATGTTTTGCTTCTGGAGAAGATCTTTCAAATATGCCCATCATCAAAGATTTGCATCCATACCAGGTTTGGGTGATTGTCAAGACTTAAGAACATTCTCATTTTCAACTACATTCGTAATGCTTATTTGAGCTGTCTATATAATTCTTTCTGGATCTTCCCTTTTCCATATCATGTATTGCATATCTATATGCCAAATTAACTTCAATCCTTACATTTTTGAATTTTTTGAGCTGTAAATTCTATGAAATGCTCCTGATTTTTCTTATGAATATCATAAAACAATATTGCATTCAATGGTGCATTAGAGATGTTGGCTATAGTTACAGTTTAATGAAGTCCTAGCTAGAATGGTGCTGATGCATTTCTGATGCTTGATAGGTTCACATACTTCTGCATCTCTGCTTTCATAAGCAAAGTGTTTTTACCTTAAGAGCGCACATTTTTTGATCGAGTTTAAGATACACATCCCTATCTGTTCAGGTAGGAATCTAATTTGCTTCGGATGTTAGACTCAAATGATAATTAGTATCCACAAGTGAGAAACCAACAGCCTAGATATAGAAAAGTCTTGCAAATTCTTTTATGCTCCCATTGAACTAGAACCACCTTGTGGATAGAGAGTGAAAATGTTATCATTTGACCATGTGTCTAGAGAAAGCGAGAAAAGGCCATTGTTCTCATGGCCTCACTATAACCTCTTCACTGTAAATCCAATCCATCATTTTAAAATCATCATAATCATGAATATGTGGTGGGGGCCATTCTATTTTCAAAGTAACAACTGGCATTTTGATTCCCTATGCATGGATCTTTAGAATCTAGTCCTCACTCACTTGAATAGATTATTTCCACGAAAGCAGAGAAACTTTTACTAGAATCGTTAGAGATCTAATGAATATATTTTAAATTAATGCCCATTCTTACACGTCTCACGTCTCTTGGTGTCGAGATTGATATGGATGTCTATCCCTTGTCCATGTCATTGACAAAGGAAGCTGTCATGGAAAAATTTTCAGACATGCCTTATCCTTGATGCATCACTAAAAACAATATTAGAAAAGGAACTTTGGCGGAGTTATATTATATATGCTATCTAGGAATCGTGGTTCATGGATTTAAGGATGTTACAGTTCCTGCCTATGCATCCATTCTGGTTTTGGTGTGCCCCGTGAACCTAGTGTGAACAAATAAAATTGGGCTTCTACATGAAGCAAGTATAGATCCCTTAAACGAAAAGCAACATGTCCTTTGTTGATTTTTCAAGAAAACCCGTCTATCAAAATGTTTATTTGTATCCCATTGCTTTTCTTCCACGGTGATGATCATCTATACCCCTTGAATTACACACTATCAATGACTTCTCTGAACTTGTTTGGAGATGTTGGAAATTATCTCTATGCTAATACGTCTTTTTTGAGATGTCTAATTCTTCAGTTCATTGAATATTGATTGATGGAACAACTGAAGAACGTATATCTTTTTTGCACTCAGGTAGGAGAGGTTGCTGGACCAGTTCTTCTTGAGTGGGTGAATGCTCAGCATCAAATTTTTTTGGAGTGGACAGAACGTGCTATCAGTATTGAGGTTTGTTTCTATGGAGCCAGATTTCCTTTTATTGTATAGTTCACTGTTATTTTATGTTAAATCTGATATTTAGTTTTTATAAATGTAATTCTTAATTAAACAAATATGCCTGAAGGAGAGAGCCATTTTTGGGAGGATGACCTCCCTTCTTTTCCATTTCCCTACACAGAACCTTCATTTCCTCTCCTGCCTTGGGGGAGGAAGAGTGGGCGGGTGGAGGTTGTGACGCAGAGGCAGCAGTGTAGGGGGGTGTTTGACCATGCTCGTAGAAGTTTCACCTTTCAAAAAAAATGGTGCTAGGGAAAAAATTACTGTGTGTTTTTTTTGTCCTATAATCAGAGGATAAAAGAGGTCTTGTAATTTCTCAATCCATTATTCAACAACCAACTTCTCTGGACTTCTATTGCCTCCTTGACACAAGGGGATTCTAAGTCATATCTAAATACAAGATGCGAAGAGTTACACATATATTGTCAACCAATAAGGCTAATGGATTTCCAAATGCAAGGATTGGTGTATATGCTTTGTAAGGGGACTAGGCATTGAAGTGGTGGCTGCCCTTCCTTTGAGGAGGAGGCTTGTAGGGACCCTCAGTGGTGTCCAATTTCCTGTTGTTTGACTGAAATGAATGGATTGAAAAAGAGATGGATTTTTTGAAGCAGTGTGTTGTGGTGGTAAATAAAGTGGGTAGGCTAGGAGGGTGAATGTTGAAGCGGCTATCAAGGTGATCTAGCCAAGCTTAAGGGTATTAAGGTAGAGTGATGGAAGTGGTTTACTCTGATTCCCTATCTTAGTTGAGATGGATCTGGTTGTTAAAGCTAGGTCTTTGTTTTTTTTTTTTGAAAGAAAAATGTTAGGCATCCGGCATCATTGTATTAAATAGAAGTCAATGCCCAAACATGAAAAGGAAAATACAAGCAAAATCAAGTAAGCAATCTTGGACAAAGCTTCCCAACAGATGAGAGCTCTACTGCGGAGGCATCCAGGCCAAAAGCTAGAGACTACTCCTGAATCATTTGCCACACTACCATCACTGTGCTTGCCCTAATACAAAATCTCCCCCAATCTTCGATACAGTTGGCCGTCACTTCCCAAATGTTTTCCACATAGGGGGGGACAACTTTGAATTGGGCCTGGTGTATGGCGAGCCAAATGGACCTCATCAACATGGTGACAAAAGATTGAGATATCTTCTCATTTTTGCTTCTATCCCCCTTGCTTTTCAACTTCTTCCCCCCCCCCCACTCACATCCCCTCAGTGACGAGAAATCCACTCCCATATCCGTTTGCCTCTCCAAGCCACCCCGATTTGTTTGACCATTGGACAAAGGACCATGTGGGGATCCACGGTCTCAATCTATGTTTTGCAAAGTGCACACAACAAATCCTTGTCCGGTGCCCATCTAGCTCTACGAGCTTTTGTCAAGATCTTCCCCATGTACGCTGTCCACAAAAAAGCTTTGAGCCTTTTGACCTAGAGCGGGAATTGAAAATGAATCATGGGTTATATGCGCTTCCAAAGTATATGAATTTTTTTTTCTTGGGGAAAGATCAGTGCGTACCAAATCCCAATAATTGGACCAACACAATTATAAACAAGGAGAGAGAAAAAAAGAGGTAGAAAAGAAAAAGAAAAAAGTATGATTAGCACATAACAAATGCATATTCTAAAGGAGAAGTATCTATATTGAAAATTTTTTGGGCGACAATCATGGGGCTTCTTCATGCAGGTATCCATTTTACTTGGAAAGGTATGAATTCATTAATTTTGGGGACAAGTGGAAAGGGCTGTAGAGAATTCCATAAAGGGTTCCTTCTTTTTCCTTCTTTCTTTTGTTTTCCTTTTGTATTTCTCCTCGGAGATACCTTGTCTCTATTTTGTCCGAGGGGTGACATTACTTAATATGAAGCTCGAATCTTTGCTTCAAAAAATTGCGCCCCTCATTGTGGAGGGACCACATTTGGTAAAGTGGTCTGCATGGGTAGTATTCATTGTTAAATTCATCATAAATTAGAGTACTTTACATTTATCTAAAAAATTTACGATAGTATTAAGTAATGATATGTTGTTCGTCGCATAATAACATACATAAAAGTATCCAAAAAATTAATAAAATGAGGATTTTAAATATGCTTCATGTTCATAAATGTCCCAAGTTTCAACTAGTTTTTGTTTTGGTTATATTTTATTATTATGGTGCTTTAAGTTCTGTTCTGTTTTATATAGGTTTGGGAGCCTTTATCATCTCAACAAAGACAAGCACCATCTATAATTGAAATATTTCGGATCTTTGAGGAGGTTTGTTTATTGCCAATTTTTTCCAAGAATCGCTTGAGCATCTTTATGAAATTCTTCAGAGCTGAAAGTTAGAGCATTGAGCTACGCATATGTCTCTCCACTCTTGCTAAAGTAAAACATACAATCTTATGACTTTTAAATCATGTAGCTCATGTTTGGATTGGGAATAGAAGGTAGAATAAATGGGTATGATGTGAAGTAAGGGGTTTAAGGCTGTTTGGATGGCTGGAATAAATGAGAATATGTAAGTCATAATAAATTGGTATAAAGTGGTATATGGATTCTAGCCAACCCCTTGAATTAAGTTATTCTAGGTTATTCAACCCAAAAGAATACGTGGGCCTACTGTCAAATCAATTGTCACCATCTCTTATAAATCAACTGTCAAATCAACTATATCATCATTTTTTCACCTTATATAAATATTTATTTACACTTTATTTACATTTTACTCAAACAACAAAAACTTTATTATTACATTTTCCAACGAGAATAATTCAAAATACAAGCAAACATAAAATCACTTTATCCTTATTTGTACTGGAATAGTCATAAACCTCAAAATAACTTAATTCTCTATCCAAACGGGGGCGTTGTGTCTTGAAAAAGGGTAGAACCATTTTTGTGCTTTTTTCCTTATCTTGGATGTTTAAAGAAATTTTAGATGATAAATAAGCAATTATATTTCGCTGAGGCAGAAGTTGTTCCTGTTTATTGGCAGAGCTACCATGTTAAGTGATTTCTCTTCCCCTCTGTGTGTGTGGCACACACACCTTTCTCTTATTGAGTAATGTTCATCAAATTTCTTCTGTGATGAAAGTTGGGTAAATGCATTTATCCTTCACCATTCTAGTTTCATAATGTGGGTGCCACCATTCACTCAAACAAGCCCTTTTTAAACCCTTCACATTTTTCTTCTTCTGAAATTTTAATCAGCACTCCTTCCCCGTGCATATCTCAATGCATTGACATCCTTCTCACCCTTTTTTCCAATCCTAGCCATCATTCCTCCTTCAATGCTTTAGAGATCATGGGTGATTGATGCCCCTTCCTATATGCTTGTGTGATGTTTATCATTTAAATTTTGTTATGAAAGTCTGGGAATGAGATCTATAGGCTTCCTAGGTTTATAACCATGCACAACCTCAATTGGACTCATGCCTATGGATCTATTAACAAAGATAATGAATGCAAGCTCAGGAACATGTAAAACTAGGTCCATAACTTGGATACGATCACCGACGAGGCACCGTAATAAGTTACCCAAACTCCTATTGATGACTTCAGTTTGATCATTTGTGTGTGGGATTGTGGGTGGTACGTGGAAGAAAACTGGTCCCCATAATGTGCCAATTGCCATAAGGTTTTCTAGAAGTAGCTCATGAAACAAATGCTCTAGTAAGAAACTATTGTCTTTGGAAGGTTACACAATCTGACAATGTCATCAAAAAACAAACAAACTACTTTGGAAGAGTATGAATTCTTGGCACAAGAATGAAGTGGGCCTTTTTAGAAGAATGATCCACAATCACAAATATGGAATCGTATAAATGAATAATCTTTGGCTGCCCAAGCATGAAATCTTCGAACTCACCAAATGAAGGAGTACGTCATGTGGAATTTCAATTGGAGACCCAATTGTGACTTCTTTTACAACAAGGGCATGGGTTGAGGGACTCCTCAGTCACAAAATCTGTTGGGCTGAAGAGTTTAATGATCTTAAAATATTCATTCTTGCTTAACTCGCCCTTCTTTTATCCTTTCTTTTCTAGGGTACTAGTCTTGGGTGTATGCAGATTTTGCATGATTCTCTTACTCTGGTGAACAAAAGAACACATGTTTGACCTGACAAACAGTGTGAAGTCAAGCTTAAATAACCAGGCCTACCCAGGATGATGTGACCAACATTCGTGGGTACTACGTTGCACAATAAAAGAACACACATGTTTGACCTGACAAACTGTATTGACACAAGACACTTCTGTGAAACAAGGATTGATGACATGTTGACCCATGCGACTCTATAGGTTTGAGGGTAGGCAACAAGTGTGAAACCATGACAGGAAACCATACTTGAGGAGTGTTAGAATAAGAGAGAAATAATAGTGAAGCCCTTAATTCTATTAGAGAGGGACTCAAGTCCTTTATATAATAGTGTAGGATAGTTTTACACGTGTAACACAATAATATAATTCACGTGTAATCTAACACTTTAACACCCTCTCCCAAACTTTGAAGGGTAATGCCTTTAGAGTTTGCACAAGAATGATAAACTAAAATTCCAACATCCCAATAGACACCTCCAATCATAAAAAAATGAAGCCTTTCTGCAAACTGCAAATGCTGATGGCGAAGCATATCGAAGCTTTTATGCAAATTGCAAATGCTGATGGCGAAACGTATCGAAGCCTTTATGAAAACTAGAAACACTGATGGCGAAGTGCATCGAGTGGTGGTGTTGACATCGTCACGAACAACCAACCAAAACAGATTCTGTCAAAGTGGGAATCGACGGAAGCGTAGGAACGCAAAACCGATAAAAAGAAAAAGATGGTGGAGTGTGAACTAAAGGGAATAAATGGGGAGGAGAGAGATCAAAGAGAGAGTGAGAGTAGAAATGTTGTGATAGGCGAGAGGGCCAGGAAGAGGCATCGAAGGAAGCACAAGGAAGGATGTGCGAAAACGTCAAACAAAGGGATGCAGTGAATGATGAAGCAAGGAAGAAAGTCCGCTAAGGGAAAATATCAAGCCATGGAAGGGTGTGACATCATCGTTGAGTCAGAGGCAACGTGGAGGACAAAGAGCGAACTAAGAGCGCACATAAAGGAGGATGTATGCGGAGGCAACAATATTGTGGAAATAGAAAGAGTGCACAAAGGAAGACGTGTGTGGAGGCAGCAATGCTGTGGAAAGAGAAAGAGCACATATAAAGGAAGACGTGTGCAGAGCCAGTAATGCTGCATAAAGAGACGCCACTAGGCGAATGAGGGCAACAAAAGACCGATAGATCAGTCACTGAGGAAGATGGTGGCAGAAATTTCGACATAAGAAAACAGAAAAATCCCAGAAAACAGAAAACTAGAGATCTCAGATGAAGAAAAGAAGCATACAGATGTATAGCGAACGAAAAATTGTGCAAAATGAGTATTAAGATAGATGTATTCGGAATCCGGATGAGCTCGTAGAGGCCGGGAAAAGAAAGTACCTAAAATTTGCGCCGCGATGACGGTGGAAGTAGCGCACGGGGCAATGGTGCACGGAGGCAGAGCGCAGAAGTAGAGGCGTTCCAAGATAGAGCACAGAGAGTAGAGACAGACGGTGGCGCGATAACAATTGCGGTGGCAGCGATGATGGTGCGCGAATGCGTGCCCAAATAGAACTGTCGAAACCCTTTTTTCTTTTTGGCCGCCCGTCTAATGTTGAAGATGATGCCCTAATGAGGGCCCTTTATAACCCCACATGAATTAATCATGTGGACATGCATGTATCACATGCATAAGCCCTCATGGGTCCGTGGGGTGGGCACACGTGGGGAGGGGCGGTAGCAGCAACGCACGGATGGCGCGGAGGGACCTTGGGGCAGGAAGTGAAAAGAAGAAGAATAATATGGGTACTAAAAGTCCTCTCGTGCTCTGATTAAAGACTCCTCAATCGGGACGGGGAAGAAGAAAGAGAAATTTTTGTGGATCTAGGGTTTTGAGGTGGCTCTGATATCATATTAGAATAAGAGAGAAATAATAATGAAACCCTTAATTCTTTTAGAGAGGAACTCAAGCCCTTTATATAATAGTGTAGGATAATGTTACATGTATAACACAATAATATAATACATATGTAATTTAACACTTTAACAAGGAAAACATTTTTGCAACTCCCACTATCAATGATTACTATGCAATTCATATCGCCGCACATAGCATGCATGTGGAAAATGGTTTTATGATGCTAATCATCCTCATCCTTACCTTGAGTTGGGGCATATTTAACCACTAGGGCTCTTGAACATACATGCATATCCTCAAATATCTCATTAAAGGTGGGACACAGGGACTCAAATTAGAATTACTCAGGGATGAGAGAATTAAGTTGGACGGCGCCAGGGCTGTGGTGCATCCATGGAAGCAAATACAAGGGGTTTGAGAACTGAATCTCCACGAAATCCTTAGCGGCAGCAACAGGGGGATTGGAGAGTCATGGGAAGCAGAAGAAGAGGTTGGACAACAACAAAAAGGGTCTGAACAACAGCAAACGGGAACTGGGCAGCAGGTACAGGGGCTAGAAAGCAGTTTACAGGGTTTGGATAGTTTCAAACAGGGTCTGGACAGCATCAAAATAACAGCTGCAGGGGATGGACAGCAGCATTAGGTGGGTTGGGAGGTGGATTTGAAAAAAAAGAGAGGAAAAGATTAGGGTTTCACACCCTCACAGATCTCATTGCAGGAAATCTCAGGAAATATCTCTGTAGAGAGTACACCTTTCATTATAGAAGAAGTGATTTAATGTTGGCCATTGATCATTCTAAATATCAATGGATGAGATTAAATTCTACAACAACCTAACCACTAATCTAGGGATTACAATAATTTTTTTATTTAAAAAAAGACTTAAGACCTGATCTAAGCCATTGATCACTTGCCTTACTACAGTTTATTATTAAAGGGAAAAGTCCATACAGCCCCCTGAAATCTAATTGAAATCCATATAACCCCCTGCCTTTTCTTAAAATCCATATAACACCCTGAAAACACCTAATAAATCCAAATAACCCTTGAATAAAATTACCGTTGACAAATGATGAATATTTTACAAATATCTTGTTTGGTTAACTCTGACTGAAAATATAATATACTAAAAAAGCTCTACAATATGTTAAAAATGTGAAAAATCATATGAAAATGATGATTTTATCCTATTTGGATATATTATAAAACCCTATCTAGAGGGGTAAAATCGTCATTTACAGACGATTTGTCGCATTTTTAACACATTGTAAGATTTTTTGGTATACTGTGTTCTCTATCAGGGTTAATCAAACATAATATTCATCATTGGTAATCATAAATTTTATTTAGGGGGTTATTTGGATTTACTAGGTATTTTCAGGGGGTCATATGAATTTTAAGAGAAGGCAAGGGGTTATATGGATTTCAGTCACTTTAGAAGGGGTTATATGGATTTTTCCCTATATTAAAAAATAATGGCATAACAACTAATCTGACATATCCACATGGGGATAAGATTAGATCTCTTGCCCTTCCTTTGGTAAACTTAAAATCCAAATGTTGATTTGATGTCCCAATTAGTTGGCCGATTGAATGGGAATGGGGAGGGACCCTTTTTATAATTTCATTGGTGTGCATTACTAAAATTAACATACCTAAGCTGGATAACTTTATCCAACCCTTCCCTTGAAATAACTTTAACCTAAAATTCTGATTAAGCTGGAAGTACTAAATTTTAGCTAATCCAGTCTCACCAAACAACTTTGTAAGAATAAACTTCATTTTTATTCCTTGTCCTACCACTTATGTGTCCAACAAACAGGGGAAAAGTGAACCTTGTGATTCTTGTGTTTGTTATGATGAATTCCTTTGATTTGAACACTTTTCCAACTTCGGCCAAAACACCAAATGAAGTATTTATATTTATCAGACCTTCCTTTTCAGATAGGAAATACTTAAATCTGAGTTATAAGTTATCAGATCCATAATTTTGATAGAGATCATAGGCTGTACAGCATATTTAGGAAAAAAACCTTTGATTGGATCCAGATAGGCTCCCCAATTTATTAGGCTTTTCATTCTTTTTTTCATATAATTAACCAGAAAACCTTCGTTTAGCATTTAGATTATGTATGTGTTGTTTAGCTGTTCTAAGAAACATACAAACCTTAGAGTTGAACTTGGCCGTGTTATTTCATTGATGTACCTCTATATCACATTTTGTATGAACTCCTGGAGTAGCTCTGACTCATTTTATAAATGTAGCAATATACATATTATATATCTATATTTCTTACACTGAAGCGGCTCTTGAAATCTGATTGTCCTTTATTTCTAGACTAGTTGCTTTTGGTCCATTTTTTTGTTGATGATTTAGAGGATCTGGATGAGTTTGTTGCAAATGAGGGTTTTCTGGATGAAATGAATGAAAAATTGAGAATTAACGAGTTTCCATTCATTTTAATGATTCAATAGTTACTGAATGTATTCCAACATATTAATGTCTTGCACTGTTTTGCATGATACAAGCCACTGCAGGTCAGTCTCCACAATACATGTAATATTCCTGGTGCAAGATAATTATGTTCCATATCATTTTAATGAAATAGAAGGTTTCACATGATATTCGTTGATACCTTAATGTTTGGTGTTTTTATGTCCTAAGAAATAAAAATCTTTGACTAATTTTGTCTGCATCTATGATTCTCTTTATTCAGAAGGTAGTGCAACATAGAATTATTTCTGTTTAGAGTTGAGGCTATGGGAAACTTAAACCTCTGAGTTCTTCCAGTATTCTTCAAACTATTGGACTTACTGCTGCTACCTCAGATAACTTGTAGTTCAGATGTCCTTGAGAACTAGAGAAGAGGCATTGGTGATGTAAATAATTTTGTATCTGATAAATTTAATACATTTTTTCTCATAATTAAAACATATCCATAAACCTGAATGTATGAAATTTAGCAAATATACTATACACTTGCATACACAGTTTTATGTACAACTGTCCACTCTAAGTTTAACACAATTTGATCTTTTGATTAAGAGAAAAATCATGTGTGATGTGAGAGGAGTGAAAAATAGCTGCTAGATAATTATACTACAATATTCACCGAATGCTTTCCACTGCTGGAACTTTGACATTTAATTCAGGGAGTTCAGGGAGTGGTCTTCTTATAATCACGCTGTTGCAGATTTCGGAATATGGATGTTCTTTCAATTAACATAGCATTGATCTCATTTTTCCAATGCCATATCTGGTCCAATTTCCAAGAGCCCATTGTGGCCTATGAACATGGACATCCAGTTTGAAGATAGATCTAAAATTTGATTAGGTAATCGTATCGTGACAAACCACAACAGAGTAATGATCACCCACTTTCTTTCAATTATAAAGATGTTGACATTAATATTTCAATAATTTTATGTTGGACTGGATGCTAACCGAAAGTAGTCATGCTATTAATTATTTACATACTTGATATGATTGATTTTTGTATTCCACTTTCTGACTTCCTCCCTATCGTGGTTATCAATGTGATTTTATGACAACCTTCAGGCCATTGATCAGTTCTTTGATATGAACCTTCCTGTGGATATCACGCAATTACAGTCTTTGCTCTCTGGTATTGTCAAGAGCCTTGAAGTTTACTTGCTGCGTGCTGGTGGACGGCTAGGTATGATATGCTATGCGTCAAATTTGCCAATCATACACATGCAAGAGTTTGATTTCTTAATGTCTCTCTTGTTAGAAGTCATTGAAAACCGGTTACTTTGCTTGTCCATCAATTAAATGCTTGACATTAACATGCATCTCCTCGGAGTTACTCACTGAACTACTGAAGTCTCTAACTTGACAGTCCATCATTCTTTTGTCTTGATCCCTCCCTGTGGCTGAGCAATTTCCGCTCAGAAGGAACCTGTCTCTTGCTTAGGAACATTAAACTGATAATGGGTCAACCCAGGTTCAACCATAACTTTGATGGGATGACAATCCGATTATCCATAGCCATCTCCATGCGCTTAAGGTCTCCGCCATCAAACCACGATACGTTTTTAGATGTGATGGCCCTAAAGATTCTTATAATGGACCTGAAACCCCCCCACAGAGGTCATTTAGTCACATTGTTGACACTCCTGTCTCCCCTGCCCTCAGGGAATGTTCTTGCACTAGCATTGAGGCTCCGAAGGGCCCTTTTTGCTACCAGTTTCTTGGAAACTTGATCAAACCTTAGCCCACAAACCCTCAACATTTTAAGATACTGTAAGTACTTTACTGTTTGCTAATGTATTTGATCTGGCTAGTTACTTCGAGTAAGGTTATGTTACTTCGAGTAAAGTTATGCTATGTACAATATTTAACTCCTCTAATCCGAAATGAGCAGTTTCCAAGGACAAGTTGTACCCCAGTACTCCTACTTTGACTCGTTACAAGGAGACAAGGAATGTTTTTGTCAAGAAAAGATTCACTGAATGTGCATCTCTTGAAGCAAGAGTGGAAGATCAGTTGAGGGAGTTGACTGCATTCAAACTCTGTGTTAGACTTAACACCCTTCATGTGAGTTTTGTTTTTCTCAAGAGATAATGTTGATTATAGTGGTTTGTTGGACAACGAAGTAGACTATTGTGTGTAAAAAATTAACTTCTTTTACGGTATATCTTGTTGTGATTTATTTGTCTTTTTCATAAAAATTCTTTCTGTGTCCTGCTCAACATATACATGTGTGCAGTAGCATGCTTATGCTCATATAGGAACATATGTAGCTGAAGTTGCTTTTGATGGCATGATTCATGTTCTCAATCCCGAATACAATATTCTAAACTCTGACAAGCCAGCTAATTTTTTTTCCATAAGAAATTCTATTCTCATTTCTTTCTTTTGTATTATGTTAATGATATAAACCCCAACGTTACACATTAGTTTAAACATCTTTTACAAAATCCTGCACATCGACCAGTTGTGTTTTTTATGACACCAGATGAAAAGAAAAAAGATGAGAAAACAACAAGAAGCCTTACACCATTACATTAATATAAGTTAGATAACATTTTATAAGAAATGTTTATTTTCGAAGAGTAGTACTTTGATCGGCAAGTTATCTTGATATCTCTTTGTAATTTCAAAAACAGTCTGCTTAATATGTGTTAAATGTTGGCTGTTTTTATCCAGTACATTCAAGGCCAAATTGATGCGTTACAAGACTCAGTTAGAAAACGGTGGATGCTGGTCCATCCGAGAATCAAATTCTCTTTGAGTAAGTTGCCATTGTCAAATATATTAAGCTATTGCAGCTGGAGTTGTCCTGGGTGATATATGTATAAAAATCTGCAGCTTATCTTGGCTGGTTCGGTGTTTTTATTCTGTGATGTTGTGGACTCTGGTTGAATTTTGTGATATTTCTGCGTGATTTAAAATATAAAATTGGTCTACTAAAGCTACTTTTTGCAGTGTGCACTTATATTCCATTATGAGTATCTCATATTTATCAACGATTAGATTGACGCAAGAACTAGGGATGCCAAATGATGACTTCTGCATATATTTATTCCATTAAAACTCTACAAACACATGATCAAGTAAATGATGTCATCTGCATGTGTTTTATACAAATATCTCATCCATTAGTGATTTTCACGTTATTCATGTTTCAAAGTATGACATCCTAGCAAGGTGCTTATTGACTGCATAGAATTGATTGATGAGGATCCATATTAGGGGTTGGTTTCTCTTGGTGGACCTTGTTCATGACCCATTTTTGGTAATTCTCTATAAACTCATCTCAGTTGAGGATCTCTGTGGGTCTTCTTATAGTTCTTGATCTCAGGTTGGTACTAACCTCCTATTTGGTGTCATTAGTCTGTGTTAAGAGCTTGCATTGTCAGTATAGACAGCCACAAATTTTTCTGTCTATGGTACAATAGGGCCTCTCCAGGCTTTTCTGAATCCGATTAAGTTCTTGATGTGAAATTGGCATTCCATCTTCATCTTGCCCTCGATCTCTGATACCGAATTGATTGTAGGATTAAGATCCCTTATAACTTCTGATCATTGAGAAGACCACTATCATTGAGTGGGATACTAATGATTGTCAAGCATGGGCCAGTATCTCTCTGTCAGTGCAGCCAGACATTCATTTTCAGCTTTATGGAATCACTACCATTAGGGAAATATGGGATTGTCTTTGCAGTATGACTGTAATCCTAGTATGAAAGCATGAGTCAGTTCTTCATACATTCTATGGAGGATTTCGTTACCTCTACAGGGTCACTGGCTTCAGTTCATTATGGAGACCGCTTTGTGATTGTCTATTCAGCATTTGCTTGTGTTCAAAAGCACATGAAGACTTGTCATCAGCAGTTCTTAGATTCGACGTCTCTTCTGTGTATGGATGCCATGTTGCCAAACTTTGTAACTCCAGCTTTCCTAAACTTATCATTGAGAATACTTATATGTGTAGCCTTATCAGTTCATGCCTACTACACCAGCATTGTCTTTTGTTACTCCAACTTGGATGTCTTGGCGTCTCAACATTCATTACTTATTCTTTCTTATGGCACCCATGATCTTAGCAAAGTAGTGCTCTCTCTCTCTCCCCTACCCCCCCCCCCCCCCCCATCATCACCTTTTTTCTTTTGAATAAAATGGTAGGCATTTTCCCTTCATACTATAAATAGGAAGAGAACTACATAATTAAGGGAAATGTAGAAAAAGGGGAAAAGACTAGACAAAAGGAGTTTGATGGCTTTCAGTAGAGGACTCTACTTTAGGATCCATCCAACCAAAACCACCAACTACTCATGAATCACAAGACGGCTTCCCACGAGCACTACGGAAGTCGCCCCTCACACCATCTTCCCCATTCTTGAATGCACCTGGTCGTCGACTCCCAAATGTTCTCTACATATGGGGTGCCTCCTCTAACTGCATGGTTACTGGTCAGCCAGATAGCCCAAACCACTGCATGGACGAAAGATTGGGAAATCTTTGCCCGAATATTCATGGTTCAAAGTGTGGCCGCATGTACCAATACGTGCGGCCGCACATGTGGATGTGTGTGCCCTCCGACCCACATCTGCACCCTCATGCGGTAGTGCGATCATGTGCGGCCAGGCATTCAAACCTACTTCGAACGAGAATCAAATGGCCCTTAGTCGTTTGAACCCAGTTCAAGTGGGGTTCAAACGGCCCTTCATGCGTTCGAACCCTGTTCGAACGGGGTTTGAACGCCCATATACAAATGTTTTTTTTAAAAAAGAAAATATACAATGTGTGGCAACATGTATGATGTACTGTATGTGGACCGCACCGCATATGGATCTGCACATGTTTTTAAACTATGCGAATATTCCTGTCTCCAGCCCCTCTCATCTTTCCAGCCGCCCATAGTTCCTCAAGAGAAGAGAAACGACAATCTATCCCTTTTGTCACATGCAACCACCTCCAGACCCTCCTGACCATAGGCTAAGTAACAATCAAATGCACAACTGATTCATCCTCTTCTCCACACATCACACACTGTCTATCCGTCTCTAGAGCCTATCTCTCTATATATGATTTTGTTAGTACTTTTTCCAAAAACATCATCCACATGAATGCATTTACCTTGAGAGGGATATAACATCCTCATATCTCCTTATGCTTCCTCGCCGTCTCTGTAGTAATCGGTCTCGCCCTCAACCATGTGTAGCAGCTATGAACCGAAAACCCCTCCAATGGTTTTGGTAGCTAGACTGCCTACCTCGAGTAGTCCACCGAAGTCTCATGCAACAGCTCTAGCAGATCTAAGTAACTGTCTACTTCGGCATCATTCAGATTTCACATTACCTGAACCTCCCAAAAGTTGGTCTCTCTCTTTGTCATCATTCAGATTTTGCGATGATTTAACTATAATCTTCCGTCACTATTGATGATTGTACTAATAATTGCTTGCATAATGTACAATTATTCAATTCCCTATTTTATCATTCTTTGACACATGGCTTCTAATTTACTAAGGGAATTACTTTCTTACTACCTCAGGAGATGGGAACGGTACGAATTATTAAAGTTTTCTGAGTTATGGTTATTGGTTAGGGTATGAGAAGCATTCAGTAGTCATGTTTGTTGCAGTTTAAATTTATAGATTATAGATTCTAACTTATAGATTATAGATTTTAACTTTTCTAATAAGTAATAAACATGTTTTGTTGTAATTGTTTAAAAGCAAGAAATATGTAGCAAAGGATATTTGTTAGAATAAATTGTAAAACAACTTTTTGTTGTGTAATTGTAAAAAGTACCCCTTTAAGTTGTGAAAGTGAAAAGTTGATTTATGTTCGATAAAATAAGTTGGTATTTATTTATAAAATCAATTTTAGAAATATTTAAAAGAAAATTAACATACACAAAAGGAAGTTCAAATTTACTACAATATTTTTCAAATGTTACATTCCAAAATTTTAATAAATTGAGCAACAAATGAAATTATAAAATAAATTTTTTTGATAAAATATTATTTGTAATAATAAAAAAATGAGGAGATCAAAAGATGCTTGCTAATTTTTGGTATATAATAGTGAAAAATAGATACACATATTATTAGCAAGAGTGTCCAAAGTTAAAGTTATTTAAAACATGTTATAAGCTATAATCTCAAAAGTAACTCTTTCCTAGCTTACTGATTATAATTTTTTTAAGTTGTTTTTTAGCTTAAATAAGTTTCAATAATTTTAAATAAACATGTCACAACTGCTTATTTTAAGCGAAAAACTACAATCTACAGCTTATATTTTTTAATAAACATGTAAACTGTACTCTTATTTTTCTAAAGTACCAATTTGACTTCTCCCATACAGTGAATGACCAGAGTTTCGTAACATTGAGGGAAGAACCTATGCTTGGTGAATTGCTAGGTGAACTATTTACAATCTTTGATGGCATCAGAAGAAGTGCTAATGACACAATTGAATCAATATGTGACTTCATTGGTGAGTGGATAGCTTATATAGTAATTACAAGTATTTATTGTGATATATTTGAGCAGGTCATGAGGCAAAGAAGCTCCGCCAACTGTGCTTGTATGCTGGATTTTTTATCATTTTTTTGAAAGTTGACGCACTTTCTAATTTTTGAATGGAAATATCTTTTCTAAAGATTTTTTTTATTATTTATGTATACTATGTGACACTTGTTTATAAAAGTCTGCATTCCACACAAATTCTTGTAAATGGTCTTTTCACCATTCAATTGTGCTAAATAAATGCTGTTAAACCCGTGTCATGAAATATGTTTTTTCATCAGTTGAGGTGAGTGGTCCTTTGACAAGTTGGTTTGATTCACTTTGTTTCTTGCTACTATTACATTATCTTATTTTGTTTTTATTTTTGTATGAAGCACATTATGACATTCTTTAACGCAGGATGTTATTCTCATGGCACTTTAACATAGATTCATAAGAAGTTTTGTATGACCTAAGAGCATTAAAGTTTTTTAGGAGTAAGAGTTGTATTTGTGGATTTGAGGGATTCGTTCTTGTTCTCTTTATATCGAGGTGGTGTCGAAAATGCTCGCTTGGACAGTAGGATACAAGAACTTGATATGGTAAGTCAAATATACATTCTCCCACCCTGTGTGCATGTAATACACAATTAGGGAATTGATTGAATCTGATATCTAATAGGCATTTGATGCAGGTTCTTGATCAGATATGTGCTATAATTGTTGATACTCTTAGAGATCCAGTTGCCCTAAGCATATGTCGAGCATCAATGGTAATCTCTTTATCTACTAAATGCAGTATATGGGGAGTAGATTTCACTCGGAATATGCTTACCTTTCTTTCACAATGTAGGAAGGGTATGTTTGGGCATTATTGAATGGAGGTCCTTCCCGTGCATTTTCGAATTCTGATTTTCCAATGATGCAAGAAGATTTATATGCATTGAAGGTATGCAACTTATTGGCGAGGGCGACAAGATAATTGTTCAGCATGCATTGTATTTATATGACCTATTTAATTATAGAAAATGCATTGGCTTTAATTGTATTTAGATGTTAATAATGGTTATGTTAACAGTTGTAATTATATTTTGTGTCAAAGACATTTCATATTTCTAAGAATACAATTATGTGACATATTATAAACATTGATGCATGTTAATAGAGGCTAGAATTAATGTTTATAATAAGATGTATTGCATATTAATTTCTTCATGTGTATGTGAATTCTTTGTTAATACTGAGAACATTGTTACAGGATTGTCACACAAATTGGACAAGGGTGTTTGATGATACATTTTCACGTCTATTGTGGCATAGTAATTACTAATTAGGCTGTATCTTTTAACCTTGGTTTTGCTACCTTTTCTCTTCGCCAAGGCTTTTTTCTTCAGTATTTTACTCTGTTTTTTAAGATTGTAAGATATTTAACTCTTGTCTAGTTGGACTAATGGCTGTTTATTTATTTTTAAATAGTAATTTGTGTGCTATGTGTATACAGGAATTCTTCATTGCTGATGGACAAGGCCTCCCCTCTGAGGTGGTTGAGCAGGAAACAAAGTTATCCCAATGGATCTTAGATTTGTATACCATTGAAGTATGCCATTTTTTTGTTAAATGATATCTTACCATATCAGTCGCATCAATAAGCTCTCTTGATGTTATTTATTTTAAGGCATTTCCTTGTTATTTTTGATTTTTTCAGTCTGAAACCCTTATTGAGATGTTGATGAGGGCAAGCGAGCAAATTTCGTTTAATACAGATCTGAAAAGATCTAGATTTGTGGATGATGCTGATACATTGCTCCGCATACTTTGCCATAAGAAGGACAAAGACGCCTCAAAGTTTTTGAAAAGGCATTACCAGCTCCCCAAGTCTTCAGGTGAGTGCATAAATGCTTGTCAAAGTGGCACGCTTTGTGAAATACTTATGGTGATTTCAGTTAAGAATGATGTGAATGTTTTCACAGATTCTGACTGTTACTCTGGGCATGTGAGTTCTGCATGAGTTTATGCATTCACATAGATGTGCCAGTGTGACATTGACTGTAGGACAAGTAATTTGGCTCTTTTGCGTAACTTCTCCATTAGCAATGAGAAACTTTTGGCAGACAGAGTAGCATATGTCAATCTTTGAGACTAATTTTGTTTGAAGTTGATTAATTTTTTTTTTCTTTTTTGGTTGAAAATTGGTGCCCCCCTCGGTTTCATCGTCTGACCTCCTTTTCTTGGGGGGGTGTGGTTGGGAGGGTTGCTAACCGGCTAACCAAAGCTCGGTTCGCGAATAATTCCCAGATTTCATGCCTCTATTAGGCGATCTTAGGTTAAACAGATTAACAAAGGTCTTGATTACTTAATAAAGAGGTATATGTTAGAATGAATAGTTGCACTTTGAACTGAAAATCATTTGAAATAGTTTGATTGCAGATAGCTTTCAATCATGAAGGATAACCAAAAAATCGTGTCAGTTGAGTTGTGCATGTCTATAGCCATTGCATGTGCTCAATGAAACATATAATTTTTCCGGCATCCAGTTGTATTTTCTTCTTTGATGGGATTGAAATATTCATATTCTTGGAATTTTGATCCCCTTTTTATTTATGATGATTCAAAGAAAGTAAACAAACACTGCATCATTTACATAGTCCTTGGAAGTCCATATCATGGCATCTTCAGAATGGATCCTTCTATTCCCAATTTTTTAGTATGAACTCATAGTCTTACCTATACTAAGTATTTCTCTCTTTATGTTCCTTGGCTTATCCTAAATTGTTTTCTTTGTCTGAAATGGAGGTCCAGACAAGATTCAAAGTACAATGACCAAAAAATATAAAAAATTTACTAAAAGATCCTAAAGAGAGCACAAAAATTAATGAATGATTCAATCGTTATGTCATACTGGAGATCCTGAGATCTCTCCTTTCATGTAGGTAGAAGAAATAAATGGAATAATATTGTATTGAGTAATGGAGACCGAAAGGTCCCTTATATAGTTACAAGATGTACAAACCCTAGAAACAATAAATGACCAAAATACCCATGACAAAAATTCGAGTCGGGAACCCTCCGTGCGCCCAATCGGTGATTCCCTACATGGGTCTATTGTTGGGCCTATTCCCTCAGGCCCAGGAATAGACCCAACAACAGGCCTATATAATGACTCCAATATAGGTATCAATCCAAGTGATGGATAGCAAAGCATACCCTTACTTCCATGCAAAGATTGAGATGACAAGCCCAACAAAGTGCGTGTATAGGCAGGAAAATGCAAGGAACCTCTGGTTCTCTTGCATTGCATACGGAGTTATTAAAAATGAACTCATCTAATTGTTATTCACTCTTGATCTCTTCACAACCATGGTATATCATAAATAAGTATAGTTTTTTTTTATTAATTGATGGAGCTGAGAATAGATAGAATAGGATGTTTAATACTGATACATCATAAGCTTTGCTTGGGTCATGTGCACCCAGCTCTGCACATTGCCTTTATTGTGGAGTGGCTGAATTTTTTCTCATATTTAGGTGGCTTCTCCAGGGCCCACTTTTGATATTTTATAATCGTGTCTTGTATTTATATATGTGATTTCATTTTTTTGTGAAATCAGTGGAGATAGACCAGTGTGGCAAAGATGGAATGTCTGATTTAAATCTGATATTTAAAGTTCAACTGTACAAGGAAGATATTATTATTTTCATTTAATTAGGATGTGTATGACATTTGAATTATTCACAGATTATGAGGACATGCCTGGTAAAGACTCAAATTTGAAGTCACCCCTGATCACGGATCTGCTTAAAAGAGGTTCATCATTCCACTGGGCAGAGAAAAGCCAAAGGAGTTTCCGGACCATCAAAAAGAAACTTCAGGAAGCCACATCAGAAATCAAGAATGAGTTTGGTGAAGTGAAACTATTTTGAAACAATTTTGCTTATTATGGTGGTTCTTCTAAAATGTCTTTGCCATACAACTCTGTTCTGATTGTACCCCTGTTGCCCTATTTCCTATCAATTATATTTGAATGTATGGTTGACACACATAGACCCAGCAGGGTTGAGCTCAAATGTCCAAAGACCGAAGAAGTTTCACTATTACAGAACTTAACAAAGCACTGAATGCGAATGATTTGTTTTCTTGGTATGCGTACAATGTTTATCGGCAAAACCTTCACTTTTCTAACTATTTTTCTTGCTGGGATTTTGAAGGCATCTGTGGTACCTATCTCATGAATTTATATTGTAATAGTAAGCTTCACCTGCTTGCTTACATGATGAGTACACGCTCTGCCAGAAACTCCAGCCATGCGAAGCACCAGTCTACATGCACATGTAAGCCTAAGCCAAGGGTTTTGAGGATTTCTGTATCACCAAATCCAGGAATCATTGTTAGGAAATGCGCCGTTAAGGGAATGCTCATGGTAGTCGATCCGAGGTGGTGGCAGATGTATCTCTCCAGTGACAGGAACCAGCCCATTCTCGTCCCCTTACAGACACCAGTGGTAGATCCATCTGATTGAACTCCCATTTCCTGAACATCACCATCAAGTTTCTATGCAGAGACTCGTGCACTCCTTGTTGGGTGGCTATCTTCTTCATCTGCAGGAGAGGTGAGTATTCTGATATAAAACCTATACATGAATGAAGCTATTTGATCACAGAGTTTTACCAACACTGACCTCTCTGAATCTCCCACTAGACTTTGCCTCCTCCTGAAGTTGCATATCCAGTTTATTGGCGAAGATGGCGGTGGCTTCAACAACCGAAGATAGAGGGCAGCCGGGGTTGGTTCATCCACCAGTTTAGCAACCACGGCATATGGTTCCATTGATCTTTGTCTGCCTGTCGGTATTACCATTCCTTTGATAGGTTCTTTGGAAACCCTGGCCATCTATAATTTATAACTGGTGCCATAAGTGCAGCTCCTGCTAATCTGCATCATCATGATGATCGAGTGAATCTTGTTACTATGCAGATGATATTGAGCATCTTCAAGGACACCTTACTTTCCATGTGTGTACTTTAGAGTGACCACCCAAGGAGAGACCTAGTCCCAAAGGCGTCGGTGAACTCTCCACGTCCAACGCTTCATTCCTCAGTGATCGATGTGGGTTTGGATCGCTCTTCCTATGACTTGCTCTGTCATACCCTACCATGTATGCTCCCAACTCCATGATTCCTGTGTTACTCGTTCTTTTTTACTTCAGTTTGCCTTATCACATTGCATATTTATATTAAAATAGTGAGTTCTTGATGAAATGTGATTGTGATCTTGATCTCGTTTTTCACTGGAGGCCCCAAGAGTGGTAAACCTTGACCTGAAGAGTCCATGTGAGAATATGATCTTGTACTTGGCATCTTCTTTAATTTGGGCGCTCCAGGCTCCGAATAGGCCAAGTACTTTCCATTGGACCCTCTTCAACGTGGCTGGAGGACCACCCAGTGGGCTGCAGTTCGGTAGGGCAGGTAACCAGCTAAAAAAGGCCATCAGTACAGTTGCAATGACTACACTTTTCCTCGTTCCTGAAAGGTACATGAGCATTTGTGTGTCTATGCATGTTAGAGAAAGGAAATATTACCACGTTTTTTGCATTGTCTGAGAGGTAAAGAAGTTTTTTGTTTTGTTGGGGGGGGGGGTGTGTAGTATATTAGAAGGAGTTGGGGATATTTGGAGATTAGTTGCTTTAAATTTGGATGTGTAGGGAGTATTCGGAGGCATGTTAACGGGTCTGGTCCTGTTTTAATTGTTGGGTCTTTCGGGTCATGTCCAATCAGATCTTTGTTCTCTTGGGTTAGGTTGGGTCGATCCACTAACAGAGCTAGGTCAGACTAGGAGAGGTTAGGCTTGGAGAGGTCGATGAACTTCTTAAGGGTCTATAATTGTTTCATTTGTTTTTTTTTCTTTTGCCCTCTTTTTTGGGAGAAGAAAATAAAAGGGTTTCAGAAGATGAAGGGAGAGGAGCAGAAGAATGTGATGAGGGTTTTGATTTAGTGAGAGCTCTACACATTGGGGTGGTGGACATCATGCTTTTTTAGGTTGAATTTTTTTTTTCATTTCTATTTTTACATGAGTTTAAATAAATAGAGTTCAATTTATTATAAATAGTTCTTCACTATTTTGATTTTTTAATGTTTTATGAGAGAATATTTGAAGTATAGTGTGGATTATTCTGCTTTTACGTGAAGTAAAAAATTGTAAAAATATATCAAATGCTGAAAATTTTAAATGATTATTCAGTATTTAGTTATAAATCTTGGGTTGGATCATGGATGTTAGGTTGAGTTGTAAATAAAAAAATCTCATAATATTTGGGTCGAGTCAATCGGGTTCATAGGATCAGATTGAGGTGGACCCAAACCTGATAAATTTTGATTGTCGGCCCTTCAGATCGGGTTACACTTTTTATCTGATCGGGTCCAAGTTGACATGCGTCTTAGAATCAGTGTCGACCAATAATAATGTTAATGGATCAGTTATACATCAGAGAGTTATATTACTGTCGGGCTGTGCATTCCATTTCACTATTCATTTCTTTATGGAGTTTTGATATTAATAAATTATATTATGTGTTCTGCACACATAGGTCAGTGAATATATACTTATCTGACAGCCTTTGATTAATCTACAACGAATTCTCAAAGTGGGAAGCATATTATGGTAGTTTTTGTTTGTAAGTATTACGTGAAATATGGATGATTGTTCGCCAGGTGTTCCACATGCATGAAATAGGAAGTGCATGCCATACAGATAAATAATAAATAAATAAAATATGATTCATTTTTTATCTATCGTTATCTATCATGTAACCCCCTTTTCTTTACCTCATTAATGGCATGACTTGGAATTCCATGTGATAATTGACATGCATATGTAATAATCTGACAGTTCATCTTTTGTTGGTTCCTCGTTTTTTCCAAACACGTGTTCGTCAAATGTGTGGGAACAATGTGTTTAATGTGACTTCATTGGTGGAAATTGTTATAGTGGAGACTGAATAAGAATTTAGGGAATGTAAAAGGGATTTAGAGTTTTGGGGCGAAATGCTTCTCTTAGCCCCCATTTGAAATGGGAATAAAGCCTAGGATAAAGGGGAATAAAAGATTTTGAGTGTTTGAAAACATAGAATAACTAGGGATAAAGTATAAAGTGGTATATGGATTTCAATCAACCCCTAGAATTAAAGTTATTGTAGGTTATTCCATCTAAAAAATATGTAGATCCACTGTCAAATCAACTATCATCACTTTTTATAAATTACATGTTAAATCAACTATCATTATTTTTTCATCTTTTATAAATTTTTATCTATGCTTTATTCATATTTTATCTAAACAATAAAACATTTATTCTTATGTTTACCAACGATAATAATTTAAAACATAATTAAACACAAAATCATTTTATCCTTATTTATACTCATTTATGTTAAAATAAATGTATATCTAAGAATAAATCTTATTCCCGTTTTAAACGGGGGTTTAAAGTGTTATTTATTTTTATTTTAATAAATTGAGCTTGTTAAAAGGTTCGGACATAACATTTTTATGATACAATAAAATTATACACTAAGAAACACTCTTTGAACCGATGATAAAATCTGTTCAAGGAACAGACTTATACAGGGGCTTAGGGGTTGACTTCACATCATTTCAAGAAATCAGTTATTGCCTTATAATGCTAAGAAAGTTAAGTGTGTTTAATAATGCACCTTATGACAGACGCGTGCTGCGCTCACGCATACCCGTTTATGCGTGTGTGAATCACTTTTCTTTATCTTATTTTTAAACACCATTTTATAAGTGGTTCAATATATAAAGTTAAAAAAATATTTTCTCACTTTGGGACTATTCCCAAATATCCTAATATATTACAATCTATTAAACAGACTATTTCACAGGGGGTGTGATAAGTGTCTCCATGATTTTATATGAGGTCCTGTTCGAATACACGCTTGCATTTGAGAAGCGAAATTTTTTTGTAATCATAGATTAAAATATATTTTTGCCTTTTCAGTGTGTAACACAGGAAAAAACTAAAGCAAAGATCCAACAATCGTTGATATCTCATAAGCTCCTTGAATCCATAAGGAATATTTGAATTCACAAGGAACAAAATCTCAAAAGGGAGGAAATTTAAAATATTATTGATAATAAACTGAAAACCCTAAATTACAAGTGTTCCCTTTTATACTAATAATAGAAAATTAAAATTACTAAAAATAATAAAAAGTGAAAATTTGTTATAACTAACTCTATGTGATCCTAGATGATCCTCAAATCTCAATTCTGTTTTGTTATGATGAATATATCTCAAATCTAAAAATTACTAAATATAGTAAATTCGCTAATTTGAGAGCCTAAATAAAGAATTTTTAAAAAACTAAACAATGTAAGTTGCATAACAACTATTTCAGAAGATTTTCATGATATATATCTCCATATAAAATTGTGTGATTCTGATATCGTAATCTAAATAAAAATCTGTCCTACATTAGATTCATCTTCTTAAAAAAAACTCATCCTTGAATTCTTCTGCTCTTCAATTGATATTTTCTTGTATTTCACCATTGATAAGATAAAAGACGTTTTCTTGACTTCAAATTTCTTCTCAATCAAATTGATCATGTAAAAAGTTGGATGCACCTTGATATGTAGCCCAAGCTTCTTCACCATTATGGTAGTTAGTCGCAATGTTGTCATTATTAATGTTGTCAATGATGGCATTGAAAACACTCTTGTTCATGGTGCATAGAGTTCGTAACACAAATATCTGTAAGGGCTCTTCTATCTTTGAGGTCACAATTAAAGAAAATGACTCTTCTTTTTCTCCAATAACCTTTTCAAAATTGACAGAGAAGACAACATCCTCCGCTTCTTTGCTTGTCATATCCTTGTCAATATTTGGTTCAATGATGAAGCTGGCCAGCACTCCTTCTTTACGAACTCGACGCTATCATATACATCATCAACTTTTGGCTCAATTAGAACTTTGCTCTCTTGATGAATATGATTTAAGCAAAAATCTGGTTCATTGTAATTGTCACACTTCTCTTATGATGGAATATCATGAGAGTTGGCCCTTAAGTCATTCCCATTTTTTTTGTAGGACTTATTTTTGTTGCCTTTTGTGCCTTTTGACAACTCCAGTTGTGATTCCACCCTTATAGGTTGACAACAAGTTTGATATAATTTGGACAAATATTGTTCATAATCTTGTGGCAGAATTTGATCCATGCTGAACTCTTTCATCCTCCTCTACATACAAACAAGTACTCTTCATCGCCGCTGTCGGATTCTCTGAAGTTAGTCCCATCAAACGGTAGCACCACCCTTTAATCAAAACTGATGCAAGAGCATTCCATCAAATGCAATCATCAACCATTCACAAGTGTAGGAAGTTAGTTGTTCAAAAATTTCCAATGCAGATATCGAAGAAAGGTTTTCTTTGGTTCATTGGAAAGAGTTTTTAATTTATGATTTCAAGATTCAACCTCTTTTCAAGATCAAAGTGAAGCATCAAGACTCTGGACAGATTTTCAATGACATTTAAAAGTCCTATCTAGTCAGAATTATGGTTTCTAGGTGTCTTGTAAAGTTTCTAAAAAGAGTCTTAACAATTTCTAGGAATGTTTTCTTCTTCCAAAAAAATATTAATGTCTTTAAGTCTTTGGAAATGTCTTAACTTTTAATAGTTTGAGTCTCATTAATGTAATGAGTTGGGGACTCATCCCAACCCTCTATATAAATCTATAAACCTAAGATGAAGGAAGCAAGTTGAATTGAAATTATATCTTCAAAGTAAGCCTAAGAGTGGACACTCTAGTATAAACTTATCTCTTATCCTTCTTCTTGTGGGAGTTGAAGGTGGCGATAATCAATCTCTTATCCTACTTACTTTTAATTGTGATCGATCCGTTGAAGGTGGCGAGCATTCTCTTATCCTTCATTGTCTGATCAACCGATCCGTTTGAGGTGGCAAGATTCCTATCCCCAATCCCCACCAATTGGTATCAGTGATATCTCGTGACATATTCGCGGGACGATCCTAATGGCGATTTTTCCCATCACATTGATGGAGTTTGAGATTTCCTATTCTTTCACCAACAAGGAGACCCCGGAAAACTTCATAGTTGGAGTCTCCCTCAGATCTACGACGAATATCCTTTAGATGAAGAAGAGGTGTCGATTTCTTTTTTTCCTCCCACCTACTCAACCCTTACACTTGGTTCTCTTGATGAATTCGACTTCCCCACCTCTTCCATGTCCCAACTAACTCCCGGTTTCCCTTTGCTGTCCTCTTTTTCTTCACCCACCCACTCTCATGAGTCTCCACATTTCATTGATCCCCATTAACCCAAACCAGATTGGAAGCGGATTAGTCTTTTTTTTTACTCAGGTTACCTGTAAAGAAGAGACTATTGAATTTCTTATTGATGGTGGAAGCACAGTCAATCTCATATCTTGGGAGGTCGTTGAAAAGTTGGTGTTACCCATGTCATGAAAGAGATTCCCCTACCAACTTGCTTGGATCCAGGATGGCATGGGAATCGAGGTACAATTTGAGTGCCTTATTGATTTTTCAATCGGGAAAGATTATAAGGATATGGTATTATATGATGTCATATCGATGACGACTACACATCTTCTTTTTGGAAGACCTTGGTTATGGGACCGAAATGTGGATCATAATGGATGAGCAAACACCTACTCGTTCAACTTTAGCGAGAAAAGAATAACCCTCCATTGCGACCATTTTTCGAAGACAATCACAATGCTCGGGAATGGTCACTAAGGCTGCGTTTGGTTCGGCTGAATGCTGAATTTTAAGTGTTGAATTATTCAGTGCTGATTGTATAAGTGCTGAATGTTTTATGCAGAATACTGTTTGGTTTAGCGGAAAATATAAGTACTTATTCAGATAAGTGTGTTTGGTTCACCACTTAATAGTAGTGCTTATTAGAAGGGTATTTTGGTCTATTTAATAAGTACTGAATGTTATTTTGATGTTTGATTGAATAATTAAAAAACATGCTTATTTTTTGAACTATTTCAAAAATATGAATTTGTTCCTCGAAATATATGTCCCACTTTAGAGAGTGAATATTTCATAAACTTGAATATTTAAAAAACGTGCTTATTTTTTAACTATTTGAAAAATATATTTGTTCCTCGAAATATATGTCCTACTTTAGAGAGTGAATATTTCACAAACGTGAAAATTTAAAAAACATGCTTATTTTTTAACTATTTCAACAATATTGATTTGTTCCCCGAAATATATGTCCCACTTTAAAGAGTGAATATTACACAAACTTAAACCCAATAGTAATCATATGATTGCAAATCATTTCATTCTACAATTCAAGCACTGATCATTTTATTTTTTTTCCTATCGATAAACATGAAAATACACTTCACTAAATTATATCCAAACATTAATAAAAATTCAAGCCATATAATGAAAACATGAAATTTACAAATCTATCAATGAATTTGATATCCTAAATCATAAATCACCATAATTGAATCACTTGGAAAGTCTCCCAATTATCACAAAACAATAGTGTCTCCAATAACAGTAGCATGTTATCATCATTTCTGATGTTCAAGAGTTGCATTAACAGAAGAGAACTAAAGATTTCAAAATAGATTTGATATCCTCGAAATGTCATATAGTTTCCCAGTAGATTGTTCCTCTCCAGTAACTGAGTTACCATTCTTAGAATCAAACATTATCTGAGACAGCACATTAGACATGCAATAACAATTACATTGAGCATTGGAGAAAGCTTACAATCGACACAATGATGATTGAGCCCTTTTTAAATATATCTCTTCAACATGAGTTTCACTTTTTATGAGAACACAAACTTCAACTTGTTACATTCTCCATAAACACATGGCATTCACATTCATTAGAAGAAATTATTTTGAAGAAACATATTGACAAATTAAAATGATACAAGGCAAGAAAAAGTTCTGAAAGTAAACAAAAAAGAATGTTGAGATTTCAAGTTATTTCCAGATAAATCCAACAGGGTGAAGAATAATTAACTGCAACTTAAAAAAAACAAGTTTATGCATTTCAGACACAGATTTTACCCATACCATCCAAACTTTTCTTACTTATCAACCCCTCCTCCCATGACCTATAAGACCACATTTAGAGATGCAACAAATGAAGATATCTGATGCAACAAAGTTTAGGCGAGCGCCACCGCCTGTGCCCACACCTTGAGCCGCGCCTTCACTTCTCTCGGATCGTCCCCTGCATTGAAGAAACAAGAAAAAAAAAAAACCCTCACTTTTTCATGTATTGATTGAAATCGAACGGTTCACAACAATCAGAGGTCTCAGAGAGGCTCACCAGGGCTGGAGATCCGCCAATTTGAGATGGGGGAGCTCTCTCTGCCGCTGCTGGTCTCAATCGCGACAGGGGATCCCGCAATCTCGACCGTCCAACAAAGGGGATCTCGAACCCCAAATCGCGACAGGCCTTCACCTCCTCTATGTTCATACACAACCTCCCCCCTTCGTCGCCGCCGCCGCAGCACTTCCTCAGCCTCGGCCGCGCCACCACCCGACAATCCGAAGACGACGACTCCGCCGCCTCCCACGCCCTCCGACCGTACGTCGTCCTCCGCCGCCTCGAAATCCGCGACGAATCGGTCTCGCTCGAGTACTCCCTCTCCCGCGGGAGGAGCAAGGGCCGCCGGATCCTCCCGGGCGTCACCGGCGCCTCCGCCTCGTCGGAGTCGTCTTCTTCATCGTCGTGCCTCTTGTGAGGGGTCTTTGGTTTCGACGAGGAGAAAAAAAAAATGCCCGAGGAGAGAGAGAGAGGAGGTGAAATGGGATTATATAGGACTTGTAAATAAATCAAAGTAGTGGGGGTAGGATAGTCTTTTTACGTCGGGACGAAACAACATAATGCGGAGGCGGAAAAAAAAAGTGACATTGAATGAGCTGAAAAATTCAGAGTTTATATACCAAAAGAGGATAAATTTCAGCAGTTAATTGGGCCTCAACCAAACAGACTTATAACACAGAAGTGCTGAAAAATTCCGAATTAAGTCTAATAAGTGCTGAATTTCAGCCGAACCAAACGCAGCCTAAGACTCCATCGCCATCTCTTGCTCACTAGAGTGAGGGTGTCCAAGCAGCCAAGCATGAGTATAAATATAATGATCCATTTTTGTCATTCTCGACCTATCACACTCACCACCACTTCTGGTAAAAATTCTACTAGATTCTTGGAAAAAAAAAATTTGGTCGGACTGGATGCGCATAATCTGACGTCCTGGACGATATTCAATGCGACTAAGACCTTTATGTGATGCTTGAGGATGAGCTTTTCTCCAACCTGGGGAGTTTGATGCAGGAGCATTCCATCAAAATGCAATCATCAACCATTCACAAGTGCGGGAAGTCTGTTGTTCAGAAATTTCCAATGCAGATATCGAAGCAAGGTGTTCTTTTACTCATTGGAAAGAGTTTTTAATTCATTCAACCTCTTTTCAAGGTCAAAGTGAAGCATCAAGACTTTGGATAGATTTTCAATGACATTAAAAGTCCTCTCTAGTCAAAATTATGGTTTCTAGGTGTCTTTTAAAGTTTCTAAAAAGAGTCTTAACAATTTCTAGGAATGTTTTCTTCTTCCAAAAAAATATTTAATGTATTTGAGTCTAGGAAAATGTCTTAACTTTTAATAGTTTGAGTCTCATTAATGTAATGAGTTGGGGATTTGTCCCAACCTTGTTGATATGGGTTTTCGGCACTCCTTTTTCGCTGGGGGGCCTGGGACATGTGTGGGGGTTTTTTGAAGATTCGGATTTGATGCGCCTTGCGGTCCTTGGTCAGATCGCCACTCGAGAAAAACAGGGGGGGGGGGTGTTTCCTTGTTGAGTCACCCGACAGCTCCTCATGAGGATTCAGGGGTGTGTGTGATCGCCACCTGTTTTTTCAAAAAGCAGGAAAAGCTGATGTTGTTGTTGATCTCCTTTGCGGGGTGAATTCTCCTTTCTGAGGCACGGCCAGCAGCACACAGAGGTGAACATGAAAAATCGTTCTCTGCATCGGGGACTTGACAAAGGGAGTTTTAAAGGTGGAGTGGGGGGGGGGGGGGGTGTCGGCTAGTTAGGGTTAGCCGCCTAGTGGGGGACGGCTTGTTTGTGGGAGCCGCCTAGGACCTGCCTCTATTTGGGCAGAACTTGGGTAGAGTTTGGTTTAGACTTTTGACTGAGATTAAACTAGGTTTAACCAAGGTTTTGGAGAAGATTTGTGGAGAGTGGAATTTAGTGGGAATGACTTTCCTTCTCTCTTAACTAAAGCTTTCTCTCTCTCTCAAAAGGGTGGGTGGGTTGATTGAGCTAGTGTGATATCCGTGAAGTCCATCTTCCTCGTTATCCGACTCTTTCTCATCATCAGATTGATAATGAAGAGGACGTCAAACCACGTTTTTAGCAATAGATTAGCCTTGGGTAAATAAATTCCTTAAGAGCGTCTTCTATCACCATCAAGATACTTGTCGTTAGTGTCACTACTACAAAAAAAGGGTCAAAGATTTCCATGGGAACCACCATCTCCCACTTACAGTTAAAAAATCTTCTCCTTCTGATTAAATTTATTGATTTAGCTCCTGCTCGAACATTTTATCTGCAAAACAATGCTACTGCCAAATGTGCACCTAAATGCATACATTATGCTCACCTGATGTCAAAGCTCCTCCACCTCTGGTGCCCTCTCCTCCATCACCACCGATGCGTCCTCTGCATCGTCTCCTCCGAACCTGACCTCCTCCTCTCCCTTGTTGAGATCTCCGACTCCCTCCGCCGCTTCGTCTCCCTCTTCTCCCATCTCGATCGCTCCAGATCCCCTGATCCCCATCACCGTTGGATCCTCTCCTCAAAAGACATGAACCTCAAATCGAAGCAGATGGAGCATTTCGTCCCTCCACCGCCTCCCTCTACAAGAAAATGGAGGAGCTCTGCTAGGCTGAGCACGTGATTCGGCGTCTCTCCCACCAAATCGAAACCTTAAATGACGTCCAGAGGAGTGTTTTTGAAAGAGGAGGTGAAGTACCTGAAAGAGATTGATGCATCGGTGGAGATTGGCGCCTTCGCGTTTTGGTGGGGCAGCTAGGTTTTTTTTTTTGGTGTGATTACACTGGGTCCGTGTGATTTGGGGGTAGGATGTGTGTTTTGGTGGGTAGTTAGGGTTAACTCAAAACCCAATAATCTCGGTATGGTTTAAACCATAATCGTAAGATTTTTTTTTTTACCACAGTTCATACAAATCATGATTCTTAGTGGTGGGTTGGTGGTGTGTTTTGTATCCATAAATCGTGATCAAATGTCATAATGTAATTATTTTAAAAATAATTAAAGGATAATTTATTTAATCACGAAGTTATTTTTATCGTGATCGTATGACAGCGTTTTATCACAGTTCATACAAAACTGTGATCCAATATTAATGTTAAAAAGATTAGGAATAAGAAACCAAATATTTTACATGTATATTTCACGTCTAATTGTTTTCTTCTCAAAAACCGTGATCAAATGTCATACTGTAATCGTTTTAAAAATTTTAAAAATAATTTATTCGATTACGAAACTATGTAAATTGTGATCATTATGCTTCCTTGGTGATAGCAAATAACTCTGAACATAATTTTTAATCATGCTTTGAATATCACCGTGATCGTAAGTTATATAAACCGTGATAAAATGATAATTATTTTATCACGGTATACTAATACCGTGATAATATACACTGAAAAAGACCGAATTTTTGTTTGCGTCCTCTCATTCAACCAAAAAATGATGGCGAATAATCAACATTTTTAATTGTTTTTTGAAACGCTGTTGTTAATTTGATGACTATTTGATTCTAATCATTAGACAAAGTATTTGCGATGGATGCAAATGTTTTTTTTATGAATGCAGAAATGAAACACAAATCACAATGTACAACTAGAGTTCAGAATAAAAGTCGGTTACATTTATCAAATATAACTTAAATTCAACAATAAATTGCATTAAAAATCAGTTACATTTACAAATGTAACTGACTTTTGTTATATAAAGCAATTAATAAAAGTCAGTTACATTCCACAAATGTAACTAACTTCTAGATATAATGCATATATGTTCAGATTAGATTAACATGTCATTGACTTTTGAATAATAATGCATATAGGTCCAAAATAATAGTTTGAAATGTAATTAACTTTTAAATGTTACACAACTCATGCCAATGTAAAATAATTTATGATTAAACGCCACATTCAAGAAAAAATTGTAATAAAGATGAGATCAAAGGCTGCTAAATTTAACATCTAGCACTAAATTCAAAAAAAAAAAAATTTCTAGCAAATGTAAAACAAGGGATGACAACCCAAATACCAAAATTTGTTTTATGTGGAGAAGAAAAAGAAGCCGCAGACGCTACATATAGACCACATATATTTTTTTGGGTTAAAGACATCTAAGTCCCTACAAACATGGGAAAACCCATATAAGTCCCTACTAAAATTGGGAGAGACGTACGAGTCTCTGAAAACTCAGAAAAACCCAATTATCATCCCTGAGTTAAATTTCCATCCAAACTTAACGGAATATTCTCAGAATATTCCATCACATATAATTGTATAGACACTGAAGTTCCTTATAAACAGTCATAAAGATAAATTAGTCCCTGCAAAAGACAAAATTGCCCCTGAAAGACTTTTACATTAAATTGTGTACACATTGAAGTCCTTATAAACAATCATAAAGACAAATTAATCTCTACAAAAGATAAAATTGCCCCTGAAAGATTTTTACATTTAATTGGATAAACATTATAGTCCTTATAAATAATCGTAAAGACAAAAATGGTCCCTATAAAAGACCAAAATGCCCGTGAAGAATGCATTCTACCGGTTAAAATATTGGTTTTACATCCAAATTATGATCTTCAGGTGGAGTGTGATTGATAGGATAGAAGATGAAAAAATAAATAAATAAAATTATATTATTTGTCTTTATGATTGTTTATAAAGATTGCAATGTCTACACAATTAAATGTAAAAATCCTTTAGGGGTATTTTTGTCTTTTACAGGGACCAATTTGTCTTTACGATTATTTATAAATACTGTAATGTTTATTCAATTAAATGTAAAAGTCTTTCAGGGACAATTTTATCTTTTACGGGGATTAATTTTCTTTATGATTATTTATAGGGACAACAATGTGTACACAATTTAATGTAAAAGTCTTTTAGGGACAACTTTGTCTTTTGCAGGGATTAATTTGTCTTTATGACTGTTTATAAGGACTTCAATGTCAACACAATTATATGTAATGGAATATTCTGGGAATATTCCGTTAAGTTTGGATGGAAATTTAACTCAGGGATGATAATTGGGTTTTTCTGAGTTTTCAGGGACTCGTACGTCTGTCCCAATTTTAATAGGAACTTATATGGGTTTTCTCATGTTTGTAGGGACTTAGATGTCTTTAACCCATTTTTTTTTTCACCGTGTAAAGTAAAAGTGAGATGACTATTAATTGCAAAAAATAATGGAATTTGATCATTTATATCCACCTAATTACATATCACGTGTGATTTAAAAAAACAATCCACGAAAACAATGATTATGAGGAAGAGTTATCAAAAAAGACAAAAAAGATAAAACATGTATTAACATTTATCCACCTCCTGAGTTTATATGGGGTCTATAAGATGGATCATGTGAATCATTATTGATAATTTATTGGTTCACATAAAAAATATGTCAGGTCAACCTAGAGGATCCAGGCTCTCCACGAAGCTCAGCGGAACTTACAATTAACAAATAACCTTAGTCAAATGTATAATTTCATTAGAAATGAAAAAACAGTGTTTTATGGACTATTTTGCAAGATCAGACCTACATTATCAGCGGGGGTGCCATAAATCACACAAAATTATTTATAATCTATTTAGAGGAGTAAATTCGTCATTTATAGATAATTTTCTATATTTTTAACACATTGCAGGGGGTTTTTACTGTACTGTATTTTCAGTTAGGGTTAACCAAATATAATATTTACAAAATATTTATCATCTGTCAACTGAAATTTAACTCAGGGGATTATATAGATTTACGTAAGTGTTTCCCAGGGGTTAATTATAAGGATTTCAAAAAATATTAGGAAGTTATATGGATTTCAATCATTTTACAAGTCTATAGGGGGTTAATTTGATTTTTCCCTATAATCTTTCATGCACCGCTGCTTCACCATCAAAAATCAGAAAGAGCCTTTTTTAGGGCGTTGTTACACTCAATTTTTTTTAAAATCTAAAATATAGTCATATATATCTATCTCGTTATAAATCTAGTAAAGTATATACTTCATTAGATGGGGTATATATCTCGTTAAATATTTTCTTACACTTATTAAATATGAGTTCATTTAATTCGAAATAGAGCGATATACACTTTTTATCAACTCATATATTTCATTAGATGATATTTACTATTTTATAAAAATTAAAAACATGTGTGGTATGAGTTTTGTTTGATAAAAATGATTGAATCAAACCTTTTTTTTAAATCAATATTGAGCTAGAGATGGGCATTTGGGTAGTGGAATAAGGGAAGAATATGTGGGAATAGAGGAGAATAAACAATAAACATGTGTTTGGATAGAGAGAATAAGTGGGTATACATATGGAGAATTAAGTGAGAATAAGCTGATATTTATATTTCAGGTCCCCATGGAATTGTGTTATTCTTTCACCGGTCTAAGAAAACCCATCTGTTCAATCACATGTCATCACATCAGATCTCTTGCCATCATTTCTTATACAACAATGAAAGCTCATATGTCAAATCAACTTGTTACACATCATTCACATTCTTTATCAACTAGACAACTCAACATTTATTATTTCATTTTCCAATAAAAATAATAAAAAACATAAGCAAACAGAAAATCACTTATTCCATTGATAAAATTATTTACATTCATAATAAATATAAACTCAATAATAGTTTATGTCTCTATTTAAATAGGCTCTAAGTGAATGTGCAAAGTGAGACATCATCGCGTCTACCACTTGTCCTCCATGAGTCTTCAGTGGTGCTACTGGTCCTAAAATCCAAAATCGGAATCCCCACCGCTGTCTGACCCCACCCAACTGGCCCAATTACAAACGCCGGCAGGGCCTGACGGAGGCGGCCTTCCGTCGCCTGACCAAGACCCACAACACAAAAGAATATTGCACTCTGGTAGTCTAATTAGTTTATAATACAGTAGTGTAGTGTGTTATTGAGAGTCATATAGAGATACGTGTTACATGGGATCTTATAAGGGTATACCAAGTAACTAACAAGGAAAATAACAGGAAATGCAGTTGGATTCTTGCAATCTCTAATAAAAGTTGAGCAGGATGTACGGTGGACAGGTTGCTAGGAAAATTGTAAGAAAGTACAGAGAAACATATATAAAAGAAAACAAGTTGCACATCAATTATTGGACTTTTATTTTTCTATTGGGAGAATTTTTGTATTGAAGTGTATATAATATAGTGATTGATTGTCATAAAGTCCAGATCCTGAAGCGGACGCGTTTATTTTGGCTTAAAAAGCCGGTCTTCTTATTAGTGTAGAAATTAGAATTAAGAAAGAATAACTTTCGAAATCGGATATGGATATTAATTTTCAGATTCAGATCCTTCGGATACGGATCGGATACAGATATTTTTTGAATAATTGATATGTTTAAATATTGACATTAATTTAGATAATCAAGTGATTTTTAAAGAGATATCAAAATTAAAATTGAGATTTTTGAAACTTATTCTCTTTTTCAGATATTATACATTGAAAATTTAATAGTATTATAATATATTATCATTGTATTTACTAATACAAAATAATATGGATAATATATAATTCAAATATATATATATATTTATAATATATGTCGGATACGAATATTTTTCGGATCGGATAGACTAATATCCATATCCGCACTCCGGATCTTCGAATATCGAATATTTCTAATTTTTCAGATACAAATTCGGATCGGATTCAGATTTTTTTCGGATAATTGACAGACTTATTATCATGCTTGTGTATAAAACTAATGGAAAGTGCCTTTATAAATGACAAAAAGATCACTTTTAATGAAATTTCATTATTTTAAAAGGAAAAATAGATATAACTCATTGTAAACTTGGGTAAATTGGTTTTAGTCCCTGTAAAATTCAAAAATCATTGTAGGTCCCTGTAATCTTCTGCCGTTAACGATTTCAGTCCCCGAGTTAAAAGCCTGTTAAAACAGAAAGGTATATTCCATCCAACTAACGGAATCTTCAAAAATGTCATTTAAATAAGTCCCTAACAAATTATAAAAATCCAAATAGATCCTTTTAATATAAAAAATGCCATTGAGATAATAAAATTACAAAAATAACCTCTTCTCTAATGGCTAGAAAAAGAGCCGTTGATGCCATTGATGCCTATTTATGTAACAATTTCTCTTCTCCAAACTTTCATGTTCTTATCTCAGTGAGCACCCCTTCAACTTGCAAGCTATCCACCAATCACCAGTGAGCAACATCTACTCAAATCCGATTTTCGTTCACCATCACATACACACCCATCGGCCGGTTCTTCCTTATTCACTTCAAAGACTTCATGTCTACCATGTCTGATTGTGTAAGAATGTTTGGTTTTTGAATAGTCTAAGTCATTCTAATCATAACTTTGTCACTATCATACATTTCAATCATATTAGGATAGATGCTTGTTGAAATGCCATCTTGTAGGCTTCAAGTGGTGTGGTATTTAAGCCTTTGTATGCTTACATTCCACCACATGAATGTTGCTGTAAAAAAGGAGATTGTGTGATTAAGACTTCCCGTCAAGAGGATAGCAAAGGTCAAAAATTTTATTCGTGTCCCATGTACAGGGAATGTGATTTTACCAACTTTGGTTTGATTTTATCAACTTCAATTTGATTGAGTTTAATGAGGTAATGATTTGTTTATCACTACAGACTTCGGTGGACTGTAATTTCTTTGAATGGGTCGATGATCCTAATCATTCTACCATTGACATCAAATACCAGCTAATAGGGATTGAACAATGTCCACACAAGAGGCTGTGTTTGCTAGAAAGTATAAATAAGAAGCTGAATTTGGTTTTCATATGCATATTTGCTCTGTTTTCATTTATTGTATTTACTATATATAAGGACACTATGTAAACTAAGTGATGTACCTAACTATTGAATGAATGAATGTTGTTGTTGTAATGAAAATGAAAGATCTTATAAGGTTTATGCTTTGTCTAATGTAAAGGACAATGGGGTTGCTTACAATGCCTGTGTTTTTATGATACCAGTGCTTGCTGACAATGTATCTTATAAGCTTTATGCTTTGTTTAATGAAAGAATATGGTACCATTTTAATCTCCCTCATGTGATCTTCAAATGCTGCCAAATGACATGAATTAGCACACATCCAAACAAGCCTCTCAAGTAATTCACCTGGATGCTTCTTCTTGAAGTTATTGTACAAGTGTCTCGCACATGTACGATGCTCTGCAATTGAAAAAATTATAGGAACCTCGGCTTCAAGGCCCTTGTCTCTGTCAGAGATGAATGTTAAGCATTCTACCACCCCAATAGCTTCATGTAGTCCCTCAAGGAACCATTTCTAGGTCTCTCCACTCTCTGATTCAACAATAGCGAAGGCCATAGGAAACAAATTACCAGTTTCATCAAGGGCAGTTGCACTAAGCAATATGCCCTTATACCTCCCCTTTAAGTTGCATTCATCGAGGCCAATGAAAGGTCTACATCCCATTAAAAACCCTGAACTACAAGCATGCAAACATATAAAAAATCTCATAAACGAATGATCAATATCAAGCAAATATCTTACTATGGATCCGGGGTTAGGCTGCATTAAATGCTGCTGTAACTCTGGAACAAGCCTAAACGATTCATGTGCCTACCATAGGGCAACAAGACGTTATACTTCTGTTCAATCTCTCTTTTAATATTCGAAGCACCTACTTCAGGGGTTTTATGTATGATTGGAACAATCTTTGATGCAAGCCACTTGAATGTTGCCATCTTATTGCCCACTTTATTAACACTTGTACAAAAATGCTCCTTCACCAGTGTCCTCACTTCAAATGTCACATTGTCTTGAATGACAGAGGCATGGACCCACCAAGGGCAGTCGGGTTTTTGACACTTTGCTGTGACCCTTAGCTTGTCATTTTTAATGTAAATCACCTCAAACTCATTAATTATGCAATGTTTCCTTAATGTATTGTGAAGTTCTTTTACATTGGGGTACAAGGCTTCCATGACTGACATCTCTGGATCAAACTGTAAAATAGCATCTATGTGGTCTCCAACTGATATATCAAAGTCAGTACCTGATTCTGCCATCTCCTCATGCATCTGCTCCCACTCATGATCACTCCCCTCTTCTAATATTGTAATCATCTTCTTCAAGATCCTCTTCAACTTCATTATTCCCTTCAGAATTGTCTTGTGGGATGTCCTCATAATGTACTTTTCCTGAAAAATCATCACCAAACAGACTGTCCTCTCCATCATCTTCAGCTTCAATCCCATCTATACCATGTGCTGCCATATCATCCTCAACTGGCAAATCAACAACAAATGAACCATGTACTGCCACGTCATCTTGGCCAGGAAATTCAACTTCAAATGTCCAATGTGCCATGTCTTCCTCATAAGCTAGTAATTCAACAGGTTCAGTTGGAATTTCTGCTTCACAAGTACCCTGTGCCATATCATCTTCAACTGCTCTCTCAGCCTTCTGTTCATCTGAATCTAAATTCACCACACATGACCGTTTTCCTCTCCTTGATCTGTCGACACCCACCTCTTCTTTACATGTTTTCTCATAGCTGATAACATACAAAGTGAACTTGTGGGTCTTCTTGTTATTTTTGAATATATCCAATAATTGTGCATCTATCTTGACCTCTATGTATTTCTTTGGCAATTGATTGGGAAGCAAATAAGTAAAGGAGACAGTTTTTGCACTGCTAGTTTTTTACTACTCCCCACAAGTCTATCATCACAATCTTCTCTCAATCTAACATCTTCGTGAATTGTTTTCCCTCAACATAATTTTGCCCGTTTCTTGACTTCACAGGCTTCCAATACGCTCCATAGATAAATGTCACTCGATATAAATCATCCATTATTCTACAAATCATATTCATAAAGCATTATACACTGATTACTGTACTTTTAAACTCAGAACCAAAATTCAAAGTTGGTAAAATACACTAAACCAAATGACATTCACAAGTCCTTTTAAAAAAGGTTTCAAACTACAATGGATCAATACTGCATATGCCCTAATAACACTTAGCTTATGCCCTAATAAACCTAAATAATAAATCAAATTGAATGAGATTAGCACTATGCTCTAATATGAAAATGCCTTTTTCGGTGGATTCCTACAATGACCTAATCTAAATCATGTGAAAACCCAACATTTTCAAAGATGGACATCAAGTGAAGACATTCATTAAAAACCATAGAAATGCCTTATTCATTCGGTTTGTTCAACTTTGTGAGAAACAAAGGTTTCGAGCGGCTTCAATAAGTGATCTTAATGGCTTCAAGAGAGGCGTCGAATAGTTTCGGCAAGCTTCGGGCAAGGACCAGTCTTCAACAGGAATCGCGATTTTTCAGTTTTGGAGATGAAAGGTTTGTGTGTATGTATGTGAGAGAGAGAGAGATGTTCAATGAAAGAAGGATACTATGGTAATCAAACATAGTTGGTTAGGTTAATTGTAGGTCTGGTTTGCTGGGGTGGACCGCATGGACTAAAACATATATTTTTTAATAACACAGGGATCTACGATAATTTTTGGATTTTATAGAGACTAAAACCGATTTATCCAGATTTACATAGAGTTATATCGATTTTTTCCTATTTTAAATTGAGATTTTCATATAAAATTATGCACATTCACGCATTAACTAGTTTTCAGTTATCCATCCGATTAATACACAACACTGGACTCTCAATTTTAAACACTTATGAAGCCCCATTTAAATAACGTACGATATAAATTATACATGAAGTGCAAGAGAGAGAGAGAATTAGACATTGACCAATGAGAGTCCTCAGAAAATCTTCAATAGTTATATTTTTTTTTGAGGAAATGATAGACTATATAACTCAAGTATAGGTTACAAGTCTGAATCTTGCCTCAAAGCAAGGAGAGGGGATGAGAATAGATATTTAGAGGATGAGAGAAATGAAGAGGAGGATAGATTGCTCTCACAAGATGTGAACAACCCCTCCCTCCTACAAAATACAAAACAAAAGAACTTAACATAACATAAACCAAAACGTCTCCCGAGCATCTCCCGAGCCTCAAAATCTACCTATCCTGGCTCTATTTGTAACTCCCCACGCGTAATACGCACTCGTCGTGCTCCAGCAAGCGCGCAGCCCCAAGCCGATATGAATGATATGGTGTTATCCCAGATGTTTTCAATGTAGAACCTCTTCCCACTGAAGATCAGATTATTCCGTCCTAACCAGATTGCCCATAGTGTTGCCGGGATGATGAGTTTATCCACTTGCGCTTCAATAGTTATATTAACTAACAAAAATTGTTTTTGAAAATTAGACCGATTTTTAAAAAAACCGACGTGGTCGAAGACATCATGGAATCTTGATGTGCTCCAACGAGTAAACGCCACAGAAATGACACATGTCATCAATCACTAATGATTCACGTTTATTATGTACATATTATTTTCACAACCTACTTCGTGAGTAGAAGAAAGTCTCGTATTTTATCACAAAAGAAAAAAAAAATAATGTTCAACGAGCTAGACACATCATCCGTCGCAATCAATCAGAGGCTGCAGGTAGTTTAATTTTATTTTTTATTACTTTTTTAACCATAGAGATCAGAAACCTCCAGCGTGGCAGCCTCACATACATGTGGTTATACCACATAGGATTCTAACACATCTGTAATCACACTTGTGCTCCATGAATCAGTAATGACTGTGGACTGAACTCTCCGAACCCTCTAAAATCCGAAACCGGTATCCCCACCGCCGTCTGACCCCACCCACCAGACCCAACAAAAGCCGGCGGCGGTTCCTGACGGAGGCGGCCTTCCGTCGCCGGACCAAGACCCACAACACAAACAGCGAAGTTGACAACCCCCTCCCCCTTCGACCCGTCCTTGCACATCAATCCATAGCTCAGCCGATGAACCGTCCCCGGCGGGTGGAGCCCGTCCACCACGTCAGACGCCGGGATCCGACACCAACCCAACAGTGACCGAGACCGACACGCGAAACCGCACTTGTTGAACACCTGAACAACCACGCCGGAGTCCCGTCCGCGGAAGAAACCCGGATCGACGGGGAGACGCACTTTGTCGCCCCAAGTGGGGCTGTTCGAACCTCCTGTGTCGGGCCTCGTGCGGTAGATGACGTCGGGTTGTGAAGGTGGGTCGGCGGAGAGGACGACGTAGGGACGGAGTTGTCGGGAGAAGAGACAGTTTGGGTTCTTGAGGGACTTGGCGGATGTGACTGTGATCTCTATTGTTGGTGGGTGGAGATTAGACTTTGTGGAGGTCATGGTGAGCATGCACTCTGTTTTGATTATTGAGAGCCATATAGTGAGAGATGTGTTACATGGGGTTTTATAAAGGTACAGTAACAAAGAATAAGAAAATGATGGAGAGAGAATTTTGAGGGAAGGTGGAGAGAGTGCATGGAAAGTGGTAAGAAAGAACAGAGAAACATAAAAACAAAGCATGATTGTTTTCTGCGGCGAGAATTTTCTTTCTGTCTTCGAGGTCCCTCAGCTGTTTGCCACATTGCAGTGTGTAACTATCAGAATATAAAAAGTAAAATTATTATTATTTTTTAAAATATATTATTATATTAAAGTGTATGTTTTATTTTTTTATAATAACATGTGTTAAATTTTTAATAAGTGAACTTATAATTTTTTTAAAAAAGAAATCGATTGGTGAATAGTGTGGATGGAAATGCACATAAGATTGAACATGTCATTTTCCTTTTGCACAAGAATATATTTAATTATAAGTTTGATTTGGTTGGTTATGAAGTCCAAACTCACAATAAAAAATTAAGTATTTTGGTTCATGTCAAATCGTGATTTTTTTATTAAATACTAGAATTTCAAAATAGAATAAATAATAAATTTTTCAAGGGATTTTTAGTTTTAAGTCCCCACAAACCATCATATTTAGTGATCGATCCATCCCTTCTTTGTATTTAAGTTTTAGTCCCCCAAATTAAAGGATAATTCATAAATAGGACCTTCACAGGGACTCAAAAATAAATTAAATAATTTATGGATAGGTCCTTCTCAGGAATTAAAAAGGAACTATCATTTAAATCTGGAGACTAAAACCTAAATACGAAGAAAGGAGGGATCAATCACTAAATATGATGGTTTGTGGATACTTAAAACTAAAAATCTCATTTTTCAATAACAAAAAGTCGAATTAAAGAATTCGATTGTTTTCAGGAGTAAGTTCGGAGTAGTACAGGCCCAAAGTCTATAATTTAGTTTAGATATAGGAACCTATGATATGAATTGTCATATGTAAGGGTTTGCCCAACTGTTAGAAGAGTGTATTATATGTTTGTAATTGTTTTTGTTTGACTAAATCACATGATTATTCATTTCATCAAATGAATGAGACAATAAATCCATTTTATTTAATAAACTTTGGACGATTGATCAAAGTACGGATGTATAGATTTTAGAATTCTTGACTCGAAAGCCGGTCTTCTTGGGGTGGAATTAATTAAGAATAACGTACATGATATTTGCTTTTTCCAAACATTGTCGTCGGATGGAGTCACGGACATGTTTCCTTTCAGGACTTTCCCATGCACTATCTTGTTTTATGCGCGGTTGGGAACAATTAATTAACAAAGGAAGATGTTAAGACTGTCTTGCAAACGATTTTGCCGCCCGAACGCATTTCTTAATAATTAAAGACTAATGAAATAGGTACATACGCATTAAAAAATATTAACATATACACCTAAATAAATTAAGTACATCATTTTTTTTTTTTGAAAAATTAATTAGAGTTATCTAGGGACACCTCTGTAATAACAATAGGTCTCTTGCTTTTTTTATATTTTCTTTAGGTCCCTAAGGTCAGTGGCGGAGTCAGGAATTTACTCTAGTGGGGGCGAATAATAACAGCCTTTAATTTTTTTTCCTAATCAGTAAAAATAAGATGACATTAAACAAAAAACATGGTCAAATGCTTTACTATATGGTGCATAAAACACAAATAAAAGATTTATTTAAAAAAAAAAAAACATGTAAACATACACTACCAATCACTTTCATTAAGAAAGAATCAGTATAAAGTCTAAATGGGAGGTGAAATTTTTTTTAAAAAAAGGTACAAGTAAACAAAAGAAGACCAAGGGGCCGGGTGCGGGAGTAGATGGGACATCTACCCGTCTCAAAAAACTGATGCCCAACGCTGCTCGGACTAAGTGATGATCTGGATAGTACCTCCGCTTAGGATAGCACCCCGCACGCTAACCAACTTCTGCGCCCAGTCCCGAATAAATGACGCAACCCTCAGTCCCTTGAAAATGGCATCATTAGTTTCTGGTGAGCCAAATCACACAAGTACCCGCTAGGATGATTAAGCGAGTAATGATCTTCTAGGGACCCGCCGACGACCTCGGGCAAATGAAAGAATTAATTATATGTGTTATAACTATTAAAAAAGAAAATAAGAAGATAATATATTAGTCTTTTTTATACTTTCAATTAAATAGAAGTGCGAGAAAAAAATTATAAGATAAATAGAAAAGACTATTTCATTCAAATAAGTGAAAGAATATCAACCATATAAAAAAAATTCTTTTTTATCCATATATAATTAATTTATGCCTACTCGTAAATTTAAAAACTACAAATAAAAATTAAGTACTCATTTCAAATATCAATATCAAACAAATTAACTAATAATTTAAACAAATTGCTAACATATATTTACTAATGAAAATACATCAATTTTATAAGTGGATGGATTCCTCATGAGGGCTATAAGGTTGTAAACTTCGCCACATCCATTCCATTATATTCGCTGGCTTGGTTGAGACAAAGGGTTAATATTGACTTCAATTAGATCTATTTCCAGTACTGAACAGTGAATATTTTTAAACTTTTGTTTGTTTTACAAAGCCACATTATTACCTATTGGTTTTTAAAAAATTGAGTGGGGGCAGCTGCCCCCACTCGACCCAGCGTGGCTCCGCCAGTGCCTAAGTTAGTGGTGGTATTTTGTTTAGGTCCTTCTATCCAACTTCTATCCATTCTATTTTTTTTCTCCCACTTTTACTCCCAAGTGAATATGATTTTTCTCTCTATCTCCTCTAACCTATCTTTTTCTCTCCCAAACAACTCAACAAGATGTGAGACCACCTCCACCAGCCCTCCATTGCGCGGATCTCGACCCCAACGCCGATCGCGTCTCCCGACCTCTCTCGACCGTGTCCTGCGTCCCGCCAGTGAGCCGTCTCCCAGTTCTGTGTTATACTGAGTACACTGTTATTCCTAATATGCACCCTGTTATACCTGATACAGGTTGTGTGTGTTACACTACGTACACTGTTATGCACATTGTGTGCACTGTTATACCTCTTACAGATATTAGGTTTTGTATTACACTATGTACACTGTTATACCTGTTACAGGTTCTGTGTGTTACACTGCGTACATTGTTACGCTCATTTTGTACATTGTTATACCTGTCACATGTTAGACTCACAGATGGGGTTGCAAGAGGGGGTTGGGCTCGCAGACGGGGTCGCGAGATGGGGTAAGACTCGCAGACGGGTCGCGAGAGAGGGTTAGGCTGGTGGATGGGAGTCGCAAGAGGGGGTTGGGCTCGTGGACGGGGTCGCGAGAAGGGGGTTGGGCTTGCGGATGGGACGCGGGAGACGGTCGGGGGGCGCGATTGGCGATCGGTGCAATGGGCGGCTGGTGGAGGTGGTCTCACAACTTGTTGAGTTTGGGAGAGAAAGAGAGAGGTTGGGGGAGATAGAGAGGTAAATGATGTTTACTTAGGGGTAAAAGAGAGAAAAAAAATAGAATGGATGGAAGTTGGGTGGAAGAACTTAAACAAAATACCACCACTAACTTAGGGACCTAAAGAAAACAAGAAAAAGTCAAGGGACCTATTGTTATTACAGAGGTGTCCTCAGGGACCTCTAATTAATTTTCCCCCTTTTTTAATATAAATATTCAAATAGAAAAATGTAATATTTTATAAGAGATTTCATGTAGGGCTTATTTTTTAAACTGTGGTGGAGTAAAAATTGACGTATCAGGTTTGGGCACTCGGATATGTCTACTCCCACTTTCTTCCGCTCTGCTCCTAGCACCTGCTTCTGGCGAACCTTCCTCTTGACCATCGAAGACACAGGGAGGTGAGGACCTCCGGAAAATCCTTCGATGTTCAAGTCAGTAATGTGGCTGAATTAGGGTTACTGAAAAAGATTTCATCTACCTTGATAGGGAGGATTAACTCCCTATTTATAGTGTTATTTAGGGTTGACCTAGGGTTGTTGGTGACTTCCTCATCATGACGGATGAGGAAGGATCCTGGATTCCCAGGAAACAAAATATATATTTGAGGGCTGATTAATTATTGGCATATCCTAGTCAAAGATATATATTTTGTTGAGATCTCAAGGACCAGTCAAGAATGATTTTGAATTTGTGATATATGATTGTGATTTGAGAATTAAATGGTGATAATTTCAAATCAAATGATGATATTTGGGAGATTCAGGAAATCCATTCTTGATGAACTTTACTGAAATATTTATCCAAAATATACTGACTTGGGATGTTGCTGTCGGAATTGAGTGGGCTGATGGGTTGAGTCTCGTCTGGTTCAGATCGATTGGGTCGCGGATCCATGTAGTCGGGTACCAAGCTACGCCGATCCGACCCGCTTTGGTGGGCCAGAAAATTGGCACCCACCGGCCCATTCATAATCCGCAATGCGTTCTTATCGATCCAATAACTCCCATAGTCCCAGTTCCCCCTCCTCGCACCAAGAAGAAAGGATCGCAACACATGGAGACCAACCGATTGAAGGCAATAGTTGAAGGGATAGATCAGGGCAGGCCTTGAGATCTGAAAATTTGGGTGGAGCCCTAGATGAAATTTTTAAATGGAGCTCTCTAATTTTTTTTTTGTTTAAATATGACTCAATAGATTGCCGTGATGTTGATATAATACAAAGCATAAAAGATAAAATACTCTTATATACTTTATATTTTCTTTACATGCGAAATTAAATATTTAGATAATGAATAAATGAATAAATAAATAGGGATTTTCAATATTCATCACTAAAAACAATGAGATTTTTGTGTCTAAACTTTTTAATTTTATCTCTAATTAACTAGAATATGTGAATATAATTATAAAAAAAACATATATCCAATAACAAAAAAGAAAAAAAATTAAGCAAAATTAAAAAATATAACCATTGAATGGATGAGATTGCTTATATTATTTTTCCATTTGGGGCTCATATGGGTTATAAAAATGATTGTCGTTAGAGCATTTTCAACCACACTCCATATCTTCAAATTTAGAAAGTGGTGTACTCCAACCACACTCCATATCCACCTCCAAAATTGGAGATTTGGATTTGACCCTCCAAATTTGAAGGCAATCTCCAAATCACTTTTTACACTAATTAATTCAACCTAATACATATTTATATCCACTAATCCATTTTTAACAAAAGTACTATAGTTGGAAAAATCTCATTGAGACCGTCAAAATGAGACTAATATTAAATTATTTTAGAATTGATTTTAAATAAATCCTCATACATTTGATTATTCAAGAATTATTTTATTTATTTAATTAAAAAATTATTAATTTAAAAATAACTCTAAAACTATTTAATATTAGACTCGTTTTAAAGGTCTTAGTGAAATCTTTTCAATAGTATAATTTTTATATAAATAGATTTATAATAGTAATTATTATTAATGAGTTTTAATTCAAATAAAATTATATAATTTTAAAAATGATAAGAAAAAATGGAGGGTGATAGTTGGAGTGCAACACCCTCCAAAAATGAATTTCCTCCAAATATGGAGAGTCAACCCTTCATATTTGGAGGCTTAGGTTGAAGATGCTCTTACACTTTTACACTTTTTTTTTTCGGTCTCAATTTCAGTCCCATATGCTTCTCACTGGAGCATGTACTTACATTAATGAGGTATATGCTTCGATAGAAATTTTTCACATTTTCTTTAAATGCATCCATTAATTAATTGGAGTATATGCTTCTTTTTTTATAAAAGTATATAGCCCATTAGATGATGTATACTATTTTTAAAAATTCAAAACATGTTGTACGTAATATTATATTAAAATAATCGTATTTGATAGTGAACTAGGCTGAAACCCATAACACTAATGTATATGTATAAATGGGCGTTTGGGGCCCTTCGCTAGGTGGGGGCCCTAGGCAGCCGTCTATTGGGCCTACCCCAAGGTCAGGCATGGGATAGATCACAAAGTATCGGGTATTCAAAACTCGATTATAAGAAATCATACATATAGCTTGACGCCGTTTGTGGGAAGTGCACAAAAAATCCTTGTTTATGTCTAACGGTCTAAGATGGGGGATCGGGTTAAGTCCAACAGGCGTTGAACAATTTGATTGTTCAACGTGTTCGTGACCGTCCGATCTTATAATTTTAATATACACAAATTAATTGAATTCCAAAAATGAAGATTTTAAAATTTAATTGCAGTCTAAGTTTAGTTTTAAAATCTTATAAAATATTTCAATCACAATAAATTGAGAAGATTGGACAGTCATGAACGCGTTGGATAATTGGACCTAACCCGATCCCCTAAGATGGTGCTTACCCACTTTAACGCTGCTCCAGCCAGCATCGTCCCCACGGCCGCTGGACCTGATCCCAATGACACATCGTCGTACGATCCTTAGCCTAATCCTTTGGACTTGTCGTGTTGCTATGGGAAGGCGAAGCATGTGGCGGAGGAGGCTAATAAGCGAGCCCAAAACTTCTGGTCAGAAACGACCTCGGAAATGATGATGAAGTCCTTGATTATGGAGACAATTATAATCACCTCCTACAAAGTCATCTAACTCTTGGAGTTCAAAGAGGCCCTAGGTCTGGAGTGGAGGGAGAATCTTTTTAACGAGATGGATGAGAGATTAAGGAGCATGAAGGCTAAACCCCCACTGAGATGGCCTGCGGGCCGGCCCGCACTATCCATTATATTGCACCCCTTCACCGAAGACATCGATTGTCCATGCCTCGAAGCCATCAAAGTTCTCCCCTCCTAAGTTCAAACTGAACTAGGATGGACGGATCCCACAGAGCACATCTATCACTATCAGCAAAAATGTCGTTTTGAGGTTGGGGATGCTGCCTTAATCTTCAAAGTCTTTCTCCAGAGCCTTGGCGGATTAGCTTTGACCTGGTTCCATAAGCCGTCCAATGGTTTGATAAGCAACTTCACTGGGTTGTGCGAGGCTTTCATCAGTACTATACATTTGCCACTATAAGCTGAAGTTCGACGTGATAAGCCTTTTCAACATGAGGCAGGTTGAAGAGAGAGTTTCAAGGACTTCTGGCCATGGTTTAGCGTTTAGATGACCCAAGTTGAGGGCTTCTACAGAAAAGACAGTCACTAAAGGTATTCCGCTCTGGCCTCTTACCTACTGGCAACAAGTTCTACCAGTCATTAGTATGTAATCCACCCACTGGCATGACCGATATTGCGTTAATTCTTATCCTGGAAAGTCGCATGCCTGACCTCAGCCACCATGGTATATGTAATGAATGATCATGATTATAGCACATACATATATAAAATGGATGAATTTGATTTTAGTTTTTTTTTTTTTTTTTAGTTTTTGGTTAAGAGTTTCATTTCGTCTTCAGTGGTCATAGCACAACGATTCAGGGCTTAGCGGTGTTACCGAAAGGTCCTGGGTTTGAGTCTTGGCGCTGACTTACCCATCTGTTTCTTGGTGATTATTCAAAAGAATTTTCTGTGAGACCGGATCAAACAGGCGGAGGTAGTTTTCCTAGCTCGACCGTAAGGCCAGCCACGGAGGGTCCATCTGATATAAAAAAAAATGATGAATTAAAACAATTTATATAAAGTTCGTTTGAGATATCATTTAAAAGGTTACAGTTCTTTATCCTTCTCTGATTGTCCTCTTATCTTCAATTTTTATGGGGTAAATGAAATCTCAAAAAGATGATTTTGAGGTTTCCTAAAAAGAGAATAATAAAATAACAAAGCAGTCAAGCAGGAGTCTTGATTTTTATTAAAAAAAAAAATTTGGAGGGTAAAAGTAAATCTATATTTCTATATGATTTTACACATGTACAAAAAGTTGAAAGGATTACAAATTGAGAATGCTAGAGCTAGAAAGTTCAAAACAATTGTGGGAAGGAAATGAAGGGAGACCTACAATGCAGCCCCAACCCTGTCTTGAAACCCCCAACCATTTAACAAACTTGAGTTGCATGGAATCAATCCATTGAAAATGTCAAGACAATTTCTTCCTTTGATACTACGTGCCCTCTGCATCCGCCCGGATTTCCTCCGCCAATTCTTGCCATATAGAGCTCAGGGTAAACAGAGATATGCCATCTCGGGTGCACCATGAAGCAAGCAAGTCCGCTGGTTGATTGGCTTTCAAGTGATTGAGGAGGTGAAGCTGACGCTGAACATTCCATAAGGTACGATATGATGGCCAAGGGGGCACCCTCTCCCATTAACCCAAGCCACAACTGTCTTTGAATCACTTTCAATCCAGAGAGATGGGATATCCCAAGTTGAAGAGTAAGTTGGAGACCCATCTGGATTCCTTTTAGCTCCAGAATGTTGATGGAAGCTGTAGGGGACTGGGCTGCAACACTTCTGAGGAACGTTTCATTGATTTTTATAATGTTGATATATAGATATCTATAACGAATAAAATTATAATGGACAAATACTTAGAAATTGAGGTTGATGGCAAGGGAGGGTATAGCTCGAACGAGAAGAGGACAATTAATATATATGTGTTTTAAGAGTGGTCATAGAGAATCAATGTTGGCCCTGATCTGTGCGCCTAGGGCCTCACTAAGGAAATTCTCTTGTATCCACATTTTGTTTTAGCTTTACTAAAAAAAGTTATAGTAGAGGGACAAAAAATAACGAACATCCTCCTCCTCGAGCGCCGTTAGAAATAGGGTCGGGGTGACTTACAGAAAATCTCAAACAGCCAAATGTCGAATACTGATTTGGATTTGTGCTAGTTGTCGAGTACGAAAGGCTAGACGGGCATATCCACGTTTGGTTGGGTTATCTGGGTCGTGGGCCTTCGCCATTCGGATCCTGAGTCATGAACACGTGGAGCGTTATATTGTTAATGGGCTCAGATTTTGGCTCCTACAATAAATATTTATTAAATTTTTTTATGTGTGTGTATATATACAGAAAATCTCATTTCTTGTGATTATCTGACACCCCGCCCACCCCGTTTAAGGAGTCATTTGGAACCGCCTAAAAAGTTTGATTTTTGAAAAAATAGCTTAATAAAATTCAATTACCATGAAGCTCACTTTCTTTGATTTTTTGTAGTAAAAGTCAAAACTACATTTTTAAATTAATCATGTTTCTTTGGAACTGTTTTAAAACATGTTTATGCTTTTTGATTCCTACAACAGCAAAAGCCCATCCAAGTTTCCAAAAGACCCCTAAAATTAAACTTGGTATAGTGGAGGAGTGTTGTGAGATATGGTGGATAACCACCACTTCTCTAATCTATAACCTCCCCCACTCTTCAACTCCATAACCTCCCCCACTCTTCTATTCCATTAACACTCCCATTAGTGCCCCACTATCTCCCCCTCACCTCTATAGACTTGTAACTCTCCACCTTTGGGATTCCTCTATGCACCCTATAAATAGAGGGGTTCTCTCTTGTATTCAACCAACAAAGTGAATAAGAATCTCTCTCTACTTCTCTTCTCTATATACTTGTGTGCTTTGTTTATATACTCTTATATATCATATTCTATTTAGTTTACAACACGTTATCAGCACGACGACGCTCTAATCTACTTCGTCAACGAGGTTTGTATTTTAGTGAGTCCATGATGTTCAAATCATCATGATTTCATTTTGTTTACAAAATGATTGGATGTTAACAATACCGGTTTGTGATATTTTTTCATGTGATTTTTTGAAAAGTATGCACTATTTACTCGTATAATTGTTTACAATTTCTTATATGAAAATTTTATTAGTTTTCATTGCATAATGAGATTTGAAAAAAAAAAAAAAAAAAAAATTCAGTGTTCCGGGCACTAAATATTATTCCTCCTGGACTTATATGATCTTATACTTCATGTTATTATTATTATTATTACTGTGAATGATACACCTCATGTTAATAATGCAAGCACACATGCAGCTATATACTTATATATTCTACAAGTTGGTGCAACTATATAGCCATTCTCTTCTCAAAAAAAAAAAAAAAAAAATGGCTGAGATGATTAAAAATTTGTAGCTTAAATTTTTTTTTCTGTTTGACTATAGAATTATATTTTGATGTTTTACTTATTGCTTAGATTTGTGTTAACATCAGTCCTTATTCCTTGTATCAATTAATTTGATATTTATAAACATCTGATTTGATATTTATTTTAATATTACAATGTCATGTGTCCCTATAGGACCATACAAAAATTGTATTTACATGGATCCCTGAAGGACCATGTAGAAGTTATGAATAATGTGTCCCAATAAGACCATGCAAATTCCATGCAAATTTTATTTTATCCCTGAAGGACTACAAAAAATTATTACATGGATCATTGAAGAATCATGTAAAAGATATGATTAAAAATGTCCCTGAAGGACTATGATTATATTGTATCCATGAAGGATCATACAAATTTTATTTTATTTTATCCCTGAAGGACTGTACAAAAATTATGATTATATGAATCTTTGAAGGATCATGTAAAATTTTATTTTGTTCTATCCCTGAAGGACTATACAAAAATCATGATTGTTCGTGTCCCTGTAGGACCAAACAAAAGTTATATGATATATTTTTCAGGTCCTTGAAGGACCAAATAATAATAAAAAAAGGATCCATGTATCCCAGCAGGAACATGTAAATTATGATTAGATTTCACCATCATCATCATCATAATGAAGAGGATTTAAAGATTAATACCTCATTGACAAAAAAAAACGGAAAAAAAGTTAGGGTTTGTTAGAATTAGGAATTAAAGAGAATGAATCATTATATTATTAGGGTTTGTATCTAATATGTATGTACAGAAGGGGGATGACTGAAATGATTAAACTATCCCAAACACATTTAACACCCCCCCCCCCCTCCAAACTCTGAAAGATAACTCCAGAGTTTGCACAAAAATGAGACGACGACGGAGGGCGAACGGATTACTCTTAGGGAAGGTTCATGGAGGGCGAGGATGTCTCTTGCAGAGGGCCCACGAATTGCTCTCGGGGAAGGCTCGCGGAGGGCGAGGATGTCTCTAGTGGAGGGTGAGCGGATTGCTCTCACGGAGGGCTCGCAAAAGGCTAGGATGTCTCCCGCGGAGGGTGCATTGATTGCTCTTGTCCAGAGCTTGTGGAGGGTGAGGATGCTTCTTGCGGATGGGGCATGGATTGCTCTCGTTGAGGCCCATGGACTGGCGCGGTGGTGCGTAGAGGAGGGCGTGTGGTGGCGCAAAGGAGGGCATGTGGTGGCATGGGGAGGCGCGTGATGGTGAGCGGAGAAGCGCGGAGGCACGGGAATGCGTGTGGTGGTGAGCGGAGAAGCGCAGAGGCACGGGAATGCGTGTGGTGGTGCACGGAAGAGCATGGAGGCGCACGGAGGAGCGTGGAGACACGCAGAGAGGGCACGCTGAGGTGCACGGGACAGCAGACATAGGCTTATGACTTAGGAAGGGCGCGGATGGAGAGACCGACAAGGAGGGTCGATGATCTCATGAACAAAAATCCTCATCCGCTTTGATTGAAGACTTCTCAATCAAAGTAGGGAAAAGAAAGAAAATTTTATAAATCGAGGGTTTTTTGGTGGAGGCTTTGATATGACGTTAAAATTTGGAATTGAAGAGAATGAACTATTATGTTATTAAAGTTTGTATTTAATATTTATAGTACAAAAAGAAAAAAAACTAAAATGACTAAACTATCCATAATACATTTAACAGGGTTTAATATAAAAAAAAATTCCCTGGAGGACAACGAATCTAACATTAAGGATAAAAAAAACATAATGAACAATGATGAAATGGATGATATATGAGAGGATGGTTAAAGTATAACAACGCAGATGACATTATTAAGGATAAAAACATAATAAACCTTGAAAGAATGATAAATTGTCTGATATATGAGTGGATGGTTGAGATGATGAAATTGTAAAGGATATTTAGCGAACAGAGGAAGAATTTGCGGATAACAATTTTGAAGAACTCTTACAACACTCTGGGAATGCTATAAAACTAAAAATCAAATTTGTTCAATCAACATACTTAAATTGAACTTGAGGGGTTGCATCAAATAAAAAATAATAAGATGAAATTTTCACTTAATAAGTGCTAAATGGTAATTGTGCCTATTCGTGTGTGGGTCCCCTTGATCTTTTTCAAGATATGTACCTTTTTACAGGTAGACCAATATATAAAATGAAAAAAAATACATTTTTAACCTTTAAATGTGGGATTATTCCCGATCACTCATCTCATATTTATTACATTAATCTCGATGATCTCCAAAGAACAAAAGTAAAAACCTGTTTTTGTTTCCAATTTGATGAGGCCGTTAAAATTGAGTGGACTGGGAGAGCTTGAACCTTTTATGCAAGTCAAACATCACATCAAACATCACATGTATGTATTTCCAAGACCAAATGAGTTTTTAATTTTATATCGATCCTTCATTTTTTTAATTTAAATCCTCAAATATCCAAATCCCTTTTTCGTTTCCAGAATTGCCCTCTTTTTTCCTTTAATTGCATCAAGTCATCGTCATCACTATATTACTCTTGGTTTTAATATAATCTCAGTGGATGTCACCGCCCCCACTCACTCCTTGTTCGGCACTCCTAATGCCACCTACTATTTTGAAGACCAATTGTTCTACTAACCTAATAATTTTTTTTTATTTATTTTGTTTGGTAGAAAGATCCGGAAAACAAAGCCTGGTTTGGTGGTGGAATAAAAAAATAATTGAATTAAATTAAATGTTATCTTATTTAGCACAAGAAAAAAAAAGATGCAACATGCATAATTATCTATATTTTGAGATAAAAAATAAGGATATTTTGTTCTGCATAAAAGGTGCATGGAACAGATTCTGTCCTCACTTTTTAATCGCATTTTATGAACTACATATAACTTTTTTGTCTGCCCTTCCAAAAAAAATAAAACACCATTAAAGTCTCACCTCCTTTTCACTGCATATTATCTCATCCGTGCACTCACCACTGCCTGGTTTGATGACTCAATCAGTCATAAATTTTGTATATCTAAATTATTTCATTAAAAAGGATTTGTAAGGTCATCTCCAGCCCTTACTCAAATCTATACTCAAATTTCATTAAAATTTGAGTAAAAATTTCATTTGTGTTAATTTTTAATGTGTACTTTGCTTATCTTTCTATATATGAGGGATGTAGTGTGGCAACATGCAATTTTTTGTGTGGGGCACTCCATGACTTGGTTGCACAAGTATTCACCACCACCCTTTCCAAAACTCTTCACTACCAACCACCTCATTCATTTCATCATTTTTCCAAGCCTTGACTTGTCATATCACTCATCATTTTCCTATACCTTGAAAACTATAAACCTCTTATTACCCATGCCTTGGTAAACTACTTTGACCACCCTTTTCCCATAAACCTCCACTTACCCATGCATTGGGACACCACACTAGATGTTATGAGCACCAACTTCCCATATTATGTTCCCCATACCAACCTTGTCTATACAAAGAACCTCTCCACACCATTTGCATCAACCAACTCATCCCACAAAAATCCCAACACCAACTAAAACATACACTTGTGCAAGCTTGTCTCTAGTAGCCCTTTTTTTTTATGTAAGATTAAATCTTATAGTGAAATATAGTGGCTAATTTTCCCTCATCTTAGAGTTGTTCATTCTTCTTCTACTGTCGGTTGTGAATCTTGGGCTAGTGTGACTTTTGGTTGAACTATTCAAGAGTTTCATGCCTCTCTACAATTTGATATGGTATGTCTCCAACCATCACTTTATGTTTTACTCAAATATTAAAATGTGGAGTTGAAGAAAAATAATCTTTAGAAAATTGGGTAAAGATTTGAGTCTCCCTTGATTTGAGTAAAAGTTTGAGTAAAAACTTGATTTGATATGGGTATGGGTAAATGGTTGGAGAGATTTTTCGATAACTTTTACTTAAATTTAAGTTTTGATACACATTTGGGTATAGGATTGGAGATGCTCTAAATTTTAATTTCTTTAAATTCATAAGTTTTGTAAAAACATAAATATATTTGATTAAAAAAAATCCAATCACTGATATTCTTAAAACAATAATAGTTTTTGGGTCCCAACTAATAGGCCCCATCAGAAACCTCATGAGATGGCACAATAGAAATTCTCCCTTTACTCTTAACTGTTCCATTTGCGTTGAATTTGATAACCGAACCCTTAATTATCAGAGATGATTACGATATCATCTTATTTGGTAGTTCTTTCTTTAAAAAAAAACAATTTAATTCAATCCAATCGTTGATACGAAATTGCAGATCGATTCACAGTTATCGATTGATCATGTGTGAAATTAAACACAAAACATAAATCCAATTCCAGTTTTGTGAGGAATTTTCTTTCTTTCTTTTTTTTTATTCGAGTGCGTTGTCTGTCACGTATTCAATGGCGATCATTTCAGGTTTAGCCAATTCGATCTTTTTGATTTTTTATTATATAGATGTTAATTCTGTGATGAATCTCATTATGTCGCATATAAATCCGTTTTTAAGCTTTAAATACTTGTAGTATGTTTTTGCCTAGCAGTATAATCATTTTTGTTGTTTCAATGTGTATAATCGTTTATGATGTTTTAGATGTGCATAATTATGTATATTGAAACTATGAGCATGTTTAATCTTTTGCATTCATTTTTCAACTCATTTACATTCATGTAAACAAAGTTTTTTATTTTAAATCTAGATACATGTAAGGTGTATCTAAATAATACATGTACATGCGTATTGTGTTTGTTTTCAATATGTATAATCGTTTATGATATTGTAGATGTGTATAATTATGTTTATTGAATCTATGAGCATGTTTAATCTTTTACAATTATTATTCAACTCATATACATTTGTGCAAACATAGCTTTTTATTTTGAATATAAATACATGTAAAGTGTATCTGGATAATACATGCATATTATGTTTCTATATTTTGCTTATTTTTGGTGATTCTATTAATGTAAGTCGATGAAAATTTAATTTTTTTTGTCATATATATTTAATGGTATGTATTAATCATCAAAGCAATTTTTTATTAGCATATGAACCAAATTAATTTTGTTGGAATTTCATATACAAGTAAACCGCATCTTAATATTACACACATCTGCTAATTGTTTCCGTTGAATGTTGTTGCTTATTTTTTATATCTTGATTTCCTTTTTTACCAGGCATCGATGATGATTCTTGAATGACACATGTAAAGATTCTATACTGGGGATAATATGCTCTATTTCTTCTTTGCTCTGCGATTTTGTCTTTATGGGTTTTGTTGAATCGGAAGGAATGATTTTCAGTTGCATATTTTTGGAATCCTATCAATCTACATCTAGATACATATTCAATATTGAAATACACCCAAATATTAGGTTACAATTTCAATAGAGAAATACATCAAGATAAATAGTTTATAGTTCAAATATAAATCCAGATACAACTACTAAACACATTACTACCAAATTGGTCAAAGATCACGGCTAGAAACCATGATCAAAAGTGTTAGATCACAGTTCAAAAATCGGGATCTATTAAGCTGTGATCTTTTGTTGGTGACCCTGATCTTTTGAATAACTGATTTTATCACGTTACATAACCGTAATTATTTTGTTAGCAAAGATCATGGTTTAATTAGTTATCGTGATCTTTTGTTGGGCAACGATTACATTTTTAGGCTACCTCGTGATTATTAGTTGGTTAACTATCATGATGTTGTGAGAATCGTGATTGTTTTTTTTTAGTAATGATAACGGTTTATCTTTTGACCGTGATAATTTAACATACAAACTGTGATCAATAAGGACGAATAAATTACATTTTATACATATCCTTGATCTTTTGTTGGGCTATTGCAGTTTTTGTAGTAGTGACAACGTTTCACAAAGTTATTAAACACTCTTATATTCTATGAAATCTAATGCCATTTACAAAGTAAAGCCACTACATCTTTATTATAGGCCAAATATTAAACTGCTTTTTAATAATTTACATTGGTTTGTATATATAAACTTAAAAATGGGTGTCATATTAAAAAATCTAAAACAAATACCCATCAACTCATATTCATTCAATTCAATTAATTTTAAATAAATCTGATTTATCTTGCAGAATAAACTAGGTATTTCATACACTTTATGGATTTAAATATGTTTTACCCTAGATACACTATATATATTAATTTCAAATACACTATACGGATTTAGATACATATAGATTTTAGTTACAATCCAACATTTTAATCAAGCACTGAAAGGTAATAATACACAATTTACATTCCTATGGAATCTAACACAATTTTTTGCCATAATCAACTTTTATTTCATATTGTTAATTGTTGCATATAGTATCTGAATTCTGAAAGTTAGTGTTCCTTCACATTATTCGGATTCAGATACATGTATAAAAAAAAGATTTTTCAGAAATGCCTAGATAAACAAAAATCATTCATCATGAACGATTGTACCATTCATTTGCAAAACTCATTTATTTAATAAATCATATTAATCAGATTCATATGCATGTTTGTGAATCATTTTTTTCAATACACAAGATTAACAATGAAAAAAAATTGTATGAGTTATATATATTCATTCAAATATGTGGTTGTTCTTCAAATAGTGTAACCTAACCTTCTAATAAAACTGATTTATGGTCATTTTTAAAAAAATCAATATTAAAACGGAGAGTATTACATTGCGGGAAGAAATCAGACTTGAAATTGGGGAAGAAATCAAAGGATCAATATTCATTACCCTTTTTCACCATCGTTGTAGAGATTTGGGGAAGAAAAACTGTCAAAATTGCAAACCCTAGGTCATTGATGTTTTTTTTCAAAATTTAATGATTCATTTGTTGAAGCCGAAGATGTGGGAGGCGGTTACACACAGCGTTTAATGGGGGAATGTTTTATTGAGAGCGAATATTTGAAAATCAAATGAAGGGGTAGTACTGTTTTTGCATCTTTTACCTTTTTTGAAAAGTCAAATAGGGAACCAATGAGGGAATGACACCTATTGGGACTCTTCAATAGGGCCTAATTTCTACGGCCCGGCTAGTAGCAGAATTGTTCTTAAAAACCAAATCAATATGCATCTTAAAAAATATAGTCTAAATAACATAAAAAATATTCTTACAAATTGAGGTGAATGTGATTTGAAATGAAGCAACAGCTCTTGCAAGAGGGGTTAAACAAAGGATGCAATAGCTCTTGAGGAGTTAAAAACCAGCAGCTTGAAGTGCCCAACCGTCGCATGAGAAGAAGGAATGTGTTGGACCAAAATAAGCTTCGTGAAGGAAACAAAATTAATGTCCCATTAATAGGAAGGGTAGCCTTCGTTGTTTTTTAATGTTATGTTTTGAAGTCATCCTGTGGAGGGGCACAGATTGATGAATCGGGTTCGGGTCATCAGAATCTGTCCGCTCTGCTCCTCCCAACGGCTTCCTTGATGTCATCGGCGTTCCTCCTCCTCGAACATCGTCGGAACATGGTTGAGGGTGACCTGTGGAAGACCCTCCGATGCTCAAGTCAGTCAAGTGCACAATTTAGGGTTGTTGCAAAAAAGAATTTCACTTATCTCAATAAGAAGAGTTGGTTCCCTTTTTATAGTGTTCGGATGGAACCCTAAAATCCTCTTGGATCCTTTCCCATCAGATGGAAGGGAATCAATTATGTGTAATTTGATGGATATGCAGGATCTGCTGTCATTGTCCCTTCATAAATACACATAATTTGTTGGGATCTTATGGATCAATTGGTCATTAATTCCACATCCATGATATATTATAGTGATATCAGAGAATCAGTTATATGATAGCTCTAGATTTAATATATCTGTGCAGATTTAGAAAGCAATTGATGATCCTTAAATTAAAAATTGAATTATGGATTTACCTACTTGGATTGATGTTCGATCGTCGGGTATTGAGGGGTTGATGGGCCAGATCCACCTGTGGCGAGTGATCCGAGTCGCAGGCCGTTGTCAATCGGGTTATGAGTTACCGATACGTGGAGCACAGTTGGTGGCTTTCATATATGGGTCCTACATCCTATATTTTAAATTGTGTATTCCAAGTGCAGCATTCAGGATAACAACACAAAAAAATAAGAATAACAAAATGTATTACTAAATGTAAATATGAAAAAAAAAGTATTGATGTTTTTATCTTCTTAAATTAAATTAACTAATCTTAAATATTTATCCACTTATCAAATCATGTCATAAAATACAAAAAACATTATTAATAATACTAAAAGCGAACATAAATGCCATAAGATCAACCCAGATGACTCATGCAATTTCTTATATATATATATATATATATATATATACATAGAAACATGATCATTTAAAACAATTGAAGCACGCACTCCAAATCTACAATTATTCTTCGAATACGTCGTCTCAAGGAAAAAGAAAAAACATATGCTTCAATACATGTTTGAAAAATACAAACATGAACTGCTTGTAAGAAATTAGAACTTTCTCACTCAGTCACCACTAATGCTATGAGTGTACAATTCGACGACGTTTTAAACGTGTTAGTGTGTTACACGCGTATCGCCTGGCGCCCGCAACATAAAAACTTCCTTTCTCCCTTTATACATGATTCACACTTGCCGCGTCACCATTTGAACGAGTCAATTCCATTCCGAGCGAGAGAGACTTTAGAGAACCTCCAATGCGACGACACGTCATCTCTCCGCACGGCCTCATCCACAACCACCCCAACCACCTGCCCTCCTCCAATCACCCTATAATCCGAAACCGGTATCCCCACCGCCGTCTGACCCCACCCACCAGACCCAACAAACGCCGTCGGGGCCTGAGGGAGGCGGCCTTCCGTCACCGGACCAAGACCCACAACACAAACAGCGAAGTTGACGACCCCCTCTCCCTTCGACCCGTCCTTACACATCAATCCATAGCTCAGCCTGTGAACCGTCCCCGGCGGGTGGAGCCCGTCCACCACGTCGGACGCCGGGATCCGACACCACCCCAACAGAGCCTCCTGACCGGAGAAGCCGCCGGAGTTGTTGAAAACGTGAACGACAATGCCGGGGTCGCCTCCCCCTTTTTGGAAGAACCCAGGACCGACCGGGAGACGCAACTTGTCGCCCCACGTGGGATTGACAGAGCCGTCGGTGACGACACGTGTGCGGTAGATCTTGTCGGTGGGTGGTGGTGGTGGGTTGTCGGCGGAGAGGGTGACGTAGGGGCGGAGGCGGCGGTGGGAGAAGAGGGAGGTGGGTTTTTTGAGGGATTGGGCGGATATCACGGTGACCTCTATCGTTAGTTGGTGGTTATGGTGGTTGTTCTTCTTGAAATCCATGGTGGGTGTCTCTGTGTTTTTTTTAATTGTTGTTATGCAGGACAGATAGAGAGGGGGGAGAGAGGGTTGAGGGAGATTTATAATGATGGAAGAGGAAATATATGGGAAGGATCGGGTGGGGAACTTTAAAACTTAGAAGAAGACCAGAGAAGGTGAAAAAGTTTGAACAGAAGGTGGAGAGAGTGCGTAGAAAGTGATGGGAAGCCACAGGGAAAGGTAGGTCGCCCTTGGGGTTTTATATTATATTATTCTTATGCGGCGCGTGTATTTGGGAATCTAATAAGTAGAGCCGGACAGTCGAACACGGTTGGGATCCATGGGCCATGGCAAGGAGTCCTTTTTTTTTTCTGTTTATAAACTTTGAAATTAAATTACTTTTCTTGTGATTTTATCATTGGAATAATAATAATAATAATACTACTTCCATACCTAACATCCACTTGGTATTGGGATTGTGTTAGTTCCTATGCTAGCTAATTTGAAAATTTGATAATTCAAAACCGTTAAATCTTATCACTTCAACGTAACATATTAAAAATAATAATAATGATTTTTAGGTTCCATCTTATAGACCCCATCGAAAGCCTCATGAGGTAGCATAGATTTAATACCTATTATACTCTTTTTTTCTTTTTCAATAACTGATCCCCATAATTAAGGAGACGGTTACGATTTTCACATCTAATGTTAGTTTTAATTCCCGATTTTCTTTTTTGGTGTATTTTAAAATCATAATTAATTTGATAAATATTTTTTAAAAACTTGGGCTGCCTATCTATCACGTAAATAGAGACTAGGTAAGTTCATGAAAATATTATTTTTTATTTTTTTGGGTTGTAAGTTCACGAAATTTTTGAAGGGTTCATTTGATTAAATGGCCCTCATGCATCATATTGCTTCGACGTGAACTTTGATTATTTTTTTTTCTTATTCAAAGAACTTTTGATTTATTAAAGTTGAGCCATGTTTTGTATCCACATATTTTTTGTGAGAAATTTCATTTATTTTTTATCGAGTGAACTGTATGTGGTGCAATCAATAGCGATCGTTTCAGGTTAGGCCAATTCAATCTAAATAATACATTTTGATCTGAGTTGAGAGTGCTTAATCTTTTTTATTTTTTAATAATGTTTAAGTTTCATTTACATTCTTACGGACTGAGTTTTTATTTTTGAATTTAGATACATGTTAAGTGTATCTGAATAATACAATGACATTGTATTTGTTTACGATATGTATAATCGTTTATGATGTTATATATGTGTATAATTATGCATATTGAATCCCTGGGCATGTTTAATCTTTCACAATCATTACTCAATTCATATGCATTTAATTAATGTAAAGTTCTTATTATGATTCCAAATACATGTAGTTGTATTTGAATAATATATGCATATTGTATTTTGTATATTTTGTTTTTTTAATGATTTGATTAATGTACATCGATGAAATTTTAATTTGTTTTTGTCATGTATATTTAATGATATTTATTAATCATCAAAGCAATGGTTTATTAGCATATAAACCAAAATTATTTCATTGAATTTCGACATTATTCAATCAGATTCAGATACATGTGTTAAACAAGTTTTCAGATACACTACACTAATTTCAGATACATATAGATATTTGTTATAATCCAATATATGCTAGATTATAAAATGAAAGATAATAATACACCAATTATACTCCTGTGGAATTGAAAAAAATTATTGGCTGTAATCAACTGTTATTGAACGTTATTAGTTGGTGGTATAGTATATAAAATTTGATGTTCCATTTTGATATTTTTCAATTAGATTCAGATACATGCGTAAAACATGTTTTTCAGATACAACAGATAAACGAAGATGGATCATTATAAACGATTTTGACATACATTTGTGAAAATCATTATCTAATAAATGAATCACATTATTCATATTCATATACATGTTTGTAAATCATTTTTCTCATATACAAAAATGAACAATATATATAAGATATCTATGATGATTGTATCTGTATTTATAACTAAATTTTTTAGATACAATATAGAACTATATCAAATCTCTATCTGTATATGAAAAAACTAATATATTCATTTATATTTGTATTTGAAATTCTAATATATTATGTATCTGAAAAAAGGTGGAGGTAGAGGTCGGAGGAGGTGGAGACTGAAAGAAGGCTCGAAAGGTAGTCGATCCACCTCTCATATGATAGAGGACGACAAGAGGAATCCAAAGATGGTGACACTGGTTGCCGGAGATGAGGAAGCCAGTCGGAATGGATTTTTGAAGTGGCGGATGACATAGGAGGGTAAAATTTTTTTTTCAAAAAGTGCTTATACATTATCAATCAATGAGGGATTAACGAGGGAATGTTTATTTAGGAATAAAAAATTCAAATATAAAGAAATTGTAGTATTATCTTTGCAGTTTTTATCTTTTTAAAAAATCAAACAAAGAACCAATGAAACACTGACACTTATTGGGGCTTCTCAATGTGGATTAAATTCTGGGGCCCATATAGCAGGACTGATTTATATACATTTTTTTTTGTTTATGTTTGATGTAATTATTTGGAAATTACCCAAAAAATATTTTAAAAGTTAGAAATATCCAAAAAAACACTTTTTAAAATTATACAAAAAAAAAAAATCTCACATCACCATTTTAGGAAACTAAAAAGACTAGTATACCCTTATGCAACTTTAAACCCTTTCTCATTATATCTAAAACTTTTCATAAACATCATCTAATTGAAAAATAATATTAATATAAGAAATGTTTTTTATTAGAGAGTGATTTTACATGTTATTAAATTTTTTAAGTATGCTATCAAAAATGTTAAAATTGTCAAAATTGTCATCCATTCATTTATAAGATTTTTTTTGGATTTTTCATAACTTTTAAAGTTCTTTTTTCA
>CM060850.1:26166558-26189384 GCA_030737835.1 Acorus gramineus
AATGTAACAAAATATTAAAATGTGCTCTCTGTATAGATTTGGTTTTGGAGGTTTTCATATGAAAATATTAGGTTTTGGATTACGGTTTAGATGTTCTTGATCAGATGTAACAAAATGTGACATTTGCACTCTAAATGTAACAGATTTGGTTTTGGAGGTTTTCATATGAAAATATTAGGTTTTGGATTACGGTTTAATTGTTTTTGATTAAATGTAACAAAATGTGACATTTGCACTTGAGATGGTTATTCATATGAAAATATTAGGTTTTGGATTACGGTTTAGATGTTTTTTCATATGAAAATGTGACATATACATACTAAATGTAACACAAATTGGATAAGATTTCTGTATACCCATCAATGATCTAAGAAATTACAAGTAAATACATTAAATGTTGCATATAGTTTGTAATATTCACAATTGTTACATTTACTCAATAGTTGTTACATTTATAAGTACATACTCAATAATTGTTACATTTACTCAATAGTTGTTACATTTACTCAATAGTTGTTACATTTGCAAACTTCATATAACATGTTCATTCTTTTTTCAGAGAACAATAGGTCACACAAAGCTGCAAATAAGAAGGGAAAATCAATTCAACCACACTTCAGATCATCCTTGTATAGGATTTATGAAATATTTTCCACTCTGAAACTGAAGGAAAGACATCTGAATATGCTACAAGCAACACCTTTCTGGAGTCTGTTCAGTGGGTTGTTGGACAAGAAGTATGATTGTAAACAAGCTAAAAAGAACGATGAAGATGTTGTGCGGATAATACAATGTTATGATCCACATTCTGAATCTTTCAAGATTGGTGGCAAACTTTGAAAATAACTCCAACAGAAATAGACGTTATATTGGGCATCAAATCTGGCAAAAAAGAAGTAAAAGGTAATCAGAATTTCCTGTTTTGAATTACATTTAGTTTTCCAAAAATGTAACATCATGATCATGATTAATGGGTTTGACTGCACTTTGTTACAGTGAACTATGGCACCAAGCCAAACACAGAGTTCATAAAACGAAGATTTGGGTCCGTGAGCAGACCTAATGCTCCATATATCAAGGAGCAACTTCTGGTTGCATTGGAGGGAGAATCAAGCCATGACCTGAACGATTTCACGAAGTTGTGCTGCCTGTACTTGTTTGTGGGGTTATTTTACACAAACAGTGGTCACACCATAGGGTGGGCTACCTTTCAGTATTTAGAGGACATCAACAACATAAAAGAGTTTGATTGGTCAACATCAATACTAGATTTACTGATGAAGTCAATTCATAAGCATCAGAATAACCCAGCAAGTGTGACTGGCTGTGTTGCTCTGCTACCTGTAAGTTAACAACAAATTGTTTTAGTTGAAAACTGCAATCAATATATTTACTGACACTGTTCTTTAACTTCTATGCAGTTCTGGTTATGTGAGCACACAACTTTGATTTCTCCCTCACGTCCATCAGTGTTCCCAAGGTTCAAGAAATGGGATTTGAAAAAATTCCACAAAACCATGTCAAAGATAAACATTCGCAAGATTAAAGCCTCACAGGTTATAATTTGAATACTCATAACTCCATTACTGATTCAGTAAAACAATTATTCACATAACTCTATTATAGAACATTAGTATACAAACAATGTAACAATAATATTATAAATGTAACAATATAAATATGTGCTACATTGTCTCACACACTATGTGTTGATAATGTAACATTTTGTGATTTAGAAATTAACATATTAATATTAGCATTCTAGTTAGGTTACTAAATTAAATGGATGTATCTCTTATATTTGGAACAACTAACTATCATTGCATGTTAAATTGTTCAAAACTTGTTACATTTGTCAAGCTGTCTCCATTCCATATGTTATGTTGTACCAATATAGCAGATATTATTAACAATAGTAGTATGAAATGAAAATGTAACATATCTTTATAAAGTTTGGTTATGTCTAAACTGCACTGATGCAATTAACTATTATGATCATAAATGAAATAAATGAAAATGTTATGACTTTGTTACATTTTGACTAATATAAACTTGTCTCTTACATGAAACAGTTATCCATAGAAGAAATTGAACCAAGGCTGATAGAGCTGCAGCAGCTGGGGGTAAGGGCCTCTGCACATATTGATACTGAAAATGAAGAAGAAACGTTGGAACAAAATGAAGAAGATTTGACTGGTAGTGGGGAGACTTCATCAGATAATGATGAATCCAATGAAAAAAGTGAGAATAACCCGTCAGGTGAAGAGGAAATTGATAGAGAACTTCTGAATAGTGAAGGTGGGGGTGATTTAATACATAGTGGCTGGGGAGATATGAATGTCTGTGCTGATAGTAACAATGAAGACAATCAACCAGTAATGGAAGATGATTGTGGGGGGCAGTTTGGCGACTCTGCAATTGAACATCAGAGTGAAGGAGTACAAATAAGAAACTTGTCACCAGATAATGTTAAAAAAACTCTTGCTATGGAAGCCCTAGAAGAAGAAAACACAAACCTCAAAATGACAGTGGCAGCACATGGGATTGACATGCTGAGAATTATGGCAGATAACAGTAGTAAGAGTTTCAGGTTGAAAACAAGTGCCCGCAATTTAGATTGTCTTTTCAAGAAATGTGGTTTACTAAGGAGAAAGATCCGTGGTTTAAATCAACAGATAGGAAAGTTGAAAACTGTGAAAACTAAATTGAAAAAAAAAGTCAGTGTAAGAGATGATGACATAAAAGGTTACAAAGATCGAGAAAAAGGCTATCTGAGTGTCATTGCAAAACAGAAACAGATAATCTCTGACATGGAAGACAATGCCTCTGTGCATGACATTACACAGAAGACAGCTTTGGATGCAGAGATCATGAGTCTGAAAGAACTGATCACTGAGAAAGAGAACTTGATAGCACAGCAGTCTGTAATGCTAGATTTCCTTCAGACACAACACCCATCACAGGAAGCAAAACCCCTTGATGTGATTCCACTGAACTCATATACACCAGATATTCAATATGTGGAGGTGGACATGGGAGAAGCAACACATGAAAAAAAAAAGCAGACAAGGTCAATGGTTAGAAGAATCAAGATGAGGGATAGGAAAGCACCCATGGACCCTGAATTTCAATACTCTGATGCTGGAAAAAGAGCCAAAAGAGTGGCTATTGGAGTTCCACAAGAGAAAGAAACCAAAAAACAGAAATTTAGTTTCAGAATTCCAAAAAATAATGTAGCCAAGGCACTGGGACAAAAAGATGTCAAGATATTGAGGCAAATAGTTGGCCTCACCTCTGGAAGGTAATTTTACTGTCATTAATTGTTCTGAATATCACATCTTCAAATAGTTGTTAAATGTAACTCTTTTTGTATATGCAGTGGACCAATTTGGCAAGGGGGTCTTTCAGTTATTCATTTTGAAGATGTCATGTCTATATTGAAAGAGGATGAAATATCCAGTAATGTGAGTATTTACTTATAAATGTAACAACTATTGAGTAAATGTAACAACTATTGAGTAAATGTAACAACTATTGAGTAAATGTAACAACTATTGAGTATGTACTTATAAATGTAACAACTATTGAGTAAATGTAACAATTGTGAATATTACAAACTATATGCAACATTTAATGTATTTACTTGTAATTTCTTAGGTCATTGATGGGTATACAGAAATCTTATATGATGAGCAAGGAGTTCCAATGCGGATCAACCGATCTTCATTTTTCGTTTCTGCAAACATCTCTCAGTCACTGCAAAATGAAAAACAGCGTCACCTCTTCAAGGTGCTAGTGAAGGAAAGGATAGATCTCAGCCTGTATCGGTACATACACTTCCCTCTGCATAATAAAGGGCATTGGACTTTGGCGGTGTATGACATAGTTGAAAACATATGGAGACACTACAATTCACTACTTCAAGAGTATGCAGACATGGACACACATTTGCAGATGGTTAACAAATTGGTAATCACTACTTAAAGTTTCTGACCATATATATGTTTAACTTAATTTACATCTCATGCATATACATTATAATTTACAGATGGACACATTCATTGAACATTATGAAGGAATTGAACCTGGACAGATCATCTCTGTTCAGAATGCACCGCAGCAGCCTGATTTTTCGTAAGTTCATTTAATTTGTTAGGTAATTTCATTATATATTAAAGGAACATACTGATTCAATTTTTTTTTTTAACTGCAGCATAGAGTGCGGAATTGTGGTCATACATGTAATGACTCAGTATGCCTTACAAACAGATATATCATCGGTAATGACTCGCCAGATGTGCAGTAGTACCAGAGCCCAAATAATACATAAGTTCATCAACGACAAAATAAGGACGTACACAGAAGAGGATCACAAGTTGTTTTCTTTGAATATTGATGATTGAACACTTAGAGTTTTGTTGTGTCTGTCTGTAAATCGAACAAAATAGCAATTTTGGATGTAAACAGCTTATAACAAATGTTTTGGGAGCCATGAAATGAAAATATAGATTTATTTTGTCTGATGCTAAGTTGTGATTTACTATTCATGTGTTTCCATGAACAACATGTTTGTATAACGTTCATGTAATATAACAGTCAATTAACAATGCAAAGCATGTTACTGTGTATATGTAAATGTAACAGCCAACAATGTCATGTAATATAACAGTCATTAATTGTTCTGAATATCACATCTTCAAATAGTTGTTAAATGTAACTCTTTTTTGTATATGCAGTGGTCCAATTTGGCAAGGGGGTCTTTCAGTTATACATTTTGAAGATGTCATGTCTATATTGAAAGAGGATGAAATTTCCAGTAATGTGAGTATTTACTTATAAATGTAACAACTTTTGAGTAAATGTAACAACTATTGGGTAAATGTAACAACTATTGGGTAAATGTAACAACTATTGAGTATGTACTTATAAATGTAACAACTATTGAGTAAATGTAACAATTGTGAATAGAATTTCAAAAGGGACAGATACCTCTAATTACTATTGGGTAATTACAATGGTTAAATTGTGACAGATACTTCTAATGCAACCAACTATTGATTTGATTGTTTTAGGGATAGACCCTGTTACATATGATTAAAATTGTTACATTTCTCTATGTAACAAAAAACTCAGAGTGGTTCAAAGTACAACATAATATTGAATATTAAATCTGGAATCTACAAAACATAAATCACTTATGCAACAATATGAATTTAAAAATGTGACAGATGTCTCTGATACAATCAGTTAATAACTCGATTGTAATACAGGTACACACAACACAAATACACACTGTTACATATCATTAAACCTGTTACATTTTCTAAATGTAACAAAAAACTCAAATGATTCATATTATAACATAATATTGAATATTAGATCAAGCACCTAAAAAAGACTTCACTTATGCATCAATATGAATTTCAAAAGGGACAGATGTCTCTGATACAATCAATTAATAACTCGAATGTAATACAAGTACACACTGTCAATGAATTAATATTTGTTACATCTTCAAATGTAACAACAACCCAAGACTGATACATTGTTACATTATTGTGGAAATTAAACCTGAAAAATATAAAAAGAAAATCAATTGAGTCAGAACAAATCACTTATGTATCGATCTGCACATTGCTTTATGTATTCTTCACGTGCTTAGTCTTCGGCCTGTAAACCTTTGCTGCCTTCCTTTTTGTCGGTGGTCGCCCTTTGCTTCGAACTTTTTTAGGTGAATGTACACATCTAACCGGCGATGGTGTTACGCCAACAGAACTACAGTTAGCATTCGCAGATGAAAAATGCAACAAAGATTCCTGCAAAGAATCCATGTATTGTGTACAGAAGACATATTTTTCTTCAGATACAACTGCAGCTTCCACAACATATGAAAATTTGGAATATAATTCATTATGCCTCGACATGTGATCATTTGACATGTTGTCCAAATAACAATTCTTCAAAGCATTATGAATTCTTTGATGCCCTTCCGCCAGCGATCCATAATGTAATATGAAGAAACTACACTCGTGTTTGAATGTATCAAAACTTTAATACAATGCCTACATATGATACCCATGAACTCAAATAGACAACAAACACATCGAAACTCCTGTTTCAATTCATCAAACTTAACCTCATAAGCTATTTTCTTTGTTGCTCCATCTTTGCCTTTTGAAACATCAGTGACAACAAAAGCTCTCACGCCATCTAAATCCGAGACTTCTACCAAATTGCAAAAAATCAACCCCTTGATTTCATTCTGAAATTTCCTAAACATATCATGTGTATATGCTTCTTCAAACTGCCTCTCAAACCCAAAATCAGTAAGCAATGGAATGCTTGAGTTAACTGATTGAAAGTCAGCCCTTTCTTCCTTCTCAACCTTACTTCTGAGTGCATTATCGTATTGTTCCACAAATTGCTTCAAAGTCGTTTTTGAGTTCACATAGTCATCAAAAAAAGCATTCATACTTTCACTTCTCTGAGTAGTTGACATACCAGCCCAAAAGGTTTCTTTAACGTATACAGGAGCCCATCTTGTTCGGTCGTTGAATAGACATGTGAGCCAGACATTGTTGCTCAGACCATGATCCAAAATCATTTCCATCCACTGCTTGTCGAAAACATCAGCAGTTAAAGACTCGTAAACTATTGCCTTCAAGCATTTCTTAATAACATCGTAACTCTTGCAACTGCAAAAATGTATCGAGAAATTAATTGAAACCATTATAAATATGTAGAACTTCATCTGCAATCAAATGACAATAAATATTGCACTGCTAATAACATGACGTGAAATGTAACAATAATAAAATAAATGTAACAAAAAAACAAGTAAAATAACAAACCTGCCCAGTTTCTCAGGAATCTTCTTCATGATATGCCACAGGCACAATCTGTGGCGAGAATGAGGAAAAACCTCTAACACAGCCCCTTGTATGGCCTTGCATTGGTCAGTCACTATAGCATTTGGCATACGTCCATACATGCACTCCAACCATGCTTTGAATAGCCACACATATGTTGCAGTATTTTCGTTGGATAATAGACCACATCCAAACAAGACCGATTGTCCATGATGATTTACACCAACAAAAGGTGCAAATGGCATATCATACTTGTTCGTCAAATATGTTGAGTCAAATGAAATAACATCTGAAAATGACTCATATAATGCTCGTGATCTCGCGTCAGCCCAAAAAATATTTCTTACTCTGAAATTCTCATCAAAATCAATAGCATGAAAAAAATTTGGATTTCGCTTTTGCATGCGCACAAAATAATCACAAACAGCTTGTGCATCGCCTCCACCAAGCCTTCCGATTCTAGTTTTAGACAAGTAATTCCTTGCATCTCTCTCCTCATATGATATGCAATCGTATCCCCCGGCTTTAATAACAAGTGAATTAAAACTTTTTGATGTTCTGATCCCTGCTTGGTCATTTATATCCAGCACTCTTTTTGAAAAAGGATCAATTTCCCTATGGCAAGCAAAATGCCGTGACTTAAGTGGACTCAAATGATGGTTATGACCTAAGACAACCTTTGAAATAACAAACAATTCTCCATCCTTCACATTAATGTTTATCCTAGCTCCGCACCCAGACTTGATCGATGACCTACCACTGAAAACATTCCTCCCTGTGGAAACATGCTTCCCATTCCGACAACATGCAAGTGAAAAAAATCTTTGTCGCCCATTGTCATCCTTTTTACCGTGAATCTTCGCAACGCCAAAACCTTCACTGTGAGCAAAGTTTTTATAAAACATCCTAACATCATTTTCCGAGCAAAATGACATTCCAACACTTGGAACAATAACTTCAGTGCTTTGCTCATCAGAAACATCGATTTCACCTTCTATTGCACTGCCTTCCAAAGAAAATGTAACAGATTCCCCTGCAAAAGTATCTACTTCATTGTTACATTTATGCATAATTTAAATTCAAATGTTTAATGAAATGCAGTACACAGTGACTACTACATGTTAGATATCCCCTGCAACATTATAAACTTCATTGTTACAATTACATATAACATTGTTTGCATAGTTGAAAAAAATGCAGTACATGAGTGATTGTTACATTTATGAATGTAACAAAAACAGAAAATGTAACAGATTCCCTGCAAAAGTATCTACTTCATTGTTACATTTATGCATAATTTATATTCAAATGTTTAATGAAATGCAGTACACAGTGACTACTACATGTTAGATATCCCCTGCAACATTATAAACTTCATTGTTACAATTACATATAACATTGTTTGCATAGTTGAAAAAAATGCAGTACATGAGTGATTGTTACATTTATGAATGTAACAAAAACAAAAAATGTAACAGATTCCCCTGCAAAAGTGACTACTTCATTGTTACATTTATGCATAATTTAAATTCAAATGTTTAATGAAATGCAGTGCACAGTGACTACTACATGTTAGATATCCCCTGCAACATTATAAACTTCATTGTTACAATTACATATAACATTGTTTGCATAGTTGAAAAAAATGCAGTACATGAGTGATTGTTACATTTATGAATGTAACAAAAACAGAAAACGTGTATTCAAGATGAGGATTGAAATATTAACATCACACACACCATTATGTATTAAATGTAACGATATCAAAGTAACAAATATGAAAATATATCGAAACCTAATAAAAAGATGGGAATAACGATCAACAAATAAACGAGATTCATTACTCTTAATTGGTACATGTAACATATATTGAAAAATTGATCATCATAAATTTAATTTAAAACTCGAATGTTATTTTCAATCCAAAAACTCAAGATATGATGAAAACAATTCACAAAAAACCAGATCCAGAAGGCGTTGATTGGAGATTCAACTCCATAAAGAACAAACAATGTTTTCGAACTTCTACAATGGTTTCACCGTATTCAAATCAATTTTGATTTAAATTTAATTTCGAATGTTATTTTCATTCCAAATCGAATACGAATTGAAGATCCACCTCCATTAAAAACGTTGATTGAAGATCACATACCAGATCGAGTAGGCGTTGATTGAAGATCCACGTCCATTAAAAATTCCTATAGAGCTACGATGGTTTCACAATATTCAATCGGTTTTGATATGATTTGGTTGACGATGATCTGCAAATACAAACCTAAATGATCGGCAGTTGTAAATCTCCCCCAATATGCGGTTAGAATGTTAATCAATTGTGATCCCCTAATAGTCGGAACAATGTGTAACCGTCTATTGATCCCCCAAAAAAAAAAGGGTATTATGGACAATGTGTGTATGCCATGTCATGGGGCCTGATTTGGGGCCTGTGAATTTGGGGCTTGGGAATCATTATGTATTATATATATAGGAGGCCAACGATGGGGTGCGACCGTGGCCGCACCCCATCGTGCACCCCACACGTCGACCGTGCGATCGACGTTCAGATCGCATATATCATATATCATACAAATATGTTCGTGTAGGACATGTTTGCAGCTGGAACAGGTACATCATTTATATTGCTTGATTGGGCCATGGTGGAGCTCATGCGAAGCCCGAAAGCCATGAAGAAAGTGCAAGATGAGATAAGGTGCATCATGAAGGAGAAAACCAAGATTGAAGAGAGAGACATGGCTCAAATGGCGTATCTAAAAGCGGTGATAAAGGAGACTTTGGGCCTACACCCACCAGCTCCATTGCTTGTGCCACACGAGTCTATGAAAGAAGCAACAATTAAAGGCTACCGAGTACCAGCGAAGACGATGATCATGGTGAATGCATGGGCGATTGGGAGGGATACAAAATCATGGGAAAAGCCAGAGGAATTCCGACCGGAGAGATTCTTGAATAGCTCCATAGATTTCGAAGGAAACGATTTTCAGTTCATCCCATTTGGTTCGGGGAGAAGGATTTGCCGAGGAATACAATTCGCAATGGTGGTTGTTGAACTTGTTCTCGCTAATTTATTTTGTCGGTTTGATTGGAGGCTGCCTGATGACATGAAAGCAGAGGAATTGGACATGACCGGAGCTCCTGGGATCACACTGCGGAGGATGTCCAATCTTCTTTGTCATTGCAACAGCCCACCAGTCGTGTGTGTGTGTTAAGATGTAAAATTACGACAAAAATATGGGATCTATTGTTGTTCTACTTTTATAATAGATCATGTGGGGTCAACATATATATGGAATCTATTGCTGTTCTACTTTTGTAATAGATCATGTGGGTTCTACTTGATTTTTTGTTGGAAACAGATTCGTGGAAGCATTCAACAAAAATACCAGATTGAACTCAAGAACGGAACACAATCATACGAAGAACACAAAAAATACATGGTTCCACGGGGTGAAAACTGAGAATCCACTATAATAGTTGAGATACAAAAAGGCTTTACAAACTCTCTTTCATGGAGTTACCCTCTCTTAAACCCTCTCAACCTCTCTCATATGAATCTCTACATTTTATCTGTATGTGCCAAGCCATGTCAATTTTTACCTGAAACCCTAAAAGGATATTTATATGAATAAATAACTTTCTCTCTAAGTAATCTCCTAACAAACAAATCTGTTTTCCTGATTTTAGAAGATTCACTTTATATCTTAATTAAGATCAAATCTTAACTAATTAGCAATTAGGTGCCCACCCTAATATGGTTTCATCATGGCCATTCGATGTTGATACACCGGATCGAGACATAATCCCAACAATCTCCACCTTGGCTCGAATTCGGTAAACTCCGACTTCCACGAACCCCTTGAAATTTTTTGTTGATGTCTCCACCTTGCTCTGCAAACTCCACCTGGCTGAAGAACTTCTCTTCTTCCGGAAGTCTGCACCGCCGCATCTTCAAGTCAGTATCTTGACTTGGTAATCATGTGAATCTGTCGCATGCTTTATGTGCGTTTCTGAAGAAGGATCTTCTAGACTTCATCTTAAACATGCTACATCATGCGCTCGCAAGCTCTGAATACCTGGACTCGCTTTTTACCTGAACCACCTGGGACGCCACCCGGGTTCAGAACGCCTTCTCTGTGTCGCATTTCTGAAGAAGGATGTAGACTCCACCTTGAACAAGCTACACCACGCGCTCGCGAGCTCTGAACCTGGACTCGTTTTTACCGGAACCACCTGGGACGCCATCGGGTTCAAAATGCCTTCTATATGTTGCATTGTTCCATCTTCTTCTTCTGCACGAACTAAGCATTCACATCACGTGCCTCGCCTCGCGTAGGTCATTTCACGCTCGTCGTCGCATGTTGCCTCGCATCTCGCATCTTCGCATGCGCCTCCACACGTGTCCCTGCGCGTCGACTCGCACCCACGGTCCCACACCCGTACCCGTGCAGCCTTGGCATGTCTCTGCATAGCTATCGTCATGGACTCATGGGTGCCTACATGGTCCTCACGTGCACGAACACCTCCCATGCAACCAGGGACTTCACGTCCATGCATACCAATTGCATGAACATTTTTTTTTTCATCAATACACGGCTCCTCGTGTATTTTTTTCTTCTTCATATGGAACCTCGATACGACATCGTTGGTTTTCTCTAACCCATGTTGTTTTGTCGTTCTTTAGATCTCATCCTCCTAGGTCGTAACTTAGAGCTCTGATACCAATTGTTGGAAACATATACATGGAAGCCATCGATAAAATGCGAGATCGAATATAAGAACGGAATACAATCACACGAAAAAGATAAAAATACGTGGTTCGGCCTAGGCCTACATCCACGGGGCGAAAACTGAGAATCCACTATAATAGTTGAGATACAAAAAAGCTTTACAAACTCTCTTTCATGGAGTTACCCTCTCTTGAACCTCTGTCATATGGATCTCTACATTTTATCTGTATGTGCCAAGCCATGCCAATTTTTTCTTGAAACCCTATGAGGATATTTATATGAATAAATAACTTTCTTTTTAAGTAATCTAACAAAATAATTTTAACTAATCAGCAATTAGGTGTCTACCCTAATATGATTTTATCATGGTCATCCGATGTTGTGGATCGAGACATAATCCTAACATTTTTCTAGTTATTTTTTGTCACCATGCATATAAAGTTTGGTAATTGTATAGTTCCACCGGCGGACCCATGAAACAAAAAAAATATATATTATATATGTTAAACGAATGGCCTGCATATAAGACAAACAGTGTAAACGAATTTGATTTTCCAGTTGTACCCATGAAACTTTGTTTAATGACATGTTTGTTTAATTATCTATGTTGATCTTTCTGGGGTTGGTATTAATGCATCAGCGATAGTCCTATTAAGAAAAAAAAAGAAGGGTCGAGACGGATCGAGGACTTCAGGCCCATCTGCCTGCTCAAAGGCTGTTATCTTCTTCTGGCAAAGGTGCTCGCCAACCGGATGCGAGGTGTCTGTAGTTCAGATCATCGAGGAGGAACAATGTGCTTTCCTGCCTGGACGAAATTTACTAGAGGGGTTCGTGGTCACACAGGAGATAGTATCCGGACTTCATGCGAATGCACGTCCCGGGGTGATGTTTAAACTTGATTTTTCTAAGGCTTATGACCATGTCGATTGGGCTTTCTTGTTACGGTTGATGCGCTTGCATGGTTTCAGTAACAGGTGGTGCGGGTTGATCGAGCAGTGCATCGGATCAGCGAGGGCATCGGTGCTCGTCAACGGAAACTCTTTCAGCTTCTTCCCGCTCAATAGGGGACTCCGACAAGGTGACCCACTCTTGCCGGTCCTCTTTTCCTTGGTGGCCAATGCTCTATGTATCATGTGCAAAGCAGCGGCATCGGATGGGTGGATTGAGGGGCTCGGATGTGGGCCGGAGACCACCAAGATTTGTATATCGCAATACGTGGACGACACCATGTTGTTTGGAGCTCCTAGCCTGGGCGTGGTCAAAGGTTTTCGATTTATAGTCGAATGTTTTGGGCTACTTTCCGGCCTACGGATCAACTTCGCGAAGAGCACAATGCTTCCTATTAATATCAACCCAGAGGAAGCAGCAAGGCTGGCGGGGCTGATGAGCTGCGACATCGGACATTTTCCTACTTGTCACCTAGGCCTGCCATTAGTGGCCAAGAAGATGCAACAGAAGGACTGGGATCCATTGTTAGATAGAGTGGCCAAAAGACTGGAAGGGTGGAGCGGGCGGCTGCTCAGTCTCGGAGGCAAATTGAAACTGTTACAGGTAGTGCTTTCGAGCCTGCCGGTTTTCTACCTTTCCATATTTAGACTGCCAAAAGGGGTTCTGAGCAAACTAGACGTCATTCGCTGACGTTTTCTTTGGAACGGACCAGATTGGGATGCTAACAAGCCTCACTTGGTGCGTTGGGAGCTGGCGAGTCTACCTTATCAGGAAGGCGGTCTGGGCATTCGTCGATTGGAGGAAATGAACAAGTCAGTTCTTGCCAAGTGGGGATGGTAGTGGAGGACAGACCCAGGGTCAGCATGGGTGCGTATGTTTAGCGAGCGCTATGGACAGATCCAGGGGAGGAACACGCTCGGCACGGTGACTCAGCCCTCTGGAATGGTAAGGGGTTGGTTACAGGTGTTCGACGAAATCAGTTCCTCAATCTAGTTGGAGGTGGGCAATGGGCAGTCGATCCGATTTTGGAAGGACTGCTGGTGTTGGGAGGGGCCGCTCATGGAGAGGTTCCCCGCCATATTCCAAATAGCACGAGATAAGGACAGCTGGGTTCAAGACTGTTAGGCGACAGAGGAAGGAGGTGGTGGATGGCGCATTGGACTCTCGCGTGGCATACAAGACAGTGAGTATGGTCAAGCGGAGGTGTTGCGGGGAGTCCTTCACACGGTCACGCTTGCCAAGGGGGTGGACGACCAATTTCGCTGGTGGTTCGACATGAGCAGGGGATACACAGCGAAGACAGGCTATATCTGGTTCATTCGGGATTCACAAGTGAACGCTCGCATACTCCCCAAGTTAACTGAGATATGGCGACCGAAAATCCCACGCAAAATCAAGGTGTTTCTGCGGTTGGCATATCAATGCCGAGTTCTTAGTAAAAGTTACAGAGCTAAATGGGCACTGCTCGCATCCACTACATGTGTGGTATGCATGGCTGAAGTCAAGACTGCGGACCATCTATTTTGTTCCTGTCAGGCAGCACAGGAGCTATGGACAGCGATAGGGCGGGGGGTGGAGCAGGATTTGAGATGTCAGTCTATGGATGGGCTATGGCGGGCAGCTTCATGCATGACCAATCGGAAGGACAGGACAGTTCAGGTCGAAGTCCGTCGATGTCTAATACCGGCGGGGTTGTGGGCATTATGGCTCACGAGGAACGCGGTGGTCTTCCGCGGGCAACGTTTCTATTTCGATTATCTTTGGGACTCATTCGTTGGCCTATCAAGTGAATTGGGCAAGGTTCTTGGCAGAGCGAAGAGGGTGGACATCTCCAAGGATGGCATAAATATCATCTTGGAGGGGGGTGGGGAGCATGGGACGGATCATGTGGTTGTTACATGTCAGTTTTATTTCTACCTATGTAATTTATGTCTTCTCTTTTTCATGTATCTCTTTCAGCCCAAAGCTATACGATCTTAATACAATCGGGGTAGTTTTAGTCTACCATTTTTTTTTAAAAAAAAAAAACAATTTACCCTAGGTGGAGGTATATATATATTATTACTTATAGATTAAAAGAATGACATCAGCATAAAGACAAAACGGTGTAGCAGATAAGACAAATCCTGTGGGCTATTTGTAGAAAGCCCCCCACTTTTTGACAATTTAGCAATGAGGTCCCTCACTAAGACAAACCCAATTTTTTATCTCCTCTGGGCTACTTGCAATTGGACCCCCAATCTATCCCAGTTTTATAATCAGGCCCCTTCCTAATACCGGCCAATTTTGTCTTTTAGGGGTTTTTTGCACGTTGATCCTCAGATTCTATCAATTTCACAACCAGGCCCCTATTTGTCTTACAAACAAATGGCATGTACCTCGTCCATATTTTCCCAAACTTCTAATTCATAAAATTACATGCAATAGTTTCTCAGTGTTATATCCATTAAATATGTATTTAGAGTAATTTTTTAAAATTAGTTTAATTAAAGTAATTTTTTGAAATTAGTTTAATTAGTTGAATGAAAATAAATAAAGAGAGGAGGCACTGAGTAAAAAAAAAGAGAAGATGCTATTTATTTTAGAAGAAATAGTTTCTCAGTGTTATATGTTATATATGTGTCACTTTTAGCCTATTGGTAACCGTTGGAGCGTCCTGGCAGTTTTTAAAATTTTTAGGGTTTTCGATCGGAACCGCTTATTTTTGGACTGTTAGCTATCGTCCTGAGTTAGAGGACTCCGATTGAAAATCTAACTGCATATTTGGTGTCCTGGTGCCATTTTATGCCTCTCACAAAAATTTCATCGAATTCCGGTAACGTTCTCGAAATTTCGCAGTTCCGGGGCGTATCTGGGTTTTTAAGTGACTTGGTATAAATAGCGGGTGAGAAAATATCTCATGCACTATTCATCATCCCTACCAAATCCCTCTCTCTCCTCCCTCTCTCTTTTTCTTCCATTAGAGGCCCTTAGACCCCTCAAACCTAAAAACCTAAAGCACGAGAAGTGTAGATCCGGTGTTTTCAAATCCCTTTTCCGACGACTCTAGCCACTCCGTTCCCCTCTCTTTGTCCTCTGATTCGGGCCATTTCGAGGGCCGTGGTAGATCGGGGCATAAGAGAGCCGTTGAGAAGGGTTTCGGCGCGTGGAGAGCAACCGGACTTCGCTCCCTCCCTTGGTAAGCTCTATTTTCCCCTCTTTTCTTGTTTAGATGGATGTTAGGAGGTGGGAAATGAGGTTGGGTGGAGGTCGGAAGCGGTGGGTGGCCGTCGGAGGGCTGGGGTGGTGGTCAGAGGCCGTGGGTGGTCGGTGGTGGTGAGTGGGTGCTCGGGTAGGGGAGCTAGGCTGCTCGGGTAGGTGAGGTGGCTGTCCCGGGAGCGCTGGCAGCAGGCGCAGCAGCGTGGAGCACCAGGTGGTCGGGCGTGCGGGTGCGTGCGCGCAGGCGGGTGGTGCTGCAGGCGCTGGGCGTGCTGGTCGAGCGGCTGGAGCTGGGCGGCGGTGCTGGGGATGATGGCCGTGAGGGCGGGGCGCGCGCGGGTGCTGTGCATGGGGCGCAGGGCACTCGGGCGTGCGGCAGGCGCACCAGTTTGCCGAGCGCGCGCGGGCGTGCGCTCGGGGGTGCAGGGAGATGCATTCGGGTAGGCTAGCTGGGCTGTGCGCGCTGGCAGGCCGGGCGAGCAGGCTGGGCGCGCAGGCGAGCAGGGCAGGGGCGCTCAGGTATCAGGCGGGCAGTGCCCTGGGCGTGCAGGCGAGCGGTGCTCGGGCCACTCGGCGACGCGCGCAGGCAGGCAACGTGGGCAGCAGCGCGGGCAGGCTGGCAGGCGCGCTGGGCGCGTGCTGCCAGGCGCGCTGGGCGCGTGTTGCGCGTGCGTGCGCGTGGACGCTGGGTGAGGGTCCCGGGTGCTGGGCGCTGAGCGATGGGCGCTGGGTCGCGGGTACCGGGTGCTGGCCGAGGGTGTTGGGCGCTGGGCGCTGGGCACTGGGCACCGCTGCGGGGCGGAGCTGGTGGTACGCGCGTGGTGCGTGCGGGTAGAGGCAGGTGGTGCGCGCGGGGTGCACGCGGAGCGAGGTGGTGCGCGCGGGGTGCGCGCGGGGCGAGGCGCTGCGCGCGGGGCTTGCGGGGTGCTCGCGGGCCAGCGATGGCGTGCGGGGTGTGCGCGGGCGGCTGCGCTGGGGCGCAGGGGGCGCGCGATGCACACGGGAGGCTCGGCGGAGTGTCTCGGCGGCGGGCCGAGGCGCGGCGGTGCGCGGAGTGCGCGGGCCGAGGCGCGGCGGTGCGCCCGGGCGGTCGGGTGGCCGTGCGGGGGGTTGCCGGCCGTGCGGGTGTTTGCCGGGATGCTCGGGCTAGCGTGCGTGCGGGTCGTATGCACGTTTGCCCGAGTGTTGGGAGTTTAGTTGTGGCTTTATGTAAGTCCTTGTAGTATTTGTGGAGTTTAACTCACCATATTGAATGTCTATCTTGCAGATCTAGACGGGCAGTCGCGCGACGACCCAGATACTGGTGAGTGGGACAATCCAACCCAGTAGAGAGGCGTTATACGCACTTGGGCGTATACTGACCTCTCCTGGGGCGCCATGGATGTATATTAACCTGCAATAATATGTAATCCATGCTTGTATGATTAAATTGTAGAATGCATGCTCCCCTAGTCTTTGCATGTTAGGGACTTGCACCCTTAGAATATGTGTATGAGCCGTGCACCATGCCTCCTGTTTCATGTTAGGAAACCCCGACCTGTGTATGCGTCCTACTAGTTTATTTATTCAATTAAATGCTAGTGTATGTTAAATCGCATGCCTTAGGTAATATTATCGGGAGGAGCCTTGCGAGGACAGCGGTGAGACCCGTGTTAGGGTACTCCGTGTTCCTTGTTTGGTTGTCGGGATGTCCTGTATCGGGACCTCATGCTGCTCTCCCAAGGTTTCTAGTCCCAATAATATTATAAGAAATGTTATATGTTTGGTATGATTATTAGCATGAGTAGTGAATATTATAGGGGAGGGGCCTTGCGAGGACAGCGGTGAGACCCGTGTTAGGGTACTCCGTGTTCCTTGTTTGGTTGTCGGGGTATCCTGTATCCGGAACTCACGCCGCCCTCCCGGGTTTTCTTTCCCCCAATGATATTCCAACATTGCTTTTGATTGTACTATTTCCCCGCATCTTGGATATGCGCCTTGGAGGAACTCTGAAGAGTTCATGACATTTGAGTGGTAGAGATGTGTTGTCGGCGGATCCGAGTGGATCATATGCGTATGGATAGGCTGTTCTGTTCCCTTCGTTGGATCCGGTAGAGGCTACCTCCAACGTTAGAAAGGTCGTCCTTCGGAGGACCCACATCAGTAGGCTCTCCCGATATTTGTGACGGACTGTGCTGAAGTTGTGGGTGGAGACCAAGCGGCCTACGGAGTGGAGGAGAGACTACCGGTGGACTAAGGGTGACCAACAGCCTAGTCAGTCCCAAAATCCTATGTCACCTTTGGAAAGGTGAGGGTGAGGGTGTGGTGGGTTGGCGATGAGCGACCCGTTGGTTTTGTTTATGGTTGATTGTTAGTCCCAATATCCTGAGTCCCCTGTTGAGGGGTAAGGGTGAGGGTATGAGCTGGGTTATGGAAATTGTGGTTTATGATGGATTAATGTGTATGTTGTTCCTGCCCCTTAGAGGCGGGACGAATAGCTGGATTAATATGTTATGGTCAATATTGTCTGTGATGCATGGGTTGTGCCGTTCACTGAGCGTGTGGCTCACCCCTCGCATATGTTTTTTCCCCAGTTGCCACTGAGCCTGAGCTAGAGCCGGAGCAGCAGTTGGAGCTTTCCGAGGGATTCCTTCAGTAGCGGAGCAGCGCTACGTCCGCGAGTGCCAGAGGCTATCAGCATCCCTTTTCTTGGCTGTATGTATTGTATTTCCGTGCTGAGCACGTGTTGTATATATTCAGTTGTTACTATGTATATTGGCTCTCACAGGACATATGATTGTGTATCGAGTCTGTAATATGTTTTGGATTACAGACTCAGTTTTAGCTTCCGCTATATTGTGTATATATTATGTCAGCCCTGTTTGATCTGTGTTGTCATTTTATTTGTGGTTTAGAGTATATATATTTGACCTCCTGTGTAGGTTTCTGATATGATATATACACCTGCCGCGTCCCGGGGACGGCCGCCCTGGGGCGTGACATTAATCCATAAAATTATAAAATAATTGTATAATTAAATACGTATTTAGAGTAATTTTTTTAAATTAGTTAAATTAGTTGAATGAAAATAAATAAGAGAGGAGGCACTGAGTAAAAAAAAAGAGAGAAGATGCTATTTATTTTAGAAGAAATATAGATAATCTAATTTAAGATTCTTTGTGAAATTTAAAATTATCACAAAAAATGGTGAGAATTTGATTTCACCTTATTTTTTCAGTGCTGCTACCTGGGCCCCAGAAATTAAGCCTCATTGGTGAGCCCCAATAGGTGGCACTCTCCTATTGGTTCTCTATTTGACTTTTTCAAACCACCAAAATGACAATGACATGACTACCCTTATAAGATTTTTAAAAATTAACTCTAACTAACTAATATCACAATTAATGCTCGTAATGGAATCCTAAAAAAGAGGGATCATTGAATCATCTCCCCATCATTAATCCACGTAACAGAATCCCAAAAAAAAGGGGATCATTGAATCATCTCTGCCGATTGAACATATTCCAAAAAAAATTTAAAACTTAGGGTTTCCAAATTGGGTAAAACCATATGAACAAAAAAAAAATCGACTATAAAGAGTTCATATCATCTGATTCTCTTCCCCAAACAGATCGTCAACAATGGCGAAAAAAAAATGTTAGATTTCTTGCCACAATCGAAACTTCACCGTCGCGGTTTTTTTTTTTTGGGGGGACGAAATATCTGGTTTTCAAAATTAAATATAAAACCATTCCCTTCCATTTTCTGGTCTCCTGTTAATCTGATTGAATCTGAAATCCATTTGAAAAATCAGTGTTTCAGATAAGTGCATCTGAAATATAAAAAAAGATTGGTTTGAAATCAGTGTTTCAGATACATGTATCTGAATCCAAACAAATCTAAATTTTTTTTTTAGGTTAGGAAGCATGTGCTAAATCTCTAATATATAACGAAATTGTTTCTGCTACATTGTCTTTTTGTATGCCAGTGTATCTAGATTAAAGGAAAAAAATTGACATTTTTCAATTGTTTTAGGGTTTCTCGTGTACACAGTTCATTTTCTGAGGAAACAAAAAAATGATAAACGAATACATAAGTCAGAGATATGTATCTGAAAATGTATATAATATGCAATTATTTCTTAATTCAGTGAAACAAAATCTGATTGAATGAGCAATTGAAAATAACCAAATGAAATGTTTGAAATGTCATATAAATGTAGATCGTGTATTATTATCTTATATTTGATAATTAGAATATATTGGTTTGATGAAAATATATTAATGTTTTTGTAAACAATATATGTATCTGAATCAACTGTATCTGTATCTGAAAACCTGTTAACAAAATATATCTGAATCTGAAGCAATTATGTAGAAACAGAGATCCCATTAGTCACATTACATGCTATTAAGAAGTTGTATGTGCCGTGAATCAAAATGTATAGTGTATTAATATCTTCAAACTTATAATTTGGAATACTCAACTGTATTTGAAATGTTATACTCATGTTCTATAAAACATATCTAAATCCCTTGATGAAAATGTCTTAATGTTTTTGTAAACACTTTATGTATCTGAATCAACTGTATCTGAAATTGTTGTATAAAACATGTTGATCAACCATGTTCATCAACTTGTTTCTAAAGCTTCACGATAGCTTCTTTTATTGCCGCGATTTCTGCATCTTAAAAAACAAGTTGCATCTCGTATACATTTTGCTGACCAGCCACAACAAACAATTCATTCGACAAACTGGTTTCCACAGAACATGAATCATTGATGTCGTCCAAATGAATTGAGTCTTCGCATGTATCCTCCATAAAATTACCATCACTGCCTGGTGAAAAATCAGAACATCAACCACATATTAACAAATTAAGATACAGTAATGTATCTGAAAATCCAAATGTACAATTATGGTCTACATGCTACTGAGCACTGCACAGAAAATTCATAAAAGGTCTTCAAAATACCAACAATAAGCAATTAGATATTAATCAGCTATACATTAATTAAATCCATGGAAATATAAATAACAACCTTCAAAATGGGCTGGATATCAAATTCAGATACAAGTGTATCTGGAATTTGAATTATCAAATACGCATTCCATACAAGTGAATGTGCAATGTATTTGAAAAATCTTAAATTTGAATGAGTCGAATAATGCTGATACAAAGCTAAAAAATATCATGAATGACACATTATGCATAATTATATACAAACACACAATCATAAAACAACTGTACAGATCATACCTGGTACACAACAATGCATATAAATCAAGATACAGGCCATGTATCTGAATTTAAATTAAATTCAGATCCAAACGTAAAAACACAAAAATGCATCTAAATCCAGTTACACATCATGTATCTGAATTTAATTTAAATTCGATATAAAAAAAAGTATATGATGATTCAAAGGAATTATAAAAAAATCAGATCAACATGAATTATTCAGATGAAAAAAGGCCTAACCTGAATCTCCATTGTTTACACCACGATCAGGTCGCAAACAAAATAAATGAATCGTGTAATTCTTATATTCTCCACTGATCAAACTGAAAAAAAAGAAAAGAGATTTCGATATTTGTTTTCGTATCCACTGATCAATCTGGATCTAAAAATTGTAAATCGTGATTTTGTTGGGGTCTGAAAAAGCCTAACCTGGAGATTGCACCACAAATCAAAATCACACAAATAAAAAACGTTGAAATCTTCTCTTCTCCGCCGATCAAATCTGAATGAAAAATTAAAATTGATGTTTGTTTTCATTACAACGTATCATCAATCTGTACAAAAAAAAAAATCGTGATTTTTTATTTTTTGATCATGCAATTGAATAGAATCTTAAAAAATGGAAATAAATCACCCCAAATCGTAACTGCCTCAGCATTTATTGGACCGGTTATGGAAATATCTGTGAGATTAGTTAGGGGGGGTAATATGGGTAATTCAAGCTTGCCACCTCATGGGGCTTAGGATGGGGTCTAGCAATTGGGGCCCAAAAATCATTATTGATTTTCACATGCATGATTCTAATTTTAGTGGGGTCCACAATTACCATTAACACCACCACTAACAAAAAATGAAGTATATGCTATAATGAATTTTATTATCAAATGTTTTTTGTTCTTTTTTATGACATAGGTTTCAAATAGAAAATATATTCATAGATTAAATTGGTTTTTGTTCTTTTTTTTCGTTGAATGGTTCATTTGTTAGTTATTCATTGTGTATCTGTGATTAGTAATTAACAAGTGCTTTACCGCGTGCACTTTACCTAGTATATATATATTAAATGGATGGCCCCTTATAGGACAAAATGGTGTAACCCTTTTTTTCTCTATTTTACCCCTACACCCCTACAACATCCGTGGAATGACATGATTTTATACATTTGGTTTGTTTTTTCCCAAGGGTAACATTGACATTTTAGCCTTAGTTTTCTTTTTTTTTTTGGTGTCCCTATGATGTTTTTTCTTCTTTTTTTGTTTTTTGGTTTCTCTGTGTCTGTTTAGGTTTTATGTTTTGTGTGTTTTTTTGGTGTCCTTTTTGGGTGTCCCTTTGTGTTTGCTCATTATAGTTGGTTATAGATTGTATATGTATTGCCATTTTGGCCTAGGTTTTATGTTTTTTTTTTTGGTGTCCCTCTGGTGTATTTTTTTTCTTTTTTTTTTTTTGGTTTCTCTGTGTTTTTTTAGGTTTTATGTTTTGTGTTTTTTTTGGTCTCCCTCTTTTTGGATATTCCTGTATGTATTGCTTATTATAGTTGGTTATAGATTTTGTATGTATTGCTCATGTGTAGGGTTTTATTTGTTTTCATATAGGAATTTTTTTTGAAAAAAATGTGTTGTAGGATTTGATCCCTTAAGTGGGAGGTGCTTACTGACTTAACCAAAAGTCGGTTCATTTCATATAGGGATTTTAGTTTTCATATTTTTTGTATGTATTACTCATATTTTTGTATATATTGCTCATGTATAGCGATTTTATTTTTCATATAAGGATTTTATTTTTCATGTACATACAACTCATATAGGGTGGTTTAGTGAATGCTTTATAAAACATTTCCATTATCTTTT